>JAGIQG010000002.1:58822402-58983295 GCA_024679065.1 Sphyrna mokarran | reverse complement strand
ATCTCCATCAACCACCACCCTCTGTCTTCTATCTGCCAGCCAATTCCTAATCCAATTAGCTAAATCACCCTCTATTCCACACATCTGCATTTTCTGTAGAAGTCTTCCATGGGCCACCTTATCAAAAGCCTTACTAAAGTCCATATATACTACATCAACCGCCTTACCCCCATCACCTCTCTGGTCACTTTCTCAAAAAACTCAATGAGGTTAGTAAGGCATGACCTACCCTTTCACGAAACCATGTGACTGTCCCCAATCATCCCATTTCTCCTCTAAAAAAAAAAATAACTATAAATCCATCCCTAATAATTCTCTCCAATACTTTCCCCCAACAGAAGTAAGACGCACGGCTATAATTCCCTGGAAGGTCTTCTTACCCCTTCTAACAATGGGGACCACACTCGCTATCCTCCAGCCCTCCGGAACCACACCCGTAACCAACGAGGACCTGAAGATCAGAGCCAGAGGCTCTGCAATCTCCTCTCTTGCCTCCCAGAGAATCCTAGGGTAAATCCCGTCCGGCCAGGGGATTATCCAACTTCAAACCCTCGAGAATTTCTAGCACATCCTCCCTATCTACTACAATACTTCCCAATTTGCAACCCTGTACCTCAGTGTTCTCCATAGCTACATTTCCAGCACTCTGCGTGAATACCGAAGAGAAATATTTATTCAGTGCCTCACCAATCTCTTCAGGCTCCACGCACAACTTCCCACTGCTGTCTATGACTGCCCTAATCTTGCCCTAACCAATCTTCTATTCTTAACATATCGAAAGAAAGCTTTAGGATTCTCCTTAATCCTATCAGCCAAAATCTTCTCGTGTCCCCTCTTAGCTCTCCTCAATTCACTTTTTACCTCCTTCCTGGCTAATCTATAGCTATCCATTGCACTAACTGAGCCTTCAAGCCTCATCCTGACATAAGCCTCCTTTTTCCTTTTAACCAGCGAATCAACTTTTTTCGTACACCAAGGTTCCCTTACTTGACCATTTCCTCCCTTGCCTGACAGGGACATACTTATCAAGGACTCGCAGTAGCTGCTCCTTGAATAAGCTCCATATTCCAGATGTTCCCAGTCCCTGTAGTTTCCTAGTACAATCTATGCACCCTAATTCTCTCCTGATGGCCTCATAATTACCCTTCCCCCAGCTATAACTACTGCCCCCAGCTTCATGCCTATCCCTGTCCATCACTAAGGTGAACGTAACCGAATTGTGGTCACTATCACCAAAATGTTCACTAACTTCCAAGCCTAACACCTGGTCTGGCTCATTGCCCAGCACCAAATCCAATGTAGCCTCACCTCTAGTTGGCCTATCTACATACTGAGTCAAAAAACCTTCCTGCACACTCTGTACGAAAACTGACCCCTCTAACGAGCTAGAGCTATAGCTATTCCAATCAATATTAGCAAAGTTAAAGTCCCCCATCACAATTACCCTACTACTTTCACTCCTAATCAGAATTGACTTCGCAATCCTTTCCTCAACCTCTCTAGAACTATTAGGAGGTCTGTAAAAGACTCCCAACAGGGTGACCTCTCCTCTCCTGTTTCTAATCTCAGCCCATACTACCTCAACAGACAAGTCCTCATCAAACTTCTTTTCTATCACCGTGATACAGTCTTTGACTAATAATGCCACTCCTCCCCCCCTTCTACCTCCTTCTCTACTCCGACTAAAGCATTTGTACCCCGGAACCTGCAACATCCATTCCTGTCCCTGCTCTACCCAAGTCTCTGAAATGGCCACAACATCGAAGTTCCAGGTACTGGTCCAAGCTGCAAGTTCCTCCCCCTTATTGCGAATACTCCTTGCATTAAAGTATACGCATCTCAAACCATGCCCCACCCCATCCGTACACCGCTGTGTTAGAGCATAGAACATAGAACAATACAGCACAGAACAGGCCCTTTGGCCTTCGATGTTGTGCCGACCAAAATAAAAAGCAATGCCCCTCCAAACTAAACCATTCCCTTCTCTTCCATATACTTATCAACTAACCTCTTAAACGCCACCAAACTTGGCGCATCTACAACAGCTGCAGGCAGGGCATTCCACTCCCTAATCACTCTTTGAGTAAAGAACCTACCTCTGATATCCGTCCTATAACTCATACCCCTTAATTTAAAGCTGTGTCCCCTCGTGCTAGCTTTCTCCATCCTAGGAAAAAGGCTATCACTGTCCACCCTATCTAAACCTCTAATCATCTTATATGCTTCAATAAGATCCCCTCTTAGCCGCCTCCTTTCTAACGAAAACAACCTCAAATCCTTCAACCTCTCTTCATAGGACCTGCCCTCCATACCAGGCAACATCCTGGTAAACCTCCTCTGTACCCTCTCCAATGCCTCCACATCTTTCTTATAATGTGGCGACCAGAACTGCACACAATACTCCAAGTGCGGCCGCACTAGAGTTTTGTACAGTTGCAACATGATGTTGCGGCTCCTAAATTCAATCCCCTACCAATAAAAGCTAAGACTCCATATGCCTTCTTAACAATTTTATCCACTTGACTGCCTACTTTCAGGGAATCTATTGACACATACACCAAGATCCTTCTGTTCCTCAACACTATAAGAGCCCTACCATTAGCCCTATACTCTACACATTTATTGTTTTACATCTCTCTTCTATAACCCCCTTACTCTCATCCCTCTCAGCACCCCAACTACTTAGGATCCCACCCCCCCCCCGAATCAGTTTAAAGCCCCCATCATAGCCTTAGCAAATTTTCCCCCCAAGATATTAGTCCCCCTCTGGTTCAGGTGTAGACCATCTCTCTTGAAGAGGTCCCACCTATCCCAGAATGAGTCCCAATTGTTAAGGAACCTGAACCCCTCCCTCCTGCACCATCCACGCAGCCATGAGTTCAAACTATCCCTTTCTCTGTTCATCTCTAAACTATCTCTTGGCACAGGCAAGAGTCCAGAGATAACCACTCTGCCTGTTATGGACCTAAGCTTCCACCCTAACTCCATAAATTTCTGTTTAATATCCCCTTCCCTTGTCCTACCTACATCATGTGTCCCCACATGAACTATGACTTGGGGCTGACTCCCCTCACCCTTAAGAATCTTAAAAACCCGATCTGCAACATCCTGGACCCCAGCCCCTGGGAGGCAACACACCAGCCCTGAGTCCTGTTTATTACTATTTACCCTCCTATCTGTCCCTCTAACTATGGAGTCTCCTATAACTAGGCCTAATCTCTTATTCCCCCCACCCACCTTAGCATTCTCAGCAGACTCACCCCCAGAGACCTGCTCCCTTTGGTCAGCTCCAGTTGATTCCACCTCAACTGTAGCCTCCAAGACAGAAAATTTATTTTGGAGGGGAACAGCCCCAGGGGAGAAAGTGTGCTTGTGCTGGAGAAAGTCAACATATTCAACTATGCAATGTAATTTTGGGAGAGAAAGCTAACATTGGTTACCTCTCTAAAAATATTGGGCACATGACAGTCTGTCTCAGCATACAAAGATGAGTTACAACAATCTCTGTGCATTGTGTTCACATGGATGGGTTACTTCCGATTTACTGTCACATGTATTGGTATACAATGAAAAGTAATTTTTCTTGGCACATCGTGCGAAGCTTACCATTCATAGAGTACACAGAGGCATAGGAAAGGAGATAGTGCAGGATTTAATGTTACAACTTGGGTATAAAAAAAGATCAACTTAATACAAAGTAAGTCTGTTCATAGATAAATGTGTAGTGGACCAATGGGATGGAGGAGTACAATACCAAGGGCAGGAGTCTTAGCAGTGTTGAGGAATAGAAGAACCTTGGGGTACAGGTCCATAGGATTCTTAAATCAGCCTCGCAGGTGGAAGATGTGGTTAAGAAGGCGTATGATGTATTGGCCTTCATTAATCAAGGGATTGTGTTTAGGAGTCAGGAGGTAATGCTGCAACTTTATAAGACCCTTGTCAGACCCCACTTGGAGTACTGTGTGCAGTTCTGGTCACCTCATTACAGGAAGGATGTGGAAGCTATTGAGAGGGTGCAGAAAAGATTTACAAGCATGTTGCCTGGATTGGGAGGCATGCCTTACGAAGATAGGTTGAGTAAGCTTGATCTCTTCTCCCTGGAGGGACGAAGGTTGAGAGGAGACCTGATAGAGGTTTATAAAATGTCGACAGGAACAGACAGAGTGGATTCTCGAAAACTATTTCCCAAGGCTGAAATGGTCGCTATGAGAGGACACAGGTTTAGAGTGCTGGGGAGCAAGTACAGAGGAGATGTTAGGCGTAAGTTTTTCACTCAAAGGGTGGTGAGAGAGTGGAATCGGCTGCCGTCGGTGGTGGTAGAGGTGAACTCGCTGGGGTCTTTTAAAAGACTTCTGGATGAGTACATGGGATTTAATGGGATTGGGAATTACAGATAGTTCTGTGGCCTAGCTGGTATGGATATGATCAGTGAAACTTGTAGGCCGTAGGACCTGTTTGTGCTATAGTGTTTCATGTTCTATCTTTAAAAGTCTGAAGGTAGCAGGGAAGAAGCAGTTCTTGAGTCAAAAAGACTTTGGTGAAAGTGATCTATTGCCCCTCTAACAATAGCTACACTGTGTGATGGGGAATAGATCAGGAGATAATGATAGCATGTAAAGTAGGGAGTACAATAATCAGGGGTGGCTTTAATCTTCACTTGGATTGGAAATATCAAATTGGCAATGGTTGTCATGATGAAGAATTAATAGAGTGTATTCATAGGATCCCTACAAAGCAGAAGGTGGCCATTCGGCTCATCAATTTTGCACTGACTCTTTGACTGAGCATCATACCCAGGTCCTATCCTCAGAACTCCATGTATTTCCTCCATTAATTCCCCTAACCCACACATCCTGGGGTACAAAGGAGAAATTTAGCATGGTCAATCCACTAAATCTGCACACCTTTGGAGTGTGGGAGGAAACCAGAGCACATGGAGGAAACCCTGGCAGGCACGAAGAGAACATGCAAACTCCAGTCAGTCATCCACGGCCAGAATTAAACCCATTGTTTTGAGGCCGCAGTGCTAACTACTGTGCAACCATACTGTCCTTTCGGGACAGTTTCCCTGAACCATATGTTGTGGGTCACCAGAGATCAGGTTATTTTGGATCTGGTAATGTGGCAGGTTTAATGAACAAGCTCAGAGTAAAAGATGCCATAGGAAACAGTGACTATCACATGGCAGAATTTAGTATTTATTTTGAGAATGAGAAGCTTGGATCAGAAACTACTGTGCTAAACAAAAATAATAGGAATTATAAAGGATCAAGTGTAGAGTTTGCAGGAGTGGATGAGGCAAAGAGTTTAGCAAAAAAGATAGTTGATCAGTAATGGAAGATGCTTATGAAAATAATTCATGACCAATTATGACATTAGAATATTCATGACGTAAGAATAAGTCTTATGATCTAATCAACCAAAGATGATGAAAAAAAAAGAGGGAGAAGATAAACTATGAAGGTAAACTCACAGGTAATATAAAACAGTCAATAAAAGCTTCTTTAAATCGATAAAAGAGTGAAAGGCCAAAGTAAACATCAAGCCCTTAGAGAATGACATTGGGGAAATAATAATGGGGAACCAAGAAATTCAGTAAAGTTTTACAACACCAATTTTAAATCCAACCAATGTATTTGATAGTAAATCCGTGAGCTTTCGACACTATGTGCCTTCGTCAGGCAAATGCAGTGTTCGGATCTGCAGAGGCACTCATATCCACCAAGAAACCAAGAAATGGCAGAGGAGTTCAATAAATATTATGCGTCGGTCTTCATGGTAGAAGAAACCAACAACAATCCAAAATTATTAAATAATCAAGGGGCAAAAGAGACAGAGGAAATAAATATGATAACTATCACTAGAGAAAAATTACTAGGGAAACTAATGGGGTTAAAGGCCAATAAGTGACTTGGACACGATGGGTTGCATCTTCGGACATTAAAGGAAGTAGCTAAAAAGTAGTGGATGCACTGATCATAATTTCCCAATAATTCTTCAATTCTGGGAAAATCCCAGAGAAGTGGAAAATTGCCAAAATAATATTCTTATTCAAAAAAGAGGGGAAACAAAATAAGTTATGTACTTTGGTAGGAAGAATAAATTACTTGAATATTATTTAAATGGAAAAAGGTTGCAGAAAACCGCGGCATAGAGGAATTTGGGGGTCTTCATGTGTAGGTCACCAAAGGCTAGCATTCAAATTCAGCAGGTAACACAGAAGGCAAACTGAATGTTGGCCTTTATTTCAAAGTGAGTGGATTATAAAAACTGTTAAGTCTTGTTAAAACAATACAAGACAGTAGTTAGATCACACCTGGAATACTATGCACGTGCTTGATCCCTTTATCCAAGGTAAGATACAATGGCATTGGAAGCAGTCTAGAGAAGGTTCACTCCATGTATGGAAGGATTTTCTAATGAGGAAAGGTTTGGGCCTATATTCATTGGAGTTTAGAAAAATGAGTGGTAACCTTATTGACACATATAGGATTCTCAAGGAGGGTTGACAGGGCAGATACTGAGAGGTTGTTTCCTCCTGTGGGATACTTTGGGACCAGAGGGCATAAACTCAAAACAATCGTTTATTTAAGACAGAGATGAGGCAGAGTTTCTTCTCTTAGTAGGTAGTGAAATTGTGGAATTTTTACCACAATGGGCTGTGGAGGTGATGTCATTAAGTATGTTCAAGGTTGAGACAGACAGGTTTTTAATCAGTAAAAGAAGGGTTATGGAAATAGGATGAGAAAGTGGAGTTGAGGTTTATTACATCAGATCAGTCATGACCTCATTGAATGGTGGAGCAGATTTGATGGGCCAAATGGCTTACTTTTGCTGTGACATCTTATGGGGGTCACATAGAATCACAACAGTGCAGGAGGAGGCCATTCGGCCCATCAAGCCTGCACTAATAACAATACAAACTAGACCCTATATGCATAACCCCACATAATTATCCTGCCAGTACCCTTAACATTAATGGGCAATTTAGTGTGGCCAATCAACCTAATTCGCATATCTTTGGACTATGGGAGGAAACCAGAACACCCATAGGAAACCCACACAGACATGGGGAGAATGTGCAAACTTCACATAATCACCAAGGATGCCCCCTTTCTGATTACTTTGTAAGCCAATTTTGTTTTGTAAAATTCATCTCAACATTTAACTAGCTACTGGTCTTATTTTGGAATGGTCATAAGAAAGAATATTTTCAAAAGATTTTTGCTTACATTGATTTCTCACATCTTAAAGGCTACAAAGGTTTTCAATTTTTTTTATATAAATAAAGGAATCAAGAGAATTCAAGAAATTACACCCAATGTATTTTGGTCACAGCAAAACATATTTAAAACAGTTAATGAGGTTGCATAAGGGTGAAAGTGTCAATGTGAAATAAGCTCCTTACTAAGAATATTTGTACCTAGCGTGTTCGCTTGATCCTGAGTATAGTAGAGGAAGGGAGACTGACAAGATTGAGAAGCAATGCAAGATGATACTTAAGAAAAGCATGATGAACTGCTTGAAGCTGTGTTTGTAACTTTCACAAGATCAAGGCTATTTAGCCCACACATCCTTCAGTTATACAACCAAACCATCATCTCAAGCTCTGTAGGTGTTTCAACAACACAATAGCCCATCTTTACTGGACTCCATCTCATGCATAATTTCCCTCACACGATCAGTCAAATTCCTGAGCTGTATATATCTTACTCTTTGGACAAACAAAACAGTCTTACTCATTTCCTAAATCAAAATAATGTCGCTTTCAGAAATTCGTAATCTCTACCTTCAGACTACCAGTGATTGGACATGTTGTGATCAAACACAAACAGTACAAGCACAGTTTCTAGTTTTCATTCCAATATCTTTTGCATTTCTCATTATTTATTTACAGAAGTACCTTCGTTTATGGACCAGTGTAATATTATGAAGGGAAATAATAAAATGTCAAATTTTGTAATGCCCTAATTCCCCATACACAGTTAAATCAAGAAACATAAATTAAGTTTATGTTTAAGTTTATGTTAAGTTTATGAAACATACATTAATTAAGAAAAAGACCCATCTACAACCACTCTCTACCTTCTGCAGGCAAACCAGTTCCAAATCCACAAGGCAACAGTCCCTTGGATCCCATGTCCTCTCACTTTCTCAAGACATCTTGCATGGGAAACCTTATCGAATGCCTTGCTGTAGTCCATTTAAGTCACATCTACCACTTTTCCTTCGTCAATATACTTAGCCACATTTTCAAAGAATTCAACCAGGCTTGTAAAGCAGGATCTGCATTTGACAAAGCCGTGCTGACTACTATTGAGCATACTAAACTTCTCTAAATGTTCATAAATTCTGTCTGTCAGAATCTTCTCCATCGGTTAGACTCAGCAGTCAGTAATTTCCGGGGCTATCCTTATTCCCTTTCTTGAATATAGGAACCACGTTCTCAATCCTCCAATCCTCTGGAATGTCTCCCGTCTCCATCAATGACGCAAAGATCATCACTAGAGGTTCTGCAATCTCTTCCCTGGTCTTCCACAGTAATCTGGGGTACATCCCATCCAGTCCTGGCGGTTTATCTGTCTTGATGCTATTCAAAACTTTCAATACATCTTCTTTCTTACTGTCCACATACTCAACCTTTTCAGTCTGCCACAAACCTGCAGTACAACCACCCAGATCTTTTTCAACCATGAATACCAAGGTAAAGTATTCATTAAGCAGCTCTGCTGTTTCTACCAGTTCTGAACAAACTTTCCCACCTTCACATTTTATAGTTCCTATTCCTTCTCATTTCATCCTTTTACTCTTCACATATTTGTAGAACGCCTTAAGGTTCTCCTTAATCTTACCTGCTAAGGCCTTCTCATGACCCCTCCTGGCTCTCCTAATTTCCTTCTTAAATTCCTTCCTTTAAGCCATATACTCCTCTAGATCCCTAACATCTCCTAGCTCTTTGAACCTTTTGTATGCTTTACTTTTCTTTTTGATTAGGTTCATTACACCTTTTTGTGCACCACAGTTCCCATAACCTACACCAAAACCTCCCTGTCTCATCGGAATGTTGTCGTAATTAACTTAAAAGAGCTAATGTTTGATAGGAGGTTATGTTGGGTAGAGCTTGTAATCATCTGTCTGGCATAAAATAAGAACAGAAGCAAATACTGCCACCTCCTATTGAAATGATGTTCACATCTTAGAGAAATTATTTAAGTTCAGTCTATTGGGCTTATGACATATGTATCATTGGTCTATTTACCGGTGTTGGGGAGAGAATTCCAGCCGAGCCTTATCGTCTGTATTTAACTTCCACGTTTGCATGACCAGCAGGGATTGCTGAAGAGTAAGCAGGAATAATAATTGCACTGGCTGAAGAAGAATAATCACCCTGGTTGGGTTCTGACCCTTGACAGGAACTCTACGGTCACTGGGACAGGCCCAGTCAGAGATCAGTCATTTCACTGTGGGCCATGGAAATTGAACTCTGAATCCACAAGGCTGAGCACTAGCAATTCAGTAGCCAATCAGTTGTAAGTTCAATCCAAATCAACATCTAACTCAGATCCTCAACAGAGAGACATCCCACCAGCAGCAACAATTGATTGATTATGTTTACGTATTATTTGTTGATGTGAATTACAGTTGTGTTGTGAGGGGTTTGTACATCATAAAAATAAAAAGCTCTTTTCCCCAACTTGCCAAAAATGGCCAGACCTAAAAGAGGCCAATAATGGCCCAGCACTAAGCTCACGCCTGCATCAACCTGAGCAGATTTTGTGCGTGCAAAACTCCCCCTTTAAAAGTCTGTGGAGGTCATAGAATCCCTACAGTACAGAAGAAGGCCTGTCAGCCCATCAAGTCAACACCGACTAACAGCAATACCACCAAGTACCTATCACTGTAACACCACATATTTAGCCTGTTAGTCCCCCGACAATAAAGGGCAGTCTAACAGGCACATCTTTTGGGCTGTGGGAGGAAACTGGAGCACCCTGAGCAAACCCACACAGACACGAGGAGCACGTGCAAACCAAAGCCCACACAGTCTCCCTCCCAAGGCTGGAATTGGATGCGAGTCCCTGGCACTGTGAAGCAGCAGTACCAACCATTCAGGTATTGAATTCTATTCCACCGTTTCTATACCGTCCCCTCTCCAAATTCCCTCTTTTATCTCTACTTCTACTGGGTGCCAAGAGAATTTCTCCCTCTTGTTCTACCTTACAGCTTGTGACAGCTGTCCGAACACAGCCAGCTGCCCGGCACTCTCCCCCGCTGCAGTGTGCTGGAGAAGGCCTGGCCCCGCCCCCTCCTAACCGCCGGCCGTTCTGTTGTCTTTTTGAATTGAGCTTCTTTCCCGCTCTGACAAAGAGCGGCAGCTCCGCGCAGACTCCTTGGGGACGAGGCCGGTTGGCAGGCACAGGCCGCCTAGGACCTTTGGTGGGGAGTGACTGCCAACCGTTTTCCGACCAGAAAGGGTTAAATTAGTATCTCTGACCATCAAAAGGTAACAGTCATAACAGAGCTTCTGTGCAAACTATGATCCATGTTCAAGCGCATCACAAGCAGTTATAATTTCACTACAAATTTGCACGTTTATCAAATGTAAACAAAGGCTGCAAGAAGAGACAGCCCCCAAAACAGCAGAACCTTCGACACTGAGTTTAATAACTTTAAATATTAACTAACAATGTCCTCGTCCTTTCAGTCGTTACACTCCTTCTCTCCAAAAGGTCATTGACTTGAAATGTCAACTGTTTCTTTCACGATAGATACTGACCTACCCATTGTTTCATGCATCTTCTGTGTTTATTTAACAATGCTCTGGCATTGTGCTCTTGTTTTTTTACTGTTCACCCCTAATGGAAGAATGAAAAATTGTCCTCTTACACAGAAACCTATGTAATATTCTATATTGTAAATGACACAACTTCAGAGATGGAGTTTATTTTACTGAGTTGCTTCATCATTCAAAATTTTCTGCACAAGAAGCATGTAGTTAAAAAATGATTTGTTTTGTGTACGCTTTGTCTGCTATAGAATAGGATTACATTGGCTTGTTGCTGTGCCACACATTCTTTCAGTCCAATGAGTCTATACTGCTAACACACAAAATGCTCAAAAATCTCAATAGGTTTGACATCTGTGGAGAGGGAACAGAACTAACATTTTGAGTCTGGATGACTCTTCATCACAGCAGCCATACCTTGTGCTCCAACTCAAGCTTCCTCCTATCTTTCTCATCTAAATTTGCTATTAGAAACATCTTTTCCCCTTCCCTCACATTCTTGCCTGTTTTGTCCTTACATTCAATACCATCATGGCTGACCTAATGTTTGCCTCTTCTCCACCTTCCTGCCCATTCCCCATAACCTTTCATCTTGCTACTAATTAAAAACCTATCTATTTCCTCCTTAAATATGTTTACTGTTCTAGTATCCATTGCACTTTGTGTAGAGAATTTCACATCAACAACCTTTTGAGTGCAGTAATTCCTCCTCATTTCTGTTTTAAATCTGCCATCCCTTTGCCTAAAACGATGACCTCATTCTAGAATGTCTGATAAGGAGAAACATCCACTCTACATCTAAACTGTCAATCTCTTTTAGTATCTAATATATTTGAATTACATCTCTCATTCTTCTAAACCCCAGCAAGTACTGGCCTAAAATGCTCAATTTTTTTATAAGATAAGTATTTCATCTTTGGAATCAATCTAGTGAATCTTCTTTCAACTACCTATCATGCATTTATACTCTTCCCTCAAGTCAGGGGACTAAATGTGATCTCACCAATGCCCTTTACTAGGTGCAGCAGCATTTCCTGACCTTTGTAGTCTATTCCATTAGCAATGAATGTCAAAATTCCACTGTCTTCCTTTATGACCTGCTGCACCTACACCACAGTGACTGCAGAGGCTCAATAAGTCAGCTCACATTTTCTTGAGAGCAATTAGGGATGGGCAATCAACATTAGTCTCGTCAGTGATGCCTGTAACTTTTCAAAACTTAATTAAAATGCATATTTGCTTCAACTATCCTTGTGGCAGCAAATTCAACATTCTCAGCATTCTGATTAATAAATTTCTGCTGAATTTTCTATTGATTTTTTTGGTGACAATCTTATACTGATGATCTCTATTAATGCTCTTTCCCACAAGAAGAAACATTTGTCCTCCACCCAGTCTATCAAAATCTTGCATCATTTTAAAGACCTATATCATTTTTACCTAGTGAAAAGAAACCCAGCCTGTCCTTCATTTCCTGATGTGTATCCACATGTCCTCTCCAGTATACTATATAATTTTTATAATATAACAATCAGAAATGTACTCTTAAGTGTTGTCTAACTAATACAGGTTTAGCATAAAATGTCTACTTTTCAAATCCATCCTTCCAAAAATAAAACCCGGAGCTTGATTTGTTTTTTTCATGGCCTTGCTAACCTGTAGCATAACTTGTGGTGATTGACCCACTTATGCTGAAATTCCTTTGTTCCTCTACCCACCCCACATTTGCAAAATCCAAGTAATATGTGACCTATCTATTCATCGTATCAAAATATATCACCTCCTATTTGTCTGTGTTGAACTTTACTTGTTATTTGCCATTCTACAAGTTTATTACTGTCCTGGAATTTGCTGTCGTCCTTCTCAGTATTGACTATTTCCCACTCTTATCCCAATTTGGTATTGTGTGCAAATTTAGAAATTGCACTTTTGATTCAAAAGTCCAAATCATTAATGTAAATGTGAACAGCAGTGTTCAGTACTGCTCCTTGTTAAACTCCTCTTCTGACACTGAATAAGTATCCTTTGTTCCCTTTCTGTGGTTTCTGTCTTGAAGCCAGCTAGCAATGCATTCTGTTCCTTGTCCCCTGACTCCACATTCTTTGATCTTATTTTGCCCATTATAGTGTACTTTAACAAAAATCTTTTAAAAGGGCCGCAGCTAAATCAGATCTGCACTGAATAATGTTGGTCAAGCAAGGTTCCCTCTTTTGAAATCCATGCTGTTTATTCCTCATGGTAATTGTAATTTTTAGCTGTTCTTCTATTCTCTCCTTTAATAATAGCTCCTGTATTTGTCCTACTACTAATGTTAAGCTGATTGGTCTAATTTTCTTGGACATATTCTGTTGCCTTCTTGAAATAGGAATTACATTAGCTTCTGCCAGTCCTCTGGCACTACACATTTTCTAATTAATTATTAAATATGTGCAGTGATGCCTCTGATATCTCTTCCCTAGATTATTTTAACAAATATAGATGCAATCCATCCAGGGGCTTTAGCGAATTTGAGTTTGTTTAATTTATTCACTCACTTTTTTAATTTAAATAACCTTATTTCATTTCTCATCTGATCTTTCAGTATCATGTCTACCTGATCTCTGTCCGTGATAAATGTTGAAGCAAAATAATTGTTTAATATTTCTGCCATTTTTATGTCATTACCTTTGGTAGTATCCTGTCTATCCCTTAATGGTCTTATTCCCATTACAGCCTTCTTTTGTTATTGATGTGCCTGTAAAATATTTTACTATTTTGTTTGTTCCTTGATAATTTAATTTCACATCCTCTTTGCCTTCCTAATTGTTTTGATGATTTCTCTCTGGATTTCTCCACATTTTCTTTTATCCTGCACTCTTCTGTTGTTTATGTACTTAATTTTTCCTCACTTTGTCTGAACTGTTAAATATTCCCTTATGTTTTTATTCATCCAGAGTTCCATTAGTTTTTGCTTATTCTTGCCTTTTAATGGAATATATTTTTCCGACATTCTGTTGAACACCATTTTAAATGTTTCACACTATTGCTCCATATTGTTGGTTGCCAATATAATTATTCCTGTTATTTTCCCAAGTTCTATTCAAACCCCTCAAATCAGCATTTCTCTGATAATTAAATATAGTCTTTATTGGAGACTTTATTAACAGAGACATAGAGTACAAGAGCAAGGAGGTTGTGTTGAATTTGCATAAGGCACTAATTCATTCTCAATTGGAGTATTGCATCCAGTTCTGGGCACTGTGAAGGCATTGGAATGAGTGCAGAAAAGAATCTTCTCAGGGATGAGAAACTTCAGTTAGGAAGATAGATGGGAGAAATTGGAACTCTTTTCATTGGAGAAGAAAAATCTGAGAAGAGATTTGACTGAGGAAGTCAAAATCATGAGCTATCTGGCCAAAGAAGATAGAAACTGTTCCTACTCATGACAAAATACAACAGGACATAGATAGGTTGGTAGACTGGGCAGATAGATGGCAAATGGAATTTAATCCGGATAAATGCGAGGTGATGCATTTTGGCCGGAAAAATGTAGAAGAGAGTTATAGGATAAAAGGTAAAACTATACGGAGCATAGAGACGCAGAGAGACTTGGGGGGGCAGGTTCACAAGTCTCTGAAGGTGTCCTCACAGGTGGAGAAGGTGATAAAGAAGGCGTATAGTATGTTAGCTTTCATAGAAAAGGGTATAGAATAAAAGAGTAGGAGTTTGATGTTGCAGTTGTATAGAACGTTGGTTAGGCCTCACTTGGAATACTGCGTCCAGTTCTGGTCGCCGTACTATCGGAAGGAGGTGGAGTCCTTGGAGAGAGTGCAGAGGAGGTTTACCAGGATGCTGCCTGGTATGGAAGGACTGTCGTATGAGGAACGATTAAATAGACTGGGGTTGTTTTCCCTTGAAAGACGTCGGCTTAGAGGGGATCTAATAGAGGTGTATAAGATTATAAGGGGTATAGATAGAGTAAATGGTGGTAAACTTTTTCCACCTTCAGAAATGGATAGGACGAGGGGTCACGGCCTTAGGGTGAGGGGGGCTAGGTATAAGACGAATACTAGAGGGCAGTTTTTCACACAAAGGGTAGTGGGGGTGTGGAATGCACTGCCGAGTAAGGTGGTGGGAGCAGGTACGCTAGGGCTGTTTAAGGGTCTCTTGGACAGCCACATGAGCGTTATGCAGATAGAGGGATATAGTAGGACTGTTTAACTATGGCTTTTTTTTCCACAGGTAATTCGGTCCATACTTGACCATCAAGGGGCATGCATTCAGCAGGTGGTGCGAGGACAGCTCTTGGATGTTGATTCATGGGTTGCCTGGTGCTTCATATCGTAAATGAGTGCTTTATCTGGACCATCTGAAGGGCACCATGACAGCTCAGTGACTATCGCTGTAGCTGTGCAGACACTTGGAATTGGGCCGGTGTCTGCGGGAGTTTGCGCGTTATCCCCGTGGTTGCGTGGGTTTTCTCCGGGCGCTCCGGTTTCCTCCCACATCCCAAAAATTCGCTCTTAGGCTGATTGGGAAACAAATTGTCCCTACCTTGAGACTCTTCCATATTAGGAATAACCTAAAATTAGGATAGGATAATGGAATTGTTACTATATAGTTATGACGGCGGCGCGGGCTCGTTGGGCCGAAGGGCCTGTTTCCCGTGCTGTGTTGCTCTAAAACAAAAAATCAGGAATGAGAGGGTGCTGATTTTAAGCAATTGGCAAAAAAAGCAAAAGCAATATGAAGAAAATGTTTTTCTTGCAGCAAGTGGTTAAGGTCTGGAACGTACTGACAGAGTGTGGTAAAAGCAGGCTGCATTGAGGCTAGCAAAAGGGAATTAAGACTGTCATCTGTAAAGGAAGAAGGTGCAAGGTCAAGTGGAGTAGGTGGACGAATGGCACTACTATGTTTACCTCATTCCACATCATGACTAGGTGAATTACTGAGAGCTGGTGGTGACACAATTGGCTAAATGACCTCCTTGCTCTAACAATTCTGTGACTGAGTATGCCCTTCTCTATTATAATTTTAAAGTATATTATATTATAGTCATGATTGTCTGTATGTTCCTCGACTTTTACTTCTGCTGCATGCTCTGGTTCATTTTCCAAAACTAGATCCAATAGTGAATCTTTCCTTGTTGAGCATTTTACATATTGATTTAGAAAGAAATCCTCTGCATTTTAGAATAATTCCATCCCCCTCATTCTATATACTTACCACTTTTGTCAATTGATATCAAAGTAGATAAGATTCCACCATAATTTGTATGCTGTATTTTACTGAGTTCCCACATTTGTCGGAATATTTAATTCCCCCTTCTCTGTACAATTCTGCCAATTAGTGCAATGGATTCTTAATTCTTTTATCTCTATTGCAATGATTTTTGATCAAGAGTTTGTGCAGTAAGGACAGTAAGTGCCTGTGAAATCTGTTATCAGTTTTAAGAATGTTTAAGAGCTTTCATGAATTGTAAATGAATCAGTTGTAATTATCTTGAATTCTGAGGAATCCTTGTCCATGTGACATGGTCACCCTTAACCTGGAAGCAGTACCAGCAAAGAAGAAGAAGTTAACATACAAAAAGCATGTGACCAAACACACAAGACAGACTTAGAAGCTACTGCTGCAAAGAACAAAGGAGAGCTGCAATGGGAAAAGAATAGAGAAAGCACATTTATGGGGAGCTGTGTATCTAATATACGGAATAAAAATTTGAAGGCAGGCTGAGAGTAGGGATTGTGAATTGAGAAAACTTCATTGCTATACGTTAGTTTTGCCAGTGCAGATCAAACCATTTAATGAGGTTTATAAAGAAGTCAACTCTGGGGGAATTGGTACTATCAAGACAATGATGAATCCAGCTAAAGATGTTCAGTGGGAGTGTGTATTTGAGTGATGATTGTCCCTGGGAACTCAGAGTGGAACACCTTTTGTAGGCGACCCAAGGACTAAATTCATTGAATGAGAAAAGTGCGAGATCTGAAGTACTGGAGGCTGAGTCAGAAAGATTGCAAGATGCACATGGTGCCACATTTGTGCAAAGGAGTGATGTGAAAGTTGCAATATTATGAAATAATCTTTGCTGCATCTGCCACCCCATGTGTAATTTATAGTTCACACCGACTAATTTTCTTGCTAATTCATGTTGAATGTATGTTGATTTTTGGTTTGTGTTAAAGTAAAAGCTACAAGAAGTGAAATCTTGTCTGATAATTTCTTTTTGGGGGTCATTTGGTAAATTTGGATAATTTAGTTTACATTTCGCTAACTGGGATGATAACATTATCCTTAAGTATTCTATTTTTAGTATAATAAAAACAAAATGTTGGATAACTCAAGTCTAGCAGTAACTGTGGAGAGAGAAACAGAGTTGGAGAATTGCAGAGGAGGATTCTAGCATGTTTAGTGCTGGTAAGACCATAGACGATGAGATATTGAAGCAAAATTAGGCCTCTCAGCCCATTGAATCTGCTCCGCCATTCAATCATGGCTTATATTTTTCTCATCTCCTGTCTTTTCCCCAGTAATCACTGATCCCCTTATTAATCAAGAACCTATCTATCTCTGTGTTAAAGACACACAGTGACCTGGCTTCCACAGCCTTCTGTGGCAAAAAGTTCCACAGATTCGCCAGTCTCTGGCTGAAGAAATTTCTCCTCATCTTTGTTTTAAAGGATCCTCCCTTTAGTCTGAGCTTGTGCACTCTAGTTTTAGTTTTTCCTATTAGTGAAAACACCCTCTACATGTCCACTTTATCCAGGCCTCACAGTATCCTGTAAGTTTCAATAAGATCCTCCCTCATCTGGGTGGCAAGAATCCATTTTGCGATTCTTCCCACCCAGATGTAATTGGTTCCTGCTATTGCTGGGCAAGAACTAGGTTAACATATTTAAATCTTCATTTAAATGTGCTTTGTCAGTTTTAAGCCTGATTCTCCCTGCTCATGGAACATAGGAATTAGGAGCAGAAGTAGGCAACACAGCCCTTTCAGCCTGCTCCATCATTCAATCAGATCATGACAGATCTCTTCCTGGTCTCAAATCCATTTCCCTACCTGTTCCCCATACCTTTTAACCCATTTTAAAAATCAGAAATGTATCTGCCTCCTTGAAGCCGATGAGGGGGGAGAGGGGATGAGGGGGGAGAGGGGGGAAGAGGGAGGAGGAGGAGGAGGGGGACAGGAGGGGAAGGGAACCCATTTAAAATTTTCAATTCTGATGTCTGCACATATGCAGTTAATTGTGAAAATCTCAAAGGTACTGTTAGTGATACTTTGCTCCTTCACTGGATGAGCTGTTATAGTCCTTGCAGATGCAGTCAGCATAGAATGAGTGATTTGACATAAACTTCAACCTTTTATGTATTAATTTTGCTTTAAAAACCATTGAAACGTTTAAGTCTCGTTGAATTAAGTGTACAATGTGCAAAGCCATAATTATTGTTGAATGACTTCCCTGGGCCTGAAAAGAAATTCTGAAAGTCTGATGGTCAATCTTTCCATTCCATGCTAAATAATCCATGAATTTTAAATTAACAAAAATAATATAACCTTTTAATACATTGTTTACATTATAGCTTCGATATTAGTTTTGCTCTCTGCAAAATGATTCCACAGTGAATGATAAACAGTGCTTTTTACTTCTTTTTGGTTGCAGGCATTTTAAATGGGTCAAAGTCAAAATCAGAGGCAAAATGCCATGCAATTTTGCAGCATTCTATGCTATGAACCTGACCACAAGCCAAATTCAATTACGGCCTTTGGGAATTAGATCAGCTGTCCACTAAGAAGCAGCAGGCAACTGATTAAGGCTAATTATTGGTATTAAGGGGATTATTAAGGCTCTCTTCCCAGGCCAACTGAAATTTCCAGTCAAAATTGCAGGCCACACATGTTGGCCTAGATCACTGTCCAGGCCAATGTAGTGGGCTCATGACAGGGGTGAACTGGAGAGGTGGTCAGGATGAATCACGGCAGAAACCCTCTGTCTCAACTCGTCATGACAACAGACCACAACTACAGAAACTCGCCTGGAGGCATTGCCAGGATCATAGCCAGGCTGCTGATAAAATAAAAATATATTTACCTAGCCTTCATTCTTTTTTTCTACACTTAGATTGGCAACTTCCACCTTGGCTGGCATCTGATTGCTGAATTCTGGAGGGTCTTTGGTTGGCCCTCCAGTTTGGGGAGATGACCAGCTGTTCCTGGGATGGTGAGTCTGCTCATTGCCATTACTTTGTTTGGTCCTTCAAAAATCCAGAATGGCATGTCTGGTACACACTGGATAGGTATGGGATGCACAACTCAATCAGCGCTCAGGTTCTTAAACCAGAATTGAAAAGTACAGCCTAGACTTTGATGTCACTACTTTGGAGTGGTTGAGTAGGTACTATTTTTTGCTTTAGATTTTGGGCTGCTTGAGTAAAACCTTCTATTTGATGATTTGTTCAGTCTACTTGATGATTTTACTGCTCCTGGACCTCAAAGATGCCTTATAGATGGCACCAGAATGGAAATGAATTTCGGGAAGAAGTATTACCACAGAGATTATGAAACCTTTGGCTGCAGCTTTTTTCAAAGCCAGTAGCCAGCATTATCCCGTTGCTGCTGATTACAAAATCTGGGCCATTCTCAGTGGGGAGTATCAAGACTAGTTCATTTTCCTTTTGGTATATTTATAATGTTTTGAGTTGAACCTAAATTGAAACTGAGAAACAAATCAAAAAACAGCCTCTTAAAGGGATACTGCATTAAACATAAACAAATGATGAAGAAAATTTAAATATCAAATCAAAATGTGATTAAAGAGGTCAATAAAACATCCCAGATCCCCATTAGGCTCACTGGGCACAGAAGACCTCGATGATGCTGGCAGACACTGAATGTTCCCTATACAGGCACACTGGCTTTGAATATAGCTACAGTTGAGGAGAAGACAGTTGGTCTGGACAATCCCCTTGCTTGCCCGCTGGATCTATTTATAGCGAATTTATTTGTATCTTTAGCACAGAGATTAACAAGTAAAATTAGTGTCTTTCTCAGGTTACTCTTTGACACATTGAAAATCTACTTTTGGAATTGCATGTGGTCCTTGGTAAAGGGAGGCAATACTCGGGAAGAAAAATAGTTTAAAAAGACTTTCTTCTGAAGAAATAGAAACAAAAGCTGCATTATTCACATTTAAAAGTGGAGTATCATTTTGCTTATCAATCAAGGTTTATATTCTGAGAGATTTTATGGTCTTCTTTCTTCAATCACTTGATTTTTCAGAAGTCTGACATTAGGATTGGCATTGATAAAAGTTGATGGATCTTCTCTGAAAGTTTGATATGATTTCCCTAAAAATGTGACTCAGACTACAATCAATTGTCTGTTATGTGCAATCATCAACCTGACCTTGGAGTACCTAGCTTCAACTTAAAGTTCAATAAAAATAAAGCTCTGCCTTAAAAGCTTTATAAAACAACCATTTTGTAATAATTTTCTTACATTAATAACTCAACTGTAAAGAATAAAATGAATTTATTCAAGGTACCTCTGCACTGTCAATTAAGAGGAAAAAATCATTTAGCAGTCTTCTAAAACACCAAACTAGAATCGTCAAAAAGATATCCAGCATTATGACAATGTAATTCTGAGAAGTAGAATACTTCCTCAGCATAACAAAACATATAATCAGTTTCCTTAACCTCTTATCTTTTGTACTGGAAGCACAATCAACTATTTCTGTTGTTATTTTGTTCTGAATGACATCAAATAATAAACAGCTGGAAAGTAAAGCAATTCATTTTCACTATTCCATGTACTATCATTGCTTTCATCATTATCTGTTTTGCACTTAATGGAAAAAGAGGTGATCATCTTCACTCAAGTCTCAGCATCAGAAATACAAGCAATGCCAGAGATGATTTTCTCCAAGTGTGGGCAACATTTGACATAAAAACAATGTAATGCTGTTAAGGCATTGAAAATGTCCTTCCAAATTACAGTTTTTATATAGATCACTCTCCACAATTTTCTTTCCAAATTTTGTCAGCAAGACTTAAAACATTTTTGTTCCATTCATGAATTTTTGTTGATCAAGATGAAGGTTGACATCACAAGAGTAATGGAACCTTGTGCCAAAAGGAATAAACATTCCAAAGTCAGATATAGAATAAGCAGACCAAGTTTTATCCTTATCTCCACACTGAGAAGGATTCTTTTTCTTAGTACTTCTCTTTAGAGCTTGTACAAGTGGAACTGACAATTTAGTGTAACTTTGTTCTACATAATGGGAAGTTTTGTACAGTAAATGGTACATACTGAACGAGATTATGTTGCTCAATGTTAGTTCACTTAAGACCTTTATAATTATTAATGGAGACTTTCATTCTTATCAATTTGGGTTGTACTTAAACTTTGAAAAGATATTGAGAGTAGAGTGTAGCATTTATCTTCTCACCTATCATCTGTCATAACCCTGAATTCCAATTGAAGTTGATCCTTAGAAAGACATGATGTGAGATGCTGCTGAGGGACTGGTGTGGGCACAGTACGAAATCCCACAACACCAGGTTAAAGTCCAGTAGGTTTATGTGGTCTCACAAGCTTTCGGAACACTGTAGAATATCGACACAAACTCAAGGAGAACACACTGAAAACTTGTGATACCAAATAAACCTGTTGGACTTTAACCTGGTATTGTGAGATGACTTGCTATGCCTAGAAAGACAGAATGGCCTCTACACAATTATGGACCTTATCTTCCAAGCTCCAGGCCAGTATATCACGGGGGTACCTCAAAGATGTGCAGGGGAACTCTGAGGATGTTCTCAGTTAAGGTTTCCACAGAATTGCCTGGAAAGTTCAAGCTCCCTTTGGGTAATTACCCTACAGTGGGAACTATCTGAAAATGTAATTTAAATTGCAATCTTTGAATGGTTCCCACTGTGTTACAGTAATAGTTACCTAGAAAAGGTTAGAAGAAATGAAATCACTTCTAGCTTCTGGGTAACTATAGCACTGACCCCACCACCTCTCACCAACTTCTCCCATCAACTATCCCTCCAGGGGACTTCTGACTCCTCATAGGACTCTTCCCTCCCCTTCAGGAGGCTTCAGAGGGACTCCTGAATCCTACTGCATGAATCACAGAAAGTTAACATGCAGCTACAGCAAGTAATTAGGAAGACAAATGGAAAATTTGCCTTTATTGTAAAGGGATTGGAGGCAAGTATAGAACTCTTGCTATAATTACGTAGGGCTTTAGTGTGACCACACCTGGGTACTGTGTACTGCTTTGCTCTCTGTATCTAAGGAAGCATAGACTTCCCTTAGTGGGGGTTAATGCAGGTTAGCTAGATTGATTTCTGGGCTGGAAAGTCTTTTCTATGAGGAAAGATTCAATAAAATGGGCCTACATCCTCTGGTGTATGGTTGCTAAATTTGTTGATGCCATAAAGATAGGTAGGAAAATGAGTTGTGATGGGGTTGTAAGGAAGCTAAGAAAAGATTTAGTGGGCAAAGTGAGATGACTGGACAAAGATCTGAAAAACAGAGTATAATGTAGCAAAATGTGAGGTCCATTTTGGCAGGATAAGTTTAAAAAAAAAGCAGCATATTATCTAAATTATGAGAGATTGCCGAGCTTTGAGATGCAGAGTAATTTGGGTGACCTAGTGCATGAATTGCAAGGTTAGCCTGCATGTGCAACAAGTAATTAGCGAAGCTGAGGGAGAAGCTGGTCGTGAATCAAAAGTCTTGGGAAGGCATCTGAAGATGAGCATAGATATGTCATCACATCCAGAAAACAAGAACAAATTACCTCCAGATGTTGGAGGCAATGCCAGAGATGTCTGAGGATGTTCCAGGAAATGGTCACTGAGATATATGTTGGATTATTCATCAAGGTAAATAACCACATGGATTTAGTGAGAACCCCATACCAGTTGCTTCCAAGGTTACAGCAGTGCTGAAATTCTATGCCAATGGCGGTTTCCAAGACCTATGGAGTGTCATGTATGACATCTTAAATGCAGCAGTTTTGGTCGCCGCATTTGTGGAAGGATATATTAGCCTTGGAGGGAGTGCTGAGAAGGTTCACTAGACTAACCCTCTCATATCTGGTATCAGCCTATGAGGAGAGATTGAGTAGACTAGGTTTGTACTCGTTGGAGTTTAGAAGGCTGAGGGGGGATCTTTATAGAGACTTACAAGATAATGAAGGAGATGGATAGGATAGAGGGAGAGAGATTCTTCCCACTTAGAAAGGGTAACAGGACTAGAGGGCACAGCCTCAAAATAAGGTGGGAGGGCAGTTTAGATCGGAGTTGAGGAGGAACTTCTTCACTCAAAGGGTGATGAATCTTTGGAATTCTCTGCCCATTGAAGTGGTAGAGGCTACCTTGCTGAATATATTTAAGTCATAGGTAGATAGGTTTCTGATAGACAAGGGAACTAAGGATTATAGGGAGAAGGCGGGAAAGTGAAACTGATCCACTTCAGATCAGCCATGATTTTATTGAATGGCAGGGCAGGCTCGAGGGGCTAGATGGCCTACTCCTGCTCCTATTTCTTTTGTTCTTATGTTCTTAAAGGCTGCCATACATACTTGCATAAAATGGATGACTGACACCCTGTCTAGTTGTGCTAATGATTTTACTTCACCACTGATGAAGTCGGCAAAACAGCAAAGTCAGTCATGTTCAGGGTCATTGCTGGAATTCAAGTATAAATTTCATTGACTACATATACTAGACCACAAAAATCCCTGGGAACTTCCAGTTATATTTATAAATTGTAAAGCATTTTAGTCCTTTAACATAGAATGGCTGTATGACCACATAAGAAGAATAAAACAAGTCTGTGATCATTTCCCAGCGAGATGTCACAATGCATACTCATGGCCCCAGAGTTTTTTGAAGCTCCATCCTAAGTTGATGGATGGATCCTTGGTGAGGAAACCCTAAACATGTGGCTGATGATGCTGGTGAAGCATCCTCAGAGTGAGACAGGGGAGTCTTATGATCAAGCTCATATGTCCACTAGAGCCGTCACTGCTCACATCATTGGGATTCTTAAAATGTGCATCCACTGCCCTGAATGGTTTGGCAGGGTTCTGCAATATGCATCCCAGATGGTATTATGAATAGTCATGGTCTGCTGTGCACTGCATAACCTGGCATTGCAAAGTGGACAGATGTTGCAAAGAGAAGAGAGGGAGGAACATCAGCCCTCCTCAGATGATGAGGGTTTGTTGGAGTAGGAGCCTAGATCATAAATCCATATAAGCCTGCCATGGATGCCAGGGCCATGGAGAGATATACATGAGATGCCAATTGAATTGAAAATGTGTTTCACACGCACACTTGCCAGTAAGTGCTGATACAAGAATATCTTAGGGGTGTATTGATATCCATATAACAGCCAGACATACCAAATTATTCTGATCAAGCACCATATTTTTGAGTACAGCTGCATTTGCTTCATTCATACCTGCTCAGAATGAAAGGAGCCAACAGACTCTAAGTACAGAGATGTGAGATCAGCTACACCTGCTTTTTAAGCTATATTTCACAATTTTCATCATTGAAGGAACAATTCACAAACATTCAATAAAGAATGTGCAAAAACGCAACAGAATTAATACAAATAATTACAGAAAATAAAATATGCTTGCTGTCTCATTATTTTTTATTACTTTTCTTTTTCCATTACTATCTCTGGGTGCAATCCTGACATCAGCAGCTCAGGTGAAGACAAGCTTCTCAGTGGCATGCTTCATGGCAGTTTCCCTCTGAAGACATGAGACCTTCAGGGCTCTACCCTATTGGCGGTCTCCTGCACTGGTGTAAGGACATCCCATTCAGCTTCGCCTGCTAGAACTGTTGGGTCAGTGGTAGAAGAATGAGGAAATGCCATTAACCCCTGAAATGCACTGAGAAGGCGGCTCTAGGGAAGCTGGCATGCACTCCTCCAAATGAGTACATAATAATATCTCCCTGTAGGGAGGGAGGTCACCATTCTTTGCCCCCCCCCCCCATGCCTAACCACTGCTGCACAGAGCCCATGGCTAGAGCAATGGAACACAGTTTTGGGTGCACAAGGATCAATCCTCAACCTAGCTGTCCAAGATGGTCACCATCTTCTCCACAGATAAAGCCACACACTCAAATGTATGGGACATGGCAAAACTCATGAAATGTATGGGACATGGCAAAACTCATGACATGTATGGACCCTTCCATACCTTGTGCAAAGCTGTGTACAATTTCTGACATTTCTACTATATTTTCCCCGAGCCTCTGCTACATAGCCAGTAGGCTTCTTGTGGCTGTAACCAAAGGTCAATTTTCAGTGTGGGGCTTAGCAAGGGCCTGATTGCCAGCTGTTCTCCGATCATCTGGGAACAAGACTGTCAAATCCTCCCTTAGCTGCTGCATCTTGCCTTTAGTGTGCGCAACAGATTGTGTTTCTGCATGTAAATGCAACATCTCTGTTGACTGTGTAGTGTAAATGTACTGCTGGAGGTGAATGATGTGGCAGATGAAAGTGCATCCCCTGGGGTACTGGCTTCTTCTTCCCCAGAGGTGGAATCTTCGACTCCTCATCTTGTGTGGTGATGATGCTGTAATGGAGAAAAGAATCACACTAAGAATCATCACAGTTTGAGCACTTCATATTTCATTGAATTGACTCAGTGTGCCCATCTGTCATTAACATGTTGGTTGCCTCTTCTTTCTTACTCTCAGCTGCTTCAGCATTGCTGAACATGACCGATTGTGCACCCTTCTCCCAGCATTTTCCATTGCTTCCATCTCAGCTGTTATGAAGAGACTCATGTCAGGAATTCCTCCTGTGCATCTCCTCTACCTGTCATTATGGATCTGCTTGTCCTGTATGACAAAGTGCAGGATTAATAACATATCAAGTGACACCTACGTGATTCATAACATTCAGAGTCTGTCATTCACATGTTGCTTCCAAGCTCACATACAAGGCAATCTCCATATGCTTTGATCTCAGTTGCCATAAGGCACTAGGGCTAATCACACATTCACTCTGCTGGCATTTTTGCCTAATCACTATATATTGATATAGTGTATATCAATATACACTATTGATGATCACTTGAGAGAACTTTTTGAAGATGTGACACTGGCACTTGGTCTTGTGTTTGGAGCAGGGGCTCAAAATAGTCGTTGAACCATTTCCTGCACTGGACTCAGATTTGACACATGACACCATAGTTGTTCGCCTCTTCTGCTATCTCTATCCAGGCAGAAGAACCTTCTGGTGCTATCTTCAGGAAGGAGCACTTTCCAATTCTCTCTGATGACCTAGAGGAGAATGTGCAGGAAGGGATTGCTGAACTGTGGGGTTGGTGTGACTTCTGGTCACTTTTCTTTCCAAAGAATATGGCACACTCATGCCATGGAGTGTCTTGGCAGTGAAAGCCACCCTGTTTGACCAGCAATCTCTTTAATTGGTTTTCTGTAGTTGCACTATTGTTGGCTAGGGTGGGTCTTACCAATGAAAAACTTCCCCACTACTAAATCGTATGTACTTTTCATGCACACCACTGGTACTTAGAATTTTAATTACAATTGTGTGGGAAATGCAAAAAGAGTTAAGTGGAAGTGGCACACAATTCTAATTACATTGTCAGAAAAGACATACTGTTTACAGAATCCCAGCCTACGTCTCTCAATTTTCATAATTATTGAATTCAAGAGAGAATTACTTGCTGTGATGGAGAATGATAGATCCTCATGGAAGGATGATCTATATTGTCAAAAAGACCTTCATTATTTGCATTTATGCTGAGTGAATATTGTGTTTCCAGTAAGTTACAAACCAATACTTCAACCATTATTTCTGTTCATCAGACTTGTACACCATACAACTTGATGTGACTTAATCATACCATGATTGGTAACATTTTCTCATGGGCAGTGAAAACTGCATAATGTCTTAAATTCTCTTTTACTCATTAATTTAGAATGTTAACATGCTGCAAATTCAGATACTTTTGAATTTCTTGAAATCCTGAAGCCTACGCTGCATCATTATTACTGCTAAATGTATTAATGTTCTCAAGCCCGCCCATCATCCCCAGTGAATAATAATTTAAAGCACTAACTTAACTAATGTCAGAAAATTAACATATCTCATAACATTTAATTACATTACATTAAGGGAGAAGAATGATAATGTGATTTACCTCATGGTGGTAATTTGGAATTTAACATCCACATGCAAATGGAAGTGAACTGACATCCTACAATCCCTCCTTTCTGTCCTGTGCTGACTTCACATCTTTACATCAACTGAGATCATTTTTGCCCTTCAAGTTAGATTGAAAATGAACCAGCTACAGTGATGATTTTTAATCTCCCTTTGGCCTCTTGGGAAGTGATCTTTTAAAATTGAAAAATGTCACAAGTTAAATCATTTACTGACTTCAGTGAAATAAAAACAGATGCATTAGTCATGTGCTCCATAAAAGTCTTCTATTGTTTCCATTTTGAAACTACTGTTGTCTTGGATTTGGCTGTTGTGCTACTTTTCTATTATTTACATGACAATCTGACACTGAAATTCTCTTGTCTCACCTGCTGTGGAAATCATAGTAGTAGAGACAGAAAACTTGATGGACCATTTAAAGATCCGTTGAGGTTGGACAGGAACTTTCAGTTTTGGGAGTCAGAGATTCCCGCCCTAATACATTTCCATAACTGAAATGATGCATATTTTATCCCTCCTCTTATTGATTCATACTGCAATAAATGGCTGTCCTCTGCCCAGGTGGCAACTGTCCACTTGCGAGTGTGTTCTATGAAGCCTTGACATTAATCTGAAAGTGATTCCTACTATAGGCAAACCTGGAGGTTGAGTCAACAGCTTGGAGTCTGTGATCACAATGGAGTTGGAACAGCAGATTTTAGTTCTAAGTTTTACATCATTACATCTTGCAGATTATGTAATTTAATCTAAATAATATTTGAAGATTTAGCGACTTAATCTGGTCCAGGGAAGTGAGTATATTTGCTGATTCAATTTCATCCTGTGTTAAAAGGATCTACCCGACTTGATCCCCTTTTACTCCGACTTACCAAGCATCGTGTCAAAACTTCTCACATCCAGTCAAATTTCAGCAGCATTCAACCTTTACTTTCTGTGTACTTCTTCATCCTTGCATTTATTTCTTCAACCTCTGTCAACACTCACCCCAATCTTTATGAAAAGTGATCCATCTGTCCTAGAATCATTCTCACCAAACACAATGCAATTTTCAAGTGAATACCTAACCTCTGCTTACATGAGTCTACTTTCTCATCCATTGTAGAGGGGAGTGTGAAATGCAAGGAAGAGTGGGAGAACTGGGTGTGGCCTGCTCCAAATAATCCATCCCATAGATGCAAAAAAGAATGCCTTTGTGTCTTCTCTCTCAATTGGAGAAGGAAAGACAGAATTCATAGTAAACTATTGACAGACTTACAAATATTATTGCACATATATGCTGACTATTTCATAAATAATTGAACTATGAGAAAAGCAGATGTGGTGAGTGTCAAAATTTAGTCTTTGCCGTGACTACTACAGATTCCTTTTATCTTATAGGGCCTTCACACATAGAGGAAGTGCTGCTAAACACATATGAGTACAATTTCTCAAAGAATCTTATTCATTCTCATGGTACATTGATACAGGATGGACAATCTTGTGCAGCACAAATACTCACATTTGGACAGTTTTCACCTGTTGATTCACAGCTCATAAATGAGCACAAGCAGACTCTGGTGTGAGGAATAATTGTAGAGAGTTCTTAAGTAGGTAGGGTGGTTGGGCACAATCTTCCTAAGCTTTGCTCAGTTGAACCTGGGATCTACTGCTAAGAAGTGACGATTAGAGATGCATTATCAACTTTGCAACTTAGCCAGGCAATGACAGACATGTTAGATACATTTTCTTCAACAGGAAAGAGGATGGAGAAGTCCAATTCAAGATCATGGAGGATTGATGGAGCTGAGAATTGAGAGGGAGTCTGGCATTGAGATAAAGGGCTCCTCCACAGAGCTTGAGGCAAGGCTGTCAATTGAATCCTTAAAAACTATGATCACAACAGTGCAGACCTTGGATATCAAAATGTCTGCATCTCAAATAGACAGATGCCTTCTCTGCAATTTTACAAACCTTAAATAATCTTCACCAAGTTGTTCTCCACCATAATGATAGAAATGATATGGTGTAGACTCAGGAAAGGAATGATGGCAAAAGGGAACATGGAAGTGAGAGATCTATTCAAAGCACCCTTACTTGTCAACTGTTTCCCCATCACAGTTAGTAACTGAAATACTGTCATGCCTCCCGATGAGTGAACCTGGTACAGGAAGTGTAGCCTTTGTAGAGCCATCAAGGGCTTGGACTGCATATGGCAAAAGCATCTAAACAACTAAGGCAAGGATTTGAGCAGACTGCTGAAGCTACCAGGAATGCCCCACATAGGAATTATAAGAAAAAGCCAGAGCAAAAGTCAGAAAAAACACTCGCTGAACTATTCTTCTCTTAGTACATCACATACAGCACGGTGTAGCACGTTGTCACAAGGATTAGCACTGTTGCCTCACAGTGCCAGGGACCCAGGTTCGATTCCTGGCTTGGATCACTGCGTGGAATTTGCACGTTCTCCCTGTATCTGCATTGATACTCCGTTTCCTCCCAGAGTCTGAAAGATGTGCTAGTTAGATGGATTGGCCATGCTAAATTCTCTCTGTGTTCCCAAACAGGTGCCAGAGTATGGCAATGAGGGAATTTTCACAGTAACTTCATTGCAATGTCAATGTAAGCCTCCTTGTGACACTAATAATACATATTAAACAGCAATGTATGTGGCTGGTCTGGAAATGGGTACTCCATCTTTATGTTCTTCTTTTATGTTTTCTTCATCTGAAAATGTGGATCTTTCTTTCCCACCTGCAATCCTTCCTTTTGTTCCATTTTGTTTGTGATGTACCACTGTCATTCCTGATACTCTTGCTGATGAGTACTATAGGGCACTTCTACGCATAACTAGGTTCCTGAAACACTTCTTCAATTTTCCAGTGGTTTGCTCTTGGTAACGGGGGTCTCATTGAAATGCTTCTGCACCTTTTTGGTGGTGATCCTCATGGATGCATAAGCCAAATTGAAAAGGTGTTTTCCTTAGTCTCTTCAGACTCAGCTCTTAATTCTAATTGCTGGTATGAAGTAAAGCTGGAATGCTAAAATACATCATGATAGCTCCCAGGAAAATATCATACACACCTGGCATAACTGTGTTAGAGTGTGCGGGTTTTAAACAAAAAAAACAATAGGTTTATTGAAAAAGATGTTCCCTGCACTGCACACAACTGAAATTGAAATTAAACAGCAGCCTGTGAAACACCCTAAATGACATCAGCATCAAACCATGTGACTGGTTCTGACAGCAATCATACAACTACTTAAATATATAACAGCAAACCAGCAGTGTTTTATTCTTTATGGTTCACAAAAAAAAACACTTGCCATGTATATACAACTGATAGCATATTGTACCTGTTGAAAACTGGACAGAATGCCACTCGTCCATTGTCAGGGCAATGGAAGTTTATATAACTCCCAGTCCTGGAAGAAACTCAAAGCAAATCAAATGAGAGCAGTGATGACTCACCAGGTCCAGCTGCTGGCTGGACTTTTTGGAAGCTGCAGATGTCTGCCCATACTGCGAAAGACAACCACAGATTGGGAAAGCACTATTCTTCTGAGAGATCAAGGAATCTGAGCTTTTGTTACTAAATCCTATTAGGTTGCTAGTGCTTGCTGCAACCTTCGCCACTCTCTTACACTCCTACCCTGCTCTGGGCCTCACCCTGTTGTGCACATGCTGACTGAAGAACAGCTTCTTCCTTGCTGCCATCAGAGTTTTGAATGAACCAATTTTATAATAAGTTGATCTTCCTCTACACCCAAGCTCTGACTGTAACATTACATTCTGCACCTTCTCCTTTCCTTCTTCCCTATGTACTCTATGAATGGTATGCTTTGTCTGTATAAGAAGCAAGAAACAATACCAGAATTGACAGTTGAAGTCAAATCAAATCTGATTCTATCACAGCATGGATAGTGATGGTTTCCATCTTCTAATTTATTGCCAAACACATTCAATATGCTTCCATTCCTGATTATGTTAATTAAGTCTCCTAACTTAAGAAAAAAAGCTGTAGAAACATAAGAATTCTCTGCTTGAAGAACTGAGATCCCAGGTAAGTGAGCTTTTATTCAGATGGAGTAATCACAACTTTAAATACTGAACTGAATTGAGCTCAGTCACCTCTGCGTTTCACTGGTCAGTTTCTCAAGCCAAGAAAAACCTAACATTAAATTTAAGGCAAGTCAAATTCAATCAATTCAAAAAAGAACTCACTAATGTTTCCTGTGGACATTAATTGCTGTGGTATATACCTGGGCACTTGGTAAGGTCCAGGAGTAGTTTACCTGCAGCAATCCAAATGTGCTTCCGTCAAACCTGTTCATTATAGTGAATTATGACAGTGCTGTGATTGAAAGAATTAACCGCTCATTAAATAATGTGTTTCTAAGTTTTTACTTGATGTTTTTGGACAAGAAGAACTTATCAGCTTTGTGTATGATGAAAGCAGTAAACTGCTCGTAATGAACAGCAAGCCCTTGATGCTCGCATAAACCTCTTCTTGGACAGTTGCAGGTCGATACATTTACTCATCCATCCTCCGATATGAATGGCAGCAGTTTAACTTACAAATGGGAGACTTATTCTCATAAAAGAAATGTATATTAAACTATTAATTATTCAATTCTCCCGAAAGGCAAACTGTCAAGTAAAATATTATCTAAATGTGGAAAAGTCTTGAAATAAATTAAAAAGTATATAAAATGAAATAAATGGTAAAGCATATTTTACATTCAAGTAAGTGTAGCTTAATCAAATAAGTAACAATTTCTAATATTTAAGTGCTTTTGATTGCCTTTATGTTTTCAGCTTAGACAGCTGCTGAGATAAGCAATTTTGAGGTCACTTAGACACATTTTAGCTTTTAAATAATTTATAAATACTGGTCTGAACTTAAATAACTGCTAGTAAGATTTAAATTGTTTATTTGGAAGATGTATGGGCTTTTGGATGCATTCCTGCTTTTATAATAGGATTTGTGAGTTCATATGTCTATAAAGTGGATAATGGATAATGGTGATGTGGAGGATGGAGTCTGGGTGAAGAATGGATGTTGGGTGGAGAGGAGAGAGGGTGTGGAAGGGTAACGTATTTAAATTTTAAAATATTTATAAATATATTTTGAAGTCTTCCTGATACAGCTCAATATTCACCGCAAATTCCATTGGAAGGTCTGGGCTGACATGGAATGGATAGGAATGGAGCTGGAACTTTTAGCTTGTCTGCAGTAGTGCCAGCTCACATCGTACACATTTGACAGTGAGGAAGGTAGATCTGTTTTCAGGCCAATTAAAGCCTTGACTTTGGGAAATTCCTGCTTCCTGGCACGCTGGCAAAGAAGTTAGCATTACAATGCGAGATTGGTCCCACCTCTCAATTCATGCCCCCATCGGGAAAATCCAGCTGAGTCTCTTGCTCCTAGCGAGCTTTGCAATAATAAATTTTATGCTTCAGTTAATTCAAATGCTGATTATTTATTTCTATGGATTAAACACCAAAGAAGTTCTGCTGTCAGATTATATATCACACAGATTAAAATATGAAACCTATTGTTTAGAATTTCATTAAAGCTGAGTTATTTCAATAATTTAAAAGAAAAATCAAACAAACAATCCTTTATTGTTAAATGAGCCACTTTTAGATTAATTTATTCATTTTCACCTGTCATTTAAATTCAATGATAATTTTATTCAGCCCATCCATAATGGGGTACTTAATAAAATTATGAAATAAATTGACATAAAAAGCAGTATGATTCATTACATTGAGATGTTCCTTTTCATTACAGTGCAATTTTTCATGGCTTAAAGAATAAGAAAGCAGATGAATAAAACATTAAAATAGCTGAAATCATAAATTGATTTTTTAAAAAAGGAATCTTCTACAATTAGGTTGTTATCCTGGTCACTTCCCTAAATAGGTTGAAGAAGTAAGGTTTGTTAGCCTGTTGAACTCAACAGCCCCAAACAGGAATTGATCCTGAAACCAAAGACTGGTCAAGAACAATGCCGTTTTTCACAGAGAAATTGGTGGAAAGCTTCACATCAGTACAGCATTGACTCTCATTCAAATAACTTCTTAATACATTATGTTTTATTTTCCTAACATTGCTCCCAAATTGCATATTTCTCTGGAGGCAAGGATCAGAAGATTAAACCCACACACCTGTACTTATAGAGCCACTGTAAATAGGTTAACACAAGAACAGGAATAGGCTTTGGAACTCTGTGAGCTTCTCCCAACTGTCATTCAATGAGATCATGGCTGGTTATGCGCCTTAATACCAATGGGCTAAAAAAAAAAAAATCGGATAAGGCTCAATAACTGGGACTATTGATATGTTTAACATTATGCAGGATTGCACCCAACAGCAATAATGTAAACAACAAACAAACTTCAACTGCAGCGTGAAGCCAGGGAAATGTTTGTTTAGGAAGAAACTAGAGCATGCTCCTAGATTTTTAGATGCATACTGGTGCCCTTGGAGCAGGAGATGGAAAGAAGAGTGATCATCTTTCTGGACGAGCCCCAGACATTTGATGCAACAGCAGATAACCATGGAGGTCAATCCCAGGAGTGTTGCCCTGCGGACGTGGATACACTGCTGGAAAAGATTTAATGACTCGGACTACTAGTCATTGTCAATGAATGCATCTTCAAATGCCATCCTCTACCTAATGAATCTTGGACACAGCTCAATGCACTACATTCCCATCACTGTTCCATCAGCAATCTCTTGTAATCAGAATTAATATTTAACTTGGTCCCCTTCACCCTTACACATTTAAGGCTGTTCTGATCTCAGATCTACATCTTGCAGCTTCCACACACTTCCATGTTTTTGGTTGTGACTGGCACACAACACAACACAACACATCACAATACATTCTGCCATTCTTTCTTCTTGCTTACAAGATGATAGGCAAACTTGCATTTGTATACATCCAGACCCCCTTTGGAGGAAACATTGCTCAGAATTTATGCTATGGCTGTGACAAACAGCAAGGTTAAGGCAGTGAGGTTACAGGTGACATCTATTCCAGAGAACTGAGATGATGGGTGCAATCTTACCTGTGGTTCATGCCACACTCCTGCTCCAGTAAAGTTAGAGAATTTGGTGGTCAGCCAAGTCTCACTGCGGCAGGATGGGAAAATTCTACCAGCATAGAATATTAAAGGCCCTTTCATACCACACCACTTCCAAAGATCCAGTACCACTCTTCTTACCAAAAGACCTTTTGTCAACTTCTCCAAGAAAACAGTACTTACACTAACTTTGTAATAGCAAGTAGAAAGTTAACACTTGACTTGAAAGGAGGATGGCAATCATTTTCAAGCAGGGTTGATAAATGGGTGTAAGGAGGAAAGTGGACATCCTTTCTGAAGCTGAATCCATACTGTTCAGGACTGGATGCCCTATCTTTTTCTTCATCATCTCCAGGAGTGGCAAAATTGAATTTTGTGGCCTATATTCTTTAATAACTAATTATAAAGTATCTACTGAACTCAATTAAAATTATTAATCGTGCCAGCATCTACTGATTTTTCTGGGACAAAGTTTCACACTTGATCACTCTTTGTATAACAAAGTGATCCCTAACTTGAATGATATCAGCTTGGTGACACAGTGGTTAGCACTGCTGCCTCACAGCACCAGGGACCCAGGTTCAATTCAGTGTCTGTGCAGAGTCTGCACTTTATTGTGGTATTAATGTAAGCCTACTTGTGACTATAAAAAATAAATTTTAAAATGTTAAATCACTCTGATTTTAATATTGATGGAATTTTATGATCCCCACTGTTGGGTTTGAAGGTTGAGGGCTTTGTTTAAAAAAAAACTTGACCTATTACTTTTTGTTCAAAACGGATGCTGTTACGCTTGTCTTGTGGAACCCTATAACAAATGTTTTACCCAATCTATCACTGTCACCTTATAATTTAATGTTTCCTATTCATTATGTTACCAATCTTTGTGTCATCTGCAAATTTGGATATATGGTTTTCTATTATATTAATAAATATAGTGGATATTTGAGGCCCCTGCATAGACAAAGAACAAAGAACAAAAAACAAAAAAGCACGCGAAACAGGCGCTTCGGCCCAATGAGCCCACGCTGCTACCCCGACGTTCCCACCTCTACTGTGATCCCTGTCTATGTTTACAAATCTATGGATTAAAAACCAAATTTGAGACAATTTAGAGAGGATTTGTTTTGCCAATTAGCCTAAGAGCACACCTTTGGGATGTGGGAGGAAACCGGAGCACCTGGAGAAAACCCACGCAAGCACAGGGAGAATGTGCAAACTCCCACAGACACAGGCCCAAATCCATGTATCTGCACAGCACAGCGATAGTCACTGAGCTGTCATGTTGCTCATCAAATGGTCCAGGTCAAGTGTATACTAACGACGTGAAGCATTGGGATACTCTCAAAAAAAATCCAAGAGCAGCCCTCTCATGACCCATCGCGTGTAGGTGCTTTTTATCCTACATGGACCAAAGCACCTGTAGGATAAAAACAAGTACATCAATATAATCATCTATTTACACATTTCCCAGGGACTCACAAGGCTCATGATCCCTATTTTAAAATCAGTTTTCTATACCCCTCCATTCCCATTCTGTTCATGTGCCCATCTAAGTATTCCTTAAATAACTCCAGAGTGCCTGCATCCACCACTTGGTAGCACATTCCATAACCCCACCACCCTCTGTGTGAAAAAACTCCCTCTAGCATCCAAATTATACCTTACCCCCCCCTCACCCTAAGCCCGTGACCCCTCGTGCTATTCAAGTCCATCCTAGGAAAAAGCTTAACCCTGTTTACTCTATCTATACTCCTCATAATCTTGTATACCTCTGTTAGATCTCCTCTAAGTCTATGTCTTTCTCAGGAAAACAGTCCGAATTTGCCTAACCTCTCCTCATAACTCAGACCTTCCACACCAGGCAGCATCTTGGTAAACCTCCTCTGCACTCTCTCCAGAGTCTCCACTTCCTTCCGGTAGTAAAGCGACCAGAACTGGACGCAGTATTCCAAATAAGGTCTAACCAATGTTTTATACAACTGCAACATTAAAGGCCAGCTCTTGTACTCTATATCCCTTCCTATAAAGGCTAGCATACCATATGCTTTTTTCACAACCTTCTTCACTTGCTCTGCCACCTTCAGAGACTTGTGCACCTGCACCCTCAGGTCCCTCTGCATTTCTATACTCTTAATAGGTCGACCCTTTATCATATACCTCCCCTCTACATTCTTTCTCCCGAAATGCATCACCTCGCATTTATCAGGATTGAATTCCATCTGCCATCTATCTGCCCAAGCTACCAGCCTATCTATGCCCTGCTGCATCGCCTGACAATGCTCCACACCGTGAAATTCTTCCTCAAGGCAGGAGACATTGTTCTTGGGCTTCTAATTTAATGTTTCCTGGGGAAATAGTCACTGACTGCCATGTTGATATGAAACACAGTTGATGATCTAAATTGATGGGGGGTGCAATGGGACATGGAAAAGGTTATGTTCATGGGCTGGATCTATCAACACCACAAAACTAGGGGAGCACATCCTGCATATGTGCAGATATAGCCAGTGACACCATAGTCAGCAAAATGAACTGGGATTTAATGTTTCTTGCTTCAATTGCAGAGACCCAACATTGTCGCTGTCAGGCACGTAACTAGCCAGTGATGTGCCTGCTCAGGATTTAGGACTCCTGGTTTGTAATTGTCCATTGCAGGCAGTGCCAGCAGAGCATTGGGTTTCTGCTGGTAAAGCTCTTAGAAGTTCACCAGGAATCGTTGCTGCTTCCAGAGACAAAATAAATGGCACATGATGGAGAGCCAGTGATAGTCACAGTCCTGGACATAATAATACTAGCTCTCCTGTCCAGCAATGGTAGAAATGAAGGGATAAATGATGGTAGTAGTAGTTGGATGAAGGTGTAAGATGGGAAATCTTAATAAATGTCATGCCGAGAAGGTGGGAAGAAAAATCACGTAAAAGAAATTCTCATCCATATTCTCTTGTTTAAAATCTACTTTTCAAAATAAATGGACAATATCGCTGGACTGATAAATGGCTGCAGCTCCTCTTATATTCATTAAGGGGATGTGGACATTGTTGGCTGGCAGGCATTTATTGTCCATCCCTAATTGCCCTTGAACTTTAAGAGTCAACTGCATGTCATGTATAGACCAGACCAGATAGGAACAACAGATTTCCATCCTTAAAAGACACTAGAGAACCAAATGGGTTTTTACAACAATCAACAATAGTTTCATGGTCATCATTAGACTTTTATTTCCAGATTTTTACTGAATTCAAATTTCACCAGGTTTAAACCCAAATCCCTAGATCATTATCCTTGGCCTCTGGATTATTCGTCGAGTGACAATACCACAATGCCACTGCGTTCTCATTGATCACATAATTGTAGTTCTGTAAAATTCTGAGCAGTTTCCATGGACGAAGATTAATTCATCTTCATCCTGGAACGTGGCACCCTTTTGCACTGTATGAACATTGCAAACAAGATAAGACCTCAAGCTCTCTCAATATCTGATGTCCAGAAAGAATCATGTATTTCACCTACAAAGGGAACTAATTCTGAGAAGAAAAAATATGTTGCTGTATCTTTAATTGCCTTAACTTGCAACCAAGATTCAAGGAAAAGGACCAGGAATTCTGTCGACAAAACCAACTGACAAACATTTCATTGGATATTGACTTAAAGGACTGTATTCAAGTGAATTAATTCCACACCTTTTGTGTTTTTTTTGTTGGTAACTCACAATGTTTTGCTACCCTGGAATGTTGTAAGTGTGAATGTATGTTACACTCCCTTCCTCAAGTTTTGAATGTGTTAAATAACCCTAGTTTTGTTTCATTTTAAAGAATTTGCTGGGGTTAATTTTAACATTGAATCTCAAACTGGAGTTTCAAAATCATACCGTGGAATATTTCAGTAAGGGAAAAGGATACTAAGGGAAACAAATTAACTCAGAAATTAAAACGTTGCTGTCTTTGGGGGAGGGTAATAATAATTCAATTCACCTCATCCTCTTTTATATAACATAAATTAAATTATCCAAGTATAGTTATAGATATTCTGTTATAGAAACATTCGTGCTATGACTGAACTCTAACAATGATCCAACACAGTGATTTTTACAGAATAAAATAAATGGATATTGCCCTGTTTTTTTTTCTCTTAAATATGGAACTTTTTGTTTTGCTTCTTGCTGGCTAGATAGTATACGAGTTCCATCAATAATCTTTAAGTAGGTAAGAGGAGCATTTTTTATCATCCAGATCTTTTACATCTTTGGCAGAATTCCAAATGCACCCAACAGCAGCAAATCCAGGAATCCTACACAGCTAATATTCATGTACTGTTTAGCGAAGCAAAATCTAATCAAATCCAAGGTTCAAAATTAAAGTCAGATTCAGATGTAGCTTTTATAGTTTTTTTTCTCCTCAGGTCAAAAAGTGTTGCTCTGCCTTTACATCAGAATACAATCTTTGCATATTGACAAAAAAGTGGAAGTGATTTGAATATACAAGCCAAATTATCTCAAATATATTTACATGGTAAAATAACTTTGTGATTATGGACCTCTTTGCATAATGCAAATCTGAAATGAAATCAGGTTATTGTTTAAAACAAAAATGGTTGTTTTGCTTTTGGATTAATTTTCTCTCCAACACAATTCATGTGTCTTCACTGAATATATGGTCCCTTGCCGCAAAAAGTAAACCCTTGAAAAATGTATAATGGATGAATGGCAATAACTAAATCAAGAGAAAATATCTGTTGCTACAGCAAATGTGAGGTATAAGTTTCTCTGATAGCCGATGGGAAAAGCAACACTCAAGCCACCGACTGTAGCGAAAGCTTTCTCTGTTGTGTCACCCCAAACTTAGTATTAAAAGCATAATTGGGGGGTGTCCCACCATGTAATACTGGCAGAGCGGACTCTGATTGAGTTTGCCGAGCCAGCATCTTAGTTCCTTAAAGATCAGTGTGCCATTTTTAAAGGCTGCTCCAGCGCACTATAGTTCAGCTGCAACCCTTGAACCCCATGGGTAATGTCAGGACTCCTGCTCCCCACGAAGCAATGCACTCACCTGACTCCTTTGGGAAATCTTTTTCCCAGGTGCCTTGGGAGACCATTTGGGTTTTATGCCATTATGCCTCAATCCGATGCAAATGGACTTTTTATGGAGATGGGATGATTCAGGCATTGAGGCCCGATTATGAGACGATAATGTATTGAAATGATGTTCCCATGTTGAGCATTGGGAAACACACTATGTAAATGTTGGGGAGGGGGACAATCAAATTATGTTTAAAGCACGTGAATCAGGATTTGGACTTTTCGCGAGATTTTCCACTCCCATCACTGAACTCGCCAGACAAAAACAAGAGCAGAAAATCCTGTTCATGATCTTTCTGAAAAATTTGTGCTTTAATAAGGAAACATTCCAAGTTATTTAACTCCTTGAAGATGAAAGTAATTACAAAGATTAAACTTAAATGCCTTCCTGATATACATTCTGTCCCACATTTTGATTAATTGAAGCTGTTATATCAACTTAACAATAGACAAAACAGCTTTTAGCCTTTACAGGTTGAACTAAATTGATAATGTTTGAATGTTGTTGTTAAAATTTAAACCATGAGGCATAATCTTGTGTATGTAATAGGACCTTATCATCTCTTTTTGGTAAGGCCCTGCATATCTTGTGCCACTCAGACACTTAACAAGTCACTGGACAGCCATTTCAGGGATCATGGACTGGAGAAGCAAAAGTCCCACTTGGTGAAGGATGATAGCTAAACAGAGGCCAGTAGCTCCTCTGTACTCATCAACATCGCCCGGAAAGTGGTGATTGCTGTCACTAGGACACCCACCTAAGGCTGTGGATTGAGGAATGACCCTGGCATAAGTGAGTGATGATATGAAGTGGGTTGGGGGGAGGTGTCACAGGGGGAGATCAGCCGCAGGGACTGGCGGGGGGGGGGGGGGAGCTGTCAGTGGGCTCACCCTTTCCCAATGCTGGGTCCTCAATCAGACACTGAGTACGTTTGAATGAGAGACCCCTCCATTCAATGGGAGACTGGGAGACCGCGAGACCGCAAGCAGGCACAGCACTATTTGCTTTTCAGGCTTCCCTCATCACAAACATCTGGCATTAATTAATTAGGGTCTCAGTTGGTAATCAGGCAGGAGTCCATATATGGAATAAATCAGAATGGAGGGAAGAAAATGGCTGGATCTGCAGCTATCACACTTTCAACCAATTACATGGTCTCCACCATCAAACTCACCAAGGGGATTTAGAAGATTCCACACATTGTATTTCACACCTTGTGGGTGGGATTTTCTGTGCAATCTGCTGTGTATTTCATGGTGGCACAGGCGATGTGCCATTGACTGGGACAGGATCTTCTGGTTCCACCATTATCCATCAAAAGATACTGCCAGCATAAACAACTGACAAGTTCTGGCCAATATCTTTTTACCATAAATCCTATTATTAGTAATACATTTATTCAACTTTAAAAAAAATTGTTAATAGAGCACTGACTATATTTCTAAACTGAATTTTTCACAATCCACAAATCATTTGTGGTAAATAAAACTCGATATTTCTACCTTAACTCTAAGGCTGCCAACTTGGTCTTTGTATACTCTCTGCAATCACAAACTAAGTTAAATGAACTGTTTATTATATCCTTGCTTTTCAGCACTTTTAAGACCTGGATCTTGTCAATATTAATCCTTTATTTAAATGAAGATAAGACCAAATCCCTTTGCTTCTAATCAGAAGCTAAAGTTGTAAGGTCTTAAATCATTCGTATTATTCTTAAGCACTTTCAATTAATCAGTGTCCTTTTCACAGTAGAATGCCTGCAATTAAAAATAACGAACTAAGTGTGGAATTCTCCTGAGCAGCCATGGCACGAGCAGAGAACCTAGTGGGAACCAAAAAGTCAGAAACCCATCAGCATAAAATCACATTGCCATTCTCGCAGTTGGGGTGATAGTGAGTCAGTCTTTCCGCTTGCAAGTGGTGTGACTGCGATTTGCTTTCCTTTGTATGACATGAATGCTTATCAATACAGCTGGCTGCTGGCATCCTGTTTGGATTTCTGATCTTGTGTCACGCCAGTGTGAAATTATGTCTGTCTTAAATCCTTGTGCATGCACAAGGCAATTGGCAAGAGACTTCGAGGTGAGTACAACAACTTTCTGCCATAGTACTGCACTGCTCCTTGTGCACAATTCACTACTCTGCAGACTGGTTCCTGCTCTCCATCTCCATGCTGAGCTGTTCTTCATAGACAGCACTACATTGCTAGACCCATGGACCCTCCCGTGTCACAGCTTCAGATCAGTACAGCACCTGGATTTGGGAATACAACGGTCCCCTCTCCCTGTACCACACATCTGTCTCTATCAGGGCTGTGATATGGGCTTATTGAGTCACTGCAACAAAGGTCTGTCCGTAGTTCAACCGGGGATGGAGTATGAGGTGAGGTGAGAAGCTGGGGTCAGGTGCGGATGGGGATATGGTTGTGGTGACCTGACAAGAGAGACAATGTGAAGGGAGGGATGTGCAAGGAGTGGGAGAATGGAGAGATTTGAAGTTGGGGTGGGGGTAGGTGAGAACTGGCAGTAAGCAGAACAATGGAAAGCAGAGGGAATACCAAAGGGAGGAAGCTGGATCTGAAAAGACTGCATGAAAATTTCAAAAACAAAGGGGAGGGGGAGGGTTTCAAAGTGATGCCACATTGTTTGCTGGAAAGGAACGCACGAAGATTCTGATGTGGTAGGTCATGGTCCAAGTGGGTTGGACCTTAGAACCAGTCAGCTGCTGCCCTGCTCAATGAATTGGAGAGTCTCACCTGTGCATAATTAATGCTATTCCAAACGGAGAATCTGGTGCAGGATCTCACCATTCTGCCCAGCCATAAAAAGCACCCCTGGAACAGCTCACTTCCATGCTGATTATCAAAATGGGAGACTGTGCTCTAAAAGTGGCTTCCTGATAATTGTCATGCAGGGCTGACTTACAATTAAACAGTTCCAGTGCTCACTGGCCTACCTTGGTTCCTGGGAGAACAATGCCTTGATTTTAAAGTTCTCAAATTGTTTTCAATTCCTCCATTGCTTTTCATCTCCATATCTCAATCACTTCCTCAAGCCCTTGAACATTGTTAGAGCTTCTCTAATTCTGGACTCTAGTTTCACCATTGGTGACCTACCTTCAGCTGTCAAGACTCTAAGGTCAGAAATTCCCTGCAAGACCACTTTGTCTCTTGACTTCTTGTTCCTCCTTTATATACTCTTTCAAACATGTTTTTGATCCAGATTTTGGCCATCAGCTCTATTATCTCTTTATGGGGCTGAAAATCAAATTTTGTTTGATGATGGTCCTGTGAAGCTCCTTGGGGAATTTTATTATGTTAAAAGTACTGAATAAGTACAAGCTGTTGTGGTGAATTACTGATGTTGATAGATTTACTGAACATTTTTAGTGAATGGCCAATAATTACATCCAGTTTTTTTTAAATTCAATTTTGTTACTTAAGACCTGCTTCCTATTCCTCCATATCAAAATACATCACAGAATCATTATAGTAGAGGTGGTGGCTGTCTGGCCCATTGTGTCTGCACTAACTCTCCAAATGGGCATTATGATTTAGTGCTAATCTCCTACATTTCCCCATATCCCTACACATTGTTTCTATTCAACTAATACTGTAATGCCCTTTTGAATGCCTCAGTTGAACTTGTCTCCACCAAAATTCCAGACACTCAAAAAAGGTTTTTATTACATCACATTTGCAAATCACTTTAAATTTGTGCCCTTTCATTCTTGATCCTTTTACGAGTGAGAACAGTTTGTTCCTATCTACTCTGTTCAGCTCCTTCATGATAGCCCCATATCAGATCTCCTCTCAGTCTTTTCTCCAAGGAGAACAGTCCCAACCTCTCCTGCCCCTCTTCATAACCCAAGTTTCCTATCCCTGGAACCATTCTTCTAAACCTCTCCTGTATTTTTCCAATGTGTTCACATCCTTCCGATTGTGTGACAGACACAATGCCCCAGTGAGGTCTAACTAGTGTCCTGCATAAGTTCAGCATATCCTCCTTGCTCTTGTACTTTCTACCCTAATAATAAAGGCCAGGATGTGTTTGCTTTATTAACTGCTGTCTCCATCTGACCTGCCACTTTGAATGATCTATGCACATGTACACCCAGGTCCTTCTACTCCTGCACCCCCTTTAAAACTTTTATCCCTTATTTTCTGTTGACTAAGATGTGGAGATGCTGGTGTTGGATGGGGTGGGCACAGTAAAAGGTCTTGCAACACCAAACTAAAGTCCAACATGTTTATTTGGAATCATGAGCTTTCAGAGCACTGCTCCTTCATCAGGTGAGTGGAGAGATAGGTTTCGCAAACATGGCATATATAAACAAAGGCACAATTGCCCCGGACTGAAATCTCCTTCTCCTGCCACCACGGTTCACTCCAGCAGGGATTATAGTAGCAATGTGGGGATCGTGGGACTGGCCAACAATTGGGAGGCTGGCATCCTGGGGCCACTGTGCATGTGCCAATCTGAGTTCTGGTAGATTGGTGCATGCGCAGAGGCCCACTTATGCTGTGGGCAGGGAATAGGCCCTGCCCACAGCTTTGTAATGACATGTTTGCTAGTGACTTCTGCAGTACACAGAGTGTGGAAGATTCTTCTCTGAACTCCCACTGAAAAAAACCAACATGAATTACTCCAGTTTTCATGCAAATTCGACACTTCGAATTATTTTGGGAGAATTCCAGCCATTGTCTGTAAGGTGTGATTCAATGAGAATGACTATGTCACGCTACTGTTTGACTAGTCTGTGGGATAACTCTTCTACATGTCTGCAGATTTCACGAGGAGGACTTTGCAGGTTTGACACGGCTGGCATGTCATTGTCATTTCCAAATCATTATTGATGCTGTGTGGCTAAAAATCATTCCTTATTGATTTTTCAATGGTGGTTTGAAACAACTGACTAGTTTGCTAGACCATTTCAGAGGGTGTTTAAGAGCCAACCACATGTCTGTGGATTTGGAGTCACATGTAGGCAAGACCAAATAAGAACTGCAGATGTTCTTCCCAAAAGGACATGAATTTAGGGTACTGAAGCCATTTGCTGAACTCAGTGCCAGATTGGTTAACTCGCTATGAACCAGGGATTCAAGCTAGGAACTTAATAGTCTGCACAATTTACTTCTGCATTGGGCAGTGAATTTACAGCTGAGTTATTTAGCTTGCTCTGTTCCCTTTCTAATTCCACCATAACATTAAAAGTTCAAATCTAATTTGTTGATAGCCTTTTTACTGTTTAGCAAACAAATCATCATTAATCGTTGGAGTATAAAGTCTGTGGTTGTCATGCTGAAGTTATTTATTGCTCAGTCAGGCCCCCTTGATACTGCATTCAGTTTTGATCATTGAGGCATAAGGGAAATGTTTTAAACTTAAAAGTAGTGCTGACAGGGCTATAAGGTTGCACAGAAAATGGAATTACGAAGACAGGTTAGAAAAACTGGCACCCTTTAGGCTTGAAATAAGTGGAATGAGAGACGATGTTGAAGAATTATATAAGGTAGTAAATGGAATAGAAAAGGCTAATTAAGTACATTAATTCAAATTAACTCTCAACTGCAGAATGAGGATCAGACTGGTAAAAGGCAAGCTCATTGAAGACTAATTCCAGGGAGCATTTACTTACACTAAAGTCTTCCAGTTAGGGTAATGAGGAAGAAAGCTTTGAAGCTATTGAAGAGGCAGATAGATGCAGTATTGGAGGCATTGTATGTCTCAGTGGAGGGCAAAGACAGATGAGCTGAATGGCCTTCCTTATCTCTATTTGTGATCTTTTACATGTCCCAAGCTAAACACAAATTTCTCCTGCTTCCCAGAGAGCAATGTATAAAAGAAATGATTAATGTTACAAGGTGGCTTTCTTGTAGTGCATGGCAGCACATAATTTTGCATTGAACTTGTTTTCATTAGCAACCATTGAAATGATATTTTCCATCAAAAAAATCACAATTAAATTGTGAAACAAATGAATATTCTCAATATTTCTTGAATAATTACAGTGATTATACAATTACAATTGTAAAATAGATACTGATGAACTTGTTTCAATTATAAAACTGTTTAAGTTGGTATCCAAATTTGTATTATTAAGTCTCATTTTTGACAAAGTAATCCTTACAATCTACTATTTTCTTGTTTTAGTAACAGAAGGTCTTAAATGTTTATTCAGCTGTGCCCTTGCATTGGCGTTGACAACTATAAACAGGAGAACAATACTATTATATAATGTTTGTACATGTCTGAGTACAAACATCAAATTAAAAACTTGTTGTTCAATATGTAAGATTTATCTTAGCTTTGAGGAAAGACAAAATAACAGAACTAATGTCCTGATCATGAAGCTGGACTCTACTACCTTCAGATTTAATATCAGAACATTTTCTGCATGATATCATTATTTATGGCAATTCAATAAAGATATGACTTAAATGTTGAGAAGTCCTGTGATTAGTGTATTTCCCAGGATGCTTTTGACATGGTCCAGTAGAAGAGCAGCATTCAGTTGAATGGTAAGATTAATAAGCCTGACAATAATTTCAGATTGAGAAATAATTGCATTTTCCTGACTTCTCATCAGCTTATGTCAATCACATTAAATAGTTCAATATGTAATTGTGTAAGGCTTATAGGTTATATGTTATCAGGGTTTAGTGAAGTGGTGAATAGATTTTCAAAGCACTAAGCCTTCATGGCTCCTAATAGATTGGAACGTGACAAAATGCATAGGAAAAACTCAGTGACAGAAGACCAAGATTCATCTCGTTCACTATCTATCATCCTGGAAATTGCATGATACCAGATCTGTTGGCTAATTATAGCAAACAATTTCTATCAATTAGTGGACAACAGACTGAAACATCAGGCAAGAAGCATCTCCAGTGCTGGAAACCATAGATTCAAAGTCATGTTCCTCCCTTATCATACATTGGCTCAAAAATTTCCAGCCACTCTCACAGATTCAACCCCCACTCAGGCCTGACCCTCACTCAGGCCTACCCCCTTGGCACTGTCCTGGCACAATGTGCCAGGTGGGCACTGCCTGACGGGCAATGCCCAGCCATGCCCCCGATTATCCAGGGGCTTCTATGACTTCCAAACTGCCCGAGGGTGCTATTGTGCGTAGTCTTTGCTAGTGAGACCAGTCCTGATTCACGCTGGTTGACGTCCCAATGGAAATCCAGTCAATCTCATGCTAATCTGCTTGCATCAGTAAAAAGGGGCTGGGATGATTGCAAACTTGCTGGGATGAAGCAAAGAAATGGCTGGTAAAGGAAAAACACTTCCTGGAGTTTCAAGATCACAGAGCAGTCTGAACATGGGATATTACTGAGAGGGCTATAGGGGACTCAGCAGCAAGTGCAGAGATGTGGCTCTCAGCTGGTCCACCCCACCCCTTCCTTATCACTGAAAGTGACAAGGTGGCCACACAGTTTTGGCTGAACTGATTTTTATACATATCCTATTTTTTGGGATTGATGCAATCTGATGCATGAGGTGAGAAAATTTCCCTCGTTACTACTCCTGCCAGCAGTACACCCCTGCCTGTGGGTTTCCCGGTGGCATAGGGTGACATAAGTGGGAAATCCCATTGACAGTGATGGTGTGATTCTCTGGTCCCATCGTCAAATATCATGAAGCCTTCCACCACCAGGAAACATACAGCTGGGAGGCCAAAGACTCTCATCTCACATGTTTCAAATTACTGCATACAAAATCTTGGGTGGAATTTTCCCAGTGACGAGAATAAGGACAGCACAGTAGGATGGCACGGTGCATACTGGTTAGCTCTGTGCCTCATAGTGTCAGGGACCCGGGTTCAATTCCGGCCTTGGGTGGCTGTGTGGAGTTTGTACATTCTCCCTATGTCTGTGTGGGTTTCCTCTGGATGCTCCGTTTCCTCCCACAGTCCAAAGATGTGTGGCTTGGGTTGATTGGCCATGATTGCCCCTTAATGTTGGGGATTTGAGGGTAAATATGTTGGTTTACAAGGACAGGACCTGGGTAGGATTGTTGTCGGTGCAGATGTGATGGGCCAAATGGCCTTCTTCTGTACTGTAGACTTAATGAAATGATATGAATACCAGAGTACTCCAGCTAGTCCATCAAGCATGCTCCAGACTGTGATTGTCTCACACTCCATCACCTTTTTGGAGAGTGGTGAGTTGGACGCTGGTACTGAGGTGGGGGGGGGGGTGCTGCTAAACACATAAGCGAGCCTGGCTGCAGAGGGCTTTGGCACTCTTTTCGAAAGATGTCCTGATCTCAGAGTAGACTGGGAGAACACATTCCTCCCCCCGTGGACATAGCCCCCTGCCCTTCCCATGATCCACCTCATCAGCAGCATGTTCCTCCATCCCTTCCCCAACAAGGGTCATGAGCATGTGGCATTGGGGCCTTCCCAGTGGTTATTCCTACCTGAACCTCGACACACCCCTGTCTCCCAACATGACCCTTTTCATGTTTCGCTCCTGCACAGCTCCTCATCATATCCCCCATTGAGGCGCCTCGTCATAGCTCCCCACTATAGTGCCCATCAGGTCCGACCCCCACTCAGGCCTGACTTCTTGGCACTGTCCCTGTGTGCCAGGTGGGCACTACCCAAAGAGCAATGCCCAGCCATGTCCCCCACTATCCCGGGGCTTCTATGACCTCCGAGCTTCCTGAGGGTGCTATTGTGTCTTGTCTTTGCTCGTGGAGACCAGTCCTGATTCACATTGGTGTCACGTCCCAACGGAAATGCAGTCAATTTCATGCTAAACTGCTCGCACCCAGGTTTGGTAAAAAGGGGCTGAGATGATTGCAAACTTGTGCTGTTACACTCAGCAGTGCCCCAGGTGAAGGAATGGCTGGTGCAGGAAAATCACCTTCTAGAGTTTCAAGATCACAGAGCAACCTGAGCATGGGATATTACTGAGAGGGCTCTAGGGGACTCAGCAGCAAGGCAGGGGTGTGGCTCTCAAGGTGGTCCATCCCACCCCTTCCTCACCACTGAAAGTGACAAGGTGGCCACATAGTTTTGGCTGAACTAATTTTTATACATACCCTATTTTTTGGGATTGATACAATCTGCACCAGATGCAATAAGATGAAAAAATTTTCCCCTGTTACTTTTTGAAAGAAATCTAAATTATCTGCATCTGAATTAATCAATACGAGCTGTTTCTATCAATTAGCAAGTAGATTGATCCATTGATTGACCACATGCAGTGACATAATGGGCAACATCTTCTAGACTCGCTGATGGGCAGCTAGGAGTTGAGAAAATCGTAAGGTAGGATGCTCAAGTATCAGAACACCATCAAAATTAAGTTCTGAGCAGGAAGGTCCACGGTCAACTTTTGTACCTTACTGTCTATTGAGGGCCTTGAAAGGCCAATTAATTACCATTTCAGAGCCTCATCTCACCATCGCTGATATTAACTCAGCTACAGGCAGTTCTGTTGTCGCACAGCACACATGGCAGCTAAAACTGTGAGACCATCTTATCACCTCCACAGGAGGTGGAGAGGGTTGGGGTGGGGGAACCTGGCTGAGAGCCACATCCCTGTCCTTGTTGCTGAGCTCCTTTAGTAATATCCCCATGCTGCAGACTGCTCTGTGATCTCGAAACTCTGGAAAGTGTTTTCCTTGCACTAGCAATTACTTCCTCTCTGGCACTGCTGAGCACAAGAGTTGGCAGTCGCTGATTGTCTGGCAGCTCTCACTAGACAAGACTTATGTCTGTAGAGTCTTGACTGCAGGCCTATCACTGCCTGATTGATTTGTGGTTTGACAGGCATTCCCAAAAGAGGGTGGGCAGGCGAGACCCCTGATGCTTCAACAGACTCCTCCTCAATATTTCTGCAGATTAAGTTTGAATTTTACATCCCACACCCCCTCACTTCCATTTAGGTGTAGGCTTGATCTTGTAGTTTCCGGGACAAAGTCAAATAGGTTTTCATGCTCTATATTACAATCCTGATAACAGCAATCATATCACCTCTCAATCTCCGTGGGAACATGTCCAATTGACATAATTGTCTATTATAACCCAATCTCCCCATCCCCTCAATCATTCTGGTTGCCCCTGACCATTTCTTCATTGTTATAATACCTTCTTTGCATGTTGGGGAAGTGTTAATTTTATAAGTACAAATTCAAATGCAGTAAATCTCTTAATTGTCATGAACATCTTTTAAAAAAAAAATCATAGGAATCAATTAAAATAAGTAAAAAAATGTGGATTTCAAAATGATACAAAAATTAACTCTAGAGGACACCGTTTAACACTACAATAGATCATTTGAGGGGAGACCAAGGCATAGTACTAATGTCACTGGGCCAGTAATCCAGAGACCCAGGCTAATACTCAGGGGTATGGGTTCAAATCCATCATGGCTCCTGATGGAATTTAGATTTAATTGAACTGCCTTCAGATACCGAAGCAGTCCCTAGCCATAAGTAGCAAGGCCTGGACAACAATCAGGCTTGGGTTAGTAATTGGCAAGTAACATTTGCACCACACAAATACCAGGCAATGATCACCTTCTACAAGAAAGAATCTAACCATTTATAGAATTCCTACAGTGCAGGAGTCCATTCAGCCCATCTAGTATGCACCGGCCACAATCTTACTCAGGATCTATTCCCATAACCCCACATATTCACCCTACAAATCCCCGAGAGTAGGATCAATTTACCATGGCCAATCAACCTAACCTAACCTAATCAACCTAACATTACTCCATCATATTCATTGACATTACCATTGCTGAATCTCCTGCTATCAACACTGGCTAGAAACTTAACTGGACTAGCCATATAAATAATGTGACTACAAGAGCAGGTCAAAGACTGGGCAAGCATTTCAGCCCCAGATTCCACAAAACTGCTCACCATTTACAAGTTAGGCGTGCAATGAAATATTCCCCACTTGCCTCGATAACTTGTGGTTGCAGCACCAATCACAAAGCTCAAGACCATCCAGCACAAAGCATTCTGCTTAATCAGCATTCCATCTACCAACTTAAACATTTGCTCCCTCCACCATTAACACACAATGGCAGCAGTGTGTACTGTATACAAGATGCATACCAACTCACTAAGACTCCTTCAACAGCATCTTCCAAACTTATGACCTCTACCACCTTGAAGGATAAGGGCAGCACAACCTCTGCCATCTACAAGTTCCCCTAAAGGCTACATAGCATTCTAGGAACTATATTTCGCTTGCTGGATCAACACCTGGAACTCCCTGCCTAATAGCGCTGAGCCACTGGCACTATGTGGCCTGCAGTGGTTCAAGGTAGCGACTCACCACCACCTTCACAAGGAGCTTTGGGAAGAGCAACAAATGTTGGCCCTGTTAGCCATGCCCACATTCCAGAAAAAAAAATTAAAAATCTTCTCTACATGACATACTCAAGTTGTTGCAGCCTTTCATTGTTTTCTTTAAATCAGAGGAAACATCAAAGAAATCATATCAAAGGACTTCAGGGACAAACAAAATCCAAACTGTTCAGTCATCTTTACCTCCCAATGTGTCCTTTGTCAATTTTCATTCTGCAACTAATCTGTGCCTGTCACTTTATGACTAACGCGTGCAGGATTGAAGGCAGCAGCTAAACAATTACCATCACATTCTGACAGCATATATACATTTCTTCAGGGGATTCTTGAAACAAAATCATTTTACTCATTATATGAATTAAATATTTGAAGGACAATGAGTTTTCATTCTTGTTCTTTTCACTGGAGCCAATTTGAGAGAGGACGTAGAAAGATTCTAAGAGGATAAATTAACTCAGATACTCCTGAAAAAATGGTTGGAAATTTCTTGCCAGATTTATCCCCTCTGTCTTAGAATTGTTAACCCACACTAGGTACAATTCAATGAGCACTGGTTTCCATACAGTATCTCACATAAGTGACTGTTCTGCACATATCAGACCAGATGGTGACTATGTGATGGCTATTTGGCCAGTGCAAGCCTGATCTTACTTACAGTATCACCATGCTTGACTACTTCGCAACTGAAGCTATAGGACAGTAGTAATCAAGAGCAGAAACCTGTTTAATTATATCCTCCTCTGTATTCCAGGAGTCCTGTGGCCAACTGCAGTACCCCTATTTGAAACTTGTTAACTTGGTACAAACCAGTGGCTGAAAATGGGATCATCACTGTGGGAATGGTTTTGCTTCATCTGAAACAATATTCAGAAGATGCTGCAAGTCATCTTTGCAAGGCAAAGAGATTGATGTGCTATGAATCCCAGTACACAGTTTAGAGACAAACCTGCTCTGAAATGCCAATACTGCTTTATGTTGGCAGAGACCTCTGATCCTTTACCAATGGGCATTGTTATTGCTGCATTGATTAGCAGTCACAATAAATAAAAATATCTTATTAATCAACTTGCCCATGTAGATGGCACACTGCATAGTTATTTCACAATGACAGTGACAGACAGGAAACCTGATTTCTATGATCCGGCACAAGCATTTATTATTTGTATATATCAGCAATAATAAAACAGACAATTGTTATGATGCCGATTTTGCAGAATACAAATCTCATCTGCATACTGAGGCTGCAGTTTCTATTTTGTCAGTGAGCACGTTTTTATAGCTCTAGATTAATCTTGTGTCTCACAACGAGGAAACATAAATCACTCATTAAGTTAAATGTATGTGAATGACAATGTTCTTCCAATATTTGGAGCCTGAAATCAGATCTGTATTTCGATCTCATCAATTCTGATTGTCTTTAAATGAGAACCAGATGGTTTGAAATATTGGTCTCTTTCTCAGCGTTATTGGTACATTACCGGTTGTATATATTGCAGTTTTGACTTCAGCAAAAGTTAGTTAGAATCCAGAGTTTTTCCTATCAAAAATATCACTATTATTCTAAGGTCATACACTCACTGTTAATGCCAAAACCACATGATAATTGTGATACTGATAATGTGGCAATACCTACCATCAAATGAGATGGATATCAATGTTGTCTTTAGAGCCTGCCTTTAAATGTACAACAGCAATTTGTATTTATATGGTACCTTTAGCTTACTAAAATGTCCCAAACTGATTCACAAGGGCATATTTAAAAAAACACAATTAAACAAAACAGTTCTCACCTAGCCAAATGAGGAGGATTTAGGACAAATGAAAACAAGTAGGTTTTCAAAAAAGTAGGTCTTAAGCAGTGTCGTAAAGGAAGAGACAGTCAGTATCACAAGGCCCACATTTATTGCTCAACCCCAGAAGCTCTTGAGAAGGTGATGCTGAGCTGCCTTCTTCAATCGCTGCAGTTCCTGCGGTGCAAATGCACCAACAGTGCTGTTAGAGAGGAAATTCCAGGATTTTGACACAGCAACATTGAAGGAAGGATTGGTTATTTAGCTGTAATTCAGTATGGTGTATGGCTTGGAGGGGGTTGTGAAGGTGGTAATCCATGCATTTGCTGCTCTTGGCCTTTTAGGTGGTAGAAATTGTGGGTTTGGGAGGAATCGTGGTGAACTGCTGTAGCACATCTTGTAGATGATACACACACGATGTGGAGGGAATGGATGGGCTGTGAATCAAGTGGGCTGCTTTGCCTAGATAGTGTCAAGGTTCTTGGTGTTTTTAGTGTTCATAAACTCATACAGCGCAGATAAGCCCTTCAGCCCATCGAGTCTGCACCAACATATTAGAAATACCTGAACTCCCACCAAATCCCATCTGTCAGAACTCGCTCTGAAATTTATGATGTGCCAAGAGTTCATCCATGTACTATTTAAAGAATATTAGGTAATCGGCCTTTATCATCCTCCCAGGCAGCGCATTCCATTCTCTGGGTAAAATGTTTTTCCTCACATCCTCCCAAACCTCCAGCCCCTCATCTTAAACCTATGTCTTCCCGTGACCAACACTTCACCTAAGGGGAATAGCTGCTCTTATCCACTCTATCCATATCTCTCATAATCTTGTACACCTCAATCAGGTCAGCCCTCAGTTCTTCTCTGCTCCAAGAAAAACAACCCAAGCCTATCCAATCTCTCTTCATAATTTAAATGTTCCATCCCAGGGAGCATACTGGTGAATCTCCTCTGCACCCTATCCAGTGCAATCACACTGATAATGTGGCGATCAGAATTGCACACAGTATTCTAGCTGTGGCCTCAAAGTTCTGTAGAACTCCAACATGACTTCCCTGCTTTTGTAATCTCTGTCTGGATTGATAAAGGCAAGTGTCCCATGTATCTTTTTCACCACTCTACTAACTTGCCCTTCCACTTTCAGAGATCTGTGGACAAACACGCCAAGGTCCTTTGGTTCCATAGAACTTCCTAGTGTCTTAAGATTCATTGAATACATTTTTGTCAAATTACTCCTTCCAAAGCACATCAACTCACACTTTTCAAAGTTAAATTACATCTGCCAATTATCTGCCTATTTGATCATTCTGTCTATATTTTCTTGTAGCCCAAGGCACTCTGCCTCACTATTAACCACTTCTCCAATCTTTTATCATCCGCAAACTTAATAATCCTACATCCACATATTTATCAATGCCATTTATATAAATGACAGATAATAGAGGGCCTATTATCCCTCTATTATCTTCCAGTCACTAAAGCTGGCTTTCAGTGACTAAAAGCTCCAGTCACGAAAGCAACCTTCTGTCATCACTCCCTATTTCCTAATGCTGAGCCAATTTTGAATCCACTGTATCAAACTACTGTATTCCATGTGAACTTACCTTCTTTACAACTCTCCCATCTGGGACCTAGTCAAAGGCTTTGCTAAAATTCATATAAACTACATTGATTGCACTACCCTCATCTACACAATCCATATAAACTTCATTGACTACAATATCCTCATCCAGAAAAGTGGAGAGTATTCCATCACACTTCTGATTTGTGCCTTGTGGACAGACTTTGCGGGAGAGGGGGTGATGGTTAGGAGGTGAGTTACTCAGCACAGTACTCCCAGCCGCTGATCTGTATTTAGTGTATTTGTAGGGCCGGTCCACTTCAATTTTTGATCAATAATTTCCAGAATGTGAACAGTGAGGGATTCAGCAATGGTAATGCCACTGAAAATGATGGAGAAATTTTTGGATTCTCTCTCTTGTTAGAGATGGTCATTTCCTGACAATTATGTGGCGCAAATATAACTTGCCACCTATCGTCAGCCAAAGCCTGAATGCTGTCCAGATCTTACACATTTGGACAGAGGTCTGCTTCAATATTTGAAGAGTCACAAATGGTGTTGAACATTATACAATCATTGCTGGTCATACACACTTCTGACCTTAAAATGGAGGGCACGTCATTCAAGAAACAACTGAAAATGGTCAGGCTTAGGACTCTACCCTCAGGAACTTCCGCAGTAATATCCTAGATCTGAGATGATTCACCTCCAACCACTACAACTACCCTCCTTTGTGTCAGTTATTTCTTCAACTAGTCGAGGGTTTCCCCCCCGATTCTCACTGAATCCAATTTTGCTTGGGCTCTTTGATGCCACACTTGGTCAAATGCTCCCTTGATGCCAAAAAAAGTCATTTTAACTTCACGTCTGGAGTTCGGCTGTTTTGTCCATATTTGAACAAAGTCTGAATGACTTTGATTAAAGATGTCTTGGTTATTAAACTGGTGCTCAGTTTAAGTTTCACCAAGCTGAGTGAGCTTGGTGGAACTTAAACTGAGCACCAGTCAGCAGGTTATTACTGAGGAAGTGTGGCATTTTTGACAATGTCTTCTATCACTTTGCTGATGATCAAAGGTAGCCTGATGGGATTATAATTAGTCTGGTTGAATTTGTCCTACTTTTTATAGACAGGACATTCTGAGCAATTCTTAAAGGTATATGCCAGTGTTGTAGCTGTACTGGAACTGTTTGGCTAGAGGTGCAAATAGTTTTGAAGCACATATCTTCAGTACAATTGCTGTGATGTTGTCTGGACCCATAGTCTTTGCAGATGCAATGCCTTTAGCTGTTTCTTGTTAGTATGTGGAGTGAATTGAATTGGGTGAAGACTCACAGCTGTGACACTGGGAATGCCAGGAAGAGGCTGAGATGGATCATCCACTCAGAACTTCTGGCGAAAAATGTCTTCAAATTCTTCAGCCTTGTTGAGGCATGCCACTAGATCTGGAACTTTAAATCTTCAGTACATTTACTGGCTCCCAATGATGGAATAAGGAATGCACAAATGAGAGAATTGGAGGAATACAGAGTTCTCAGAAGATTTTAGACTGAAGATGTTTGCAAAGTTAGGGAGGACCAAAGGCCATGCATGGTTTTAAGATAAGCATGAGAAAACTTTGAGGCTTTGGGGGAGGGGGAGCCAAGAGATAATTACAACACAGGTTGATGGGTGAATAGGACTTGGTTATGTTAAAGGGGATCTTAATTTTTTAAACATACAAATAGTGAAAAGGTAGTCAAAGAATGGGTGGAACCAATCAAGTGCCCAAGGGAGATATTCCTGTGAAGGCAGAGGGCATAGCTGAAATACTAACAACTCACTTTGAAGCTCACTAGAGAGCGGGATGATGCCAATGCAACAGGGTATCATGAGGCAGTAGCAATGTTGATTACATCAAAAAAGATTTGTGAAGCGGTATTTAATCTGGCAGTTCTCAAAGCAACAAAAGAGTCTTTTGATCTAAATGGAATGCATCCTCAATTAACCATGGAAAGTAAGGCAGAAATTGCAAAGATTCCAGTCACAAACTTCCAATCCTTCATGATACAGGTGGTAATGCTGGTGGACTGGAGGTGTGCAAATGGTTACACTCCGGTTTAAAAAACAGAAATCCGGCAACTACATGCCAGCCAGCCTAAAAGTGGGGAAACTTTTAAAGACAAAATTAAATGGCATTTGGAAGAGAATAGGTTGATAAATAAAAGTCAGTGTGGACTTCTCGAAGGCAAATCATGTTTGCCTAAGTTGCTTGAGTGTTTGCGTTGTCATGGAGAGGTTTTGTGAGGATAATCAGTTGATCTTGTTTATACTGAATTTCAAAATACATTTAAAAAGTATTGTGTAATTATTGAATGGTTACTGACCTGAAACATTAACTTTGTTTCTCAGCACAAATGCTGCCTCACTGCAGGAATCACAGCGGGTTGTACAGAACATTTGGCAGACCATTTAAAGATCTGTTGAGCGAGGCAGAAATTTGTGGTCTTGGGCACGTGTTGCCAGAAAATACTGCTCTAAATTTCCAAAATCTGCAGAATTTAGCTTTTGTATCACGTTATATACTTATTAGCAAAATTAAATTCCATGGAGTTAAAGAAACACTGACAACCTGGTTATAAAATTAGCTAAATGACAGAAAATAGGCAACAGTAGTGAATGGTTGTTTTTCAAACTGGAGAGACCTTTACGATAGTGTTTCCCACATTGGCCAGTATTCAGACAACTTTTCTTTCTGTATACATAATAATGATCTGATTTGATTTACAGGGTTAATAGTTTGCAGATGATACAAAACTCAGAAATGTCATAAACAAACAATGAGGAGAATAGTAACAGACTTCAGGAGAACATAAACACATGAGACATAGGCAGACACACAGCACAAAATTCAATGCAGAAAGTGTGAGGTGAGACATTTTAAGTGGGGGAACAAGGAGAACATATTCTATGTTCTATAAATGTCCAGTATTGTTCAATTAAAACCTTGGTCTGGACTTTGTGATGGGAATAATAGTGAAACTGTCTGTGTTCACCGTCATTACACCGTTGAAATCTACAGCAACTTTGGCTGTTCACATGTGCAAAGTAATATGGAGTACTGGAGGTTGCTATTAATGATTCTATGCTTCTTCAGAGATTGCACTATTGAGAAACACCACAGGCTGTAATCAATGGCAAAACTTTGTACTGACAAAAATTTTCACTGTAACACTGTTAGTCTCAATGAAAAATCCCTTTAAATTTTTTTGAATAAGGTGTAGCTGAGTTTTTAACACAGTACTAAGTTCACAATTACTTCTAAACGCTTTCACTGGCCCCGAAAAGCTAATTTTTGTACATACGATATTTTAAATTTCTCCGTTGTGACTGGACAAATTATTTTTCTTTAATTTAACTTCCAGCTTAAACCAATCATATATTTACTTTACTACTTAAAATTTTAAATTAACAGTGAAGAGATTTCTAATTCTCTGTTCGTGAAAATACTCCAATATAATTGTACTTACCCTGCTTGCTGACATCAGTGCTGCTGCATACCAGCAAAGCCTTTTGATTTGATGTCAGATTTAAATACACTGGGGAAGGACAAGTCCTTTCGTGAGCTGTTTTCTTTGAGGTCAGTGGCTGTTACTTCCTCAAATGACTGCAGAATCTTGGCATTTTGTTTAAAGAGGAGACACATTTGGTCACACTGCTTGCACTTACCAACAACTCTCCCTAGGAACAAGGTCTTCAGAGAGTTAAACTTGATATCTGTACTTGCTGGCATGCTGTAAGGTACTGCAGGATAATGATCCAGCTGAACAAAGAATGAAAATAAAAGATAACAACACAAGGTCATATTAAAATGATATTTAGGAGGGGAAATCTGAAATCTGTTTGCCTAGCCCTGCTTCAAATGGTGCTCCACAGACGTGAGTTGATTCCTCGGGTGACAGCCTGTGCAACTTGCAGCTGCCTTCATGGATTCCTCACTGATTTAATATTGATGAAACCCGTGCAGACCGTGCAAGTAGTGGCTTACATTGCTGACCCTTAAGAATTGATATGGTGTGTGAGACACTACTGGAAGCAGTGCTATACAAATTATTATTTCCTCCACTTATACTTAATAATTAAACTGATGATACATTTCAGATTGTAAAAACATACTGGGTGGGATTTTCTGCCCACATCACCCTGAAACCAAAAACTCCTGCTCCCCAAGATCAACTGACCTTTCCATGGTCCGCCCCTCAACTGCTCTGCTTCCCATGGAGAATGGGACAGTAAAATTCCCACCCCTATGTCAACAATATAATACAGGAACATTCATTAATTTTTAAAAATACAACCTGCCTTTTATCCAAATATTACATACTATGACATTTCCCAGATAGCTCCCTCAAGATTTTATAGTTAGATAATAAAGACTCTATAATGTTCTAATGAATGATAAGTAGGACATTTACAGTAAATGTCATTCTAAATTGATAACATGGTGAAATGTCTGCATAGTATTGAACTATGTAAATGTTTCCTTATAATAGGTAATTCTTTTTTGTGTTCGTATACATCTATATCTATTACATTACTTCATTGAAACATAAGTTTCATTGATTTACCTCTTCTAATGTACGTTACAACAGCAAATTTAAATTTATTTAACTGGTTTTAAAAAACCTGTGATTGTGAAATACATTATAGAAATGCAAACCTATCTTATCTCCGATTATACAACTATTCTCTCTAGGTAGCAAAGGTGATATGAATTAATATGGCTGGTCAATCAAATGGAAAGAATACAGAGCAGTGAGAAAAGAACTTCAAATGTTAGGCTCATATAAACGACAAATGATTAAACAAAAATTTTTGTTTATTCATTGAACCATACTTAAAGTGATTTGCAATAGAACCCTTTAAATTGATGTAACAAAAAGTGATAATTAGTACAACCTAAATGCCAACTTGAGGTGTCATTCCCATTTGAAGTTGCACTCCACAGAGAAACATTCAAGATACCATCTTGCAATGAAAACTCAAAAAAATTAGAAACATTTTTGGATAATTGCACTTTTAACAGCTTCAATGTTTTAATTTATGTAGTTGTTAAGATGTTTCACTTGAGGAATTTTTGCTCATAATCTCTTCAAATCCTGGAAATTAATAGGAAATGTTTTCTGTTTGGGAGTGTGTTTTGGGGGTGTAGTGAGAAATGGAGGATGGTTAAAGGGCTGGCTGGATTTCTTTGATCTTTATAATCTATTGTTAGTAAATCATACATTCGGGGAAAAAATGGCAATATGGCAATGTCACTGTATTAGTAATCCAGTGGCTCACGCTCTAGTGACAAAGGTTTAGATTCGATCATTGCAGCTGGTGGAAATTGAATGCAATTAATCAATAAATTCATTAAAATTAAGAAAAATCTGGATTTAAAGCTAGTCTCACAAAATTATTATCGAGTGTCAACTGTTACGAAAACCCATTTGGTTCATCAATGCCCTTTAGAGAGGGAAATCTGTCATCCTTATCTGGTCTGGCCTACATGCATCTCTAGACTCATAGCAATGTGGTTGACCCTTAACTGCCCTCTGAAATTGCCTAAGAAGCCACTTAGCTCAAAGGCAATTAAGGATAAGCAATAAATGCTGGCCTTGTCAAAGACACACATCCTATGAAAGGATAAAAAAAAATGCTCAGTCATGTATGTGATGTTCAAGTAGAAGTACCTATTATTTTATCTCAAAATGATGCTTCAGCAAATTCTGTACTCATTCCTTGAGTAAAATGACTGATCTGCTGATTAATACTGAATTATGAATATTAGGTAGGCTTGTCCCATTTGGATTGAAGGCTGGAATTTCACACTTTCCACTGGAGACAGGGGACCCTCCCCTCCTTTTCCCCCACACCCCGTCCCTCCCCCTGTCAGTGGCAAGAGTTGTTCCCACTGGAAAAAAAAACTGCTCTGCTTTTGTGATTGATACCTCCCACCCCTGCACTTCTTGTCAGGGTCTGTCTGACAGCCTTTGGGAAGACCATTTTACTCCCTCTTCTGCGCCTTGAGTGATGATCCTGTTCCAGGGTCTGCTGAAATCTCAATAGTGATCATCGTTCCCATTGATTGGTGAACAGTTCTTTGGGGCTGTGCATTTTGGGCCAAATTTTCGTCTGGGTACAGAAATGTGCTTTGGTGCATCAATTGCCACATTTGAGGCTTTTTTTGGTGGAATTTTGATTTTTCTCCAGTCTTGATCCCATGTCATTTTTCTGCTGGCCTGTTCATTGCTCAGGAGTGCCTAATGTACAAAATGCATGCTGGCTCTCATTGAGGTCAAGTTCCCCATTTTATCTGCGGATGAAAACCAGATTCCCTCCCAAATACCATTTTTATCTATTAGTGTGGGGTTTTGAAAGAGTATTAAAAGCATGTCAGTTTTATGAGTTTGTGAAGAAATTGAAAGCTTGCTGAGGAGCTGAGAACATTCTGAAACCAAAGTGTAAAATGTTTTGACATCTTCAAGTGTCATTAGATGTAGTGTTGATGTGTTTTAATGCAGCAATTCATCACTGGGATCTGTCCTTTAAAAGTAAGTTGCTCCTTGCATTGATTCACATTGTGTAATTGTTCCCATGCATTACAATACTTTAAAGAAAGTACAATAAAGTATTAAAAATGTAACAAAATATTTTCTGCTATCATATTTTTGTATTCTGATATAATTGTACCAGTGGATCTGTTTGTTTTAAAATTAACCCTGTTTCTGAAGGTAGAAATGATAATCTGTACTTGCTCCCTTTCCACTGATTGATAGACACTCTGCTTTGAAATGGAAATGGACATCTATTCTGTCAACAACTTTGTTATGATGGCTGCGCCATTAAGAATGCTTACCTGGGTTTCAAAAGTTTGGCTCAGCAGTGGTTCTATTGAGGTAAAGACTATTTAAATTTTCATCAGAATATGCTAATAGATTATGAGATTGATGTGGCTTCTTGTTGTTTACAAATCCAGTAAGCTCTTAAAGGATTTTAATTTTTTTCCTTGGGATTTTTTGGTCTAGTACAGTGGTGGGCAACTTGTGACCTGGGACTACAGGCAGCCCATCTGGGTTTTGAGCATGACCCATTAACATATTGTTGATCATTGTCCCTGCACAGGGCTGCTACATTCTGTTGATTTCTGTCTGTGTAGGTTATTTCTGACCAGTATGACCGAAGTGATATGCATGTAAAGCAAAGGTGCATATTGATTGCACACAACATTGACAGTCAGAGCTGTGTGTTGTGTCCAAAGTGTAAATATTTATTTTGCTTTTACCATTTGAACTTGATGATAGTTCTTTTAAGTTATAAATAACTAAGAATTTTCTATGACTCGTTATGAAATATTTGGCATGCATTTAATTTTATTCATAGCATCATAAGGAGTGAACAAATCTAGTTTCAGTCTTGTTTCTCTCTCCACAGATGCTCCCCTATTGGGCACTTTCAGGTTTTATATCCAATATATGTTTTGAGCCTAATTTTCAATTGGAGAGTGGTGGGTGGCATGGTGGCAAAGTGGATAGCACTGCTGCCTCACAGTGCCAGGAACTCAGGTTTGATTCCTGGCTTGAGTCACTGTCTGTGTGGAGTCTGCACATTCCCCCTGAGTTTAAATTCAGAATTTTCTTAGATTGTTAGAGGTTTGATAGTTTTTCCAGTCATTTTAAAATAATTCCGATTGCTACTTGTGAGTCCTGGTGAAAACAATATATAGATACATGAGGGATGGGAATAGAAATAGCATGGAGAATGTGGCATGGCACAGGGACCATAGAGATAGTTTAGATGGAATGGAAGTGGGTTATGGAGTGAGATGTGAGGGGTGAGATTAGGGGCCTTTAAGTGATGTCGGCAGATGGCTGCTGTACTAGGAAACAAAGGCAGTCTTATAACTGGCCTCCACCCAAACTCCTCGCACATTCCATCATGGCTCACAGAAGGCATTGCAGACCAACTAGTATGTGAGAAGAGGGAAATCCCTTGTAAAGTCAAACATAACAAGTTGGGCTTGTTTCCATGCTGTAAACCTCTATGACTGTATATATTAAGTGTACATTTTTCCAGAAACAGAAGTGGACAGGTTGGGAAAATTCCTGGTTGAGATGAAAAATTGGCTCCTTGCCTCAGAGAGGCAGGAATTATGACTTCAAGTGACTAATTGTGAATCTTCAGAGTGTGCTGTTCATTTACATTATTCTGTTAATCACAAAAACTGTACTGCATCTTTTGCTTTCCCATTGAGAATTTGCACCCTAATGACTCATTCATAGAACACAGAAAAACTACAGCACAAACAGGCTCCTCGGCCCACAAGTTGCACCAATGATATCCATACCTACTAAGCTTACCTATAACTCCCATTACTCATCCGGAAGTCTCTTGAAAGACCCTATCGAATTTGCCTCCATCACCACCGACGGCAGCCAATTCTACTCGCCCACCACCCACTGAGTGAAAAACTTACCCCTGACATCTCCTCTGTACCTACTCCCCATCACCTTAACCCTGTGTCCTCTCGTAGCAACCATTCCAGCCCTTGGAAAAAGTTTCTGAGAATCCACCCGATCTATACATCAACATTTGATACATTTCTATCAGGTGACCTCTCATCCTTCATCTCTCTAAGGAGATTCCTCAATCTATCCTCATAATTCATGCCTCCCAATCCAGGCAACATCCTTGTAAATTTCCTCTGCACCCTTCCAATAGCTTCTACATCCTTCTTGTAATGAAGCAACCAGAACTGAGCACAGTATTCCAAAAGAGGTCTGACTAGGGTGCACCTAGATCATGAATAATAATGCACCTGAATAAGTTACATCCGGTATTGATGAGTGCAAGTATCCAATTAACAATACGATAGATGTTAATGTGGTGCCAATTAATCTTTTTGGTCCAGAAAGAGAACAACATCAATGATTCAATCTTATTCCTGCATGCAGTAAATTGTTATCAGAGATATTAGCAATGCCAAATTTAAACCTTTCTTTCCCCAGCTACATATTTTTCTGTATCTGATTTGACTCAAGTTGACCCCCCTCCAATTTTCCTATTTCTTTTCCAATCCTTAAATTTCTTTTGTTCAGGAAATAGCAGACTGGTTCTGCCATTCAAGGAAGTCAGAGATACTCCATTGACCCAGCCATGTAATAGCTGCCTCACAGATAATAAAATCAGATAACAATGGTGAGGCCTTGAAAGGAGAAAATTCACTGGGTATAAAACAGTAGCTGGAGGTAAGAGAGGAAGAGGAGGAATTGAAGACAGAGGGAGTTGATGCTAAACAGAAGTATGCCTTGCTGCACAATGATATGGCCTCTTCCATTGTGCATCTATGCAGCTCATAAAATGAACCAATGACCCAGAAGGAGAAAACAATAAAACAGGGAAACAAGAATACTGGTCTGAATTGATCTTATAAGCTTTAAAACAGAACATCAGTAAAATGGGGAAAAAAGAATACTTGTCCAGATTGTTTTTTCCTTCTGGGAAGGCTATAAATAGCAATTTCCAAATGTCAAAACTACAAAGTTTAAAACACAAATTGTAAATTTAAATAGAGCTTTGAGTATGAGGGCCAAATAGATTGGTTCAGGACAGTTGACTGCTTCCGTGTTGTATTGTAGAATATGTTTATTGTAGACCAAAACAAATGTAGTTACATTCTTCAAATTAGTTTGAAAACCACGTTGCTGAATAAACACTGGATTCAATCCCCAACTGTTCTGCTAGTAGCATTATTTGTATTATACAACTGTCAAACCTAAAATGTAACATATAACTGCATTACAAACTGTTACTTACTAAATTTAAAATTTATGACATGCACATTTAGTGTCCATTAAAACGAGCACAGCATTACTTGTCTCCTGGTTAGAAGATCATGGCCTGGAATTTGTAATTGTAATAACTGAAACAGTGTTCTGCTTCATTACTTTGTAGAACTGATAGCAGCTTCTGATAACTGCACATGCGCACTTAAATATGTATATCTGGATTTGCTATCGCTCCTCAACAGGGCATGCCTTCACACTCTTCATGGTGCAGTCAGCACCAAATCAATAAATTGATTAGAACCTGAACTTTTTATGCACTCTATTCATCGTAAAATCATTAAAAATAGGAAGTTCTCTCGTTTCCAAATGTAATAGAATTCTTTTTGTCAAGCTGTTTCTATGGAACAAGGCCAAACTTCTTGAGAGGTGACACATATCTGCCACTTAAGTCACTTGGTGTATTTATTTCCACCTGTCTCTTGTTCCTATTTCTCCCCATCTTTTCTTTCAACTTCATATCCTGTTGCCAGTTAGTAGAACTATATTTGTATTAGAACAGTGTCAAATCAGGTTCCTCACTGAAAGAAAAAACCCAAAGCTGAAAGGACACTTCCAACTACTATCATTAACATTTGCACAGTGCTAAACCTCTTTCTAGTTTGCAAAACGTATCATACAACTACAAAATATATTACTGCAGTGAAAAATAATTGACTGCATGCTACAACAAATTTTGCCACAATATATTAAGTATCAGTGAATATAAAGCACAGACTATGTTTAGAGTTTTCATTCTGTCAGATAGTTGGTGCAGACTTATTGGACCTCCTTCTGCACTATAGGAATTCTATGATTCTTTAATGAAACCAATAAAAGTACCTTTTGACTTTCTTAGGGTTACCGTTTTATACAACAAATTTTCTAAGTTGCACACATATACAATCCTTCTATGATTTGTCATTGCTATCTATTCTTGATCTGGACTGCAGGTATTTTTATATATAGAAGTAACATTAGGATGTATATCTAGCTTTTGCATCGCAATTTAATTCTGAGTAATTGGGTCACTCGTTGAGGAAGACTGCACGAATGAGAAACTGGAAGAAATCTTGTTGCCAAGTGTGCATATGAAGGGACAAGATGAGATGAAGCCCATGATCGGCTGTTCTCCACAGCCAAAGAGCTATATATATTCTGGGATATCAATAGTACAGCAGCATCTAGTTAGTAGAAAAATGAACAGAATAGCAACTATTTGTTATTCAAATACAGAGGCAGATGGTAGGAAATACATTGGACCACATCTGCCAGCATTAAGTGAAGCTGATGCTATCAACCATGTTAATATGGTATAGGAACATTGAAAATTGTTTCATTGTGCAACATGTCAGATACCTTGAGAAATTTAAAAGAAAGCAATTGTTAGCACAATGATGATATGGTTTAATTTAGGTGCTCCAATGTGGCTGTGACCTCAAGGTCTTTTAATTCAATTGAGTAGTCAAGGAAGATGGACGACTTTGTGATTTCCAAAATATGCAAATTAAATTATGCCTTTAATATTGCAATCAGAGGTAAATACTAGCAATATTTTATATATCAATATTTCACAGCTCAGAGGCATATCTTATTTCTAGATCCCGAGCATTCTGCAACCAGGATAGTAGACTTTACAGAGTCAACATTTGACTAGAACAGAGTCATTAGCAGTGGCTATAAGGTATGTTTTCACATGACTGTGTGAGTAGTTATTAGGTTGACATACTTTAATCCATTGATGTAGGTAGTTAGATAGGCATCAGTGAAAGACTTATGCTTAAATTTATAACAGTTTTAATTAAATGCAATGTTTAGCATCATTCAATTGATAAAAATCATGGACAGAACTCTACCACCTTGCCTGCCATGGAATCGACGCAGGCGATGGTCCAATAACAGAAATCTCTGTTGATCTCACTTAGGAGTTCCTGGTCTCGCCCAAGCGAGATCATAAAATTCAAGTCATCATGTGTTACATTTGAAAAAATCAGGCCAAGAGCAAGATCTGTTCGAGTCATATCAAAGCCCAAAGAAATCATATCAGTTTTCAGTTTAACTGCAACTTAAGATGTGAGACTGTTTTAGTCATAACATTATTCCACATCCTCAGAACATTATAGTACTGCACAGTTAATAAATTACTTTTGAAATGTTGTCATCTATTATTACGTAGGCAAATTTGATGGTCAATTTGAGCACATCAAGATCCCACAAACAGTAACAGAGAAATGTCCAGCCCTTCTGTTTTTAATGGTGATGGTGGCGTGAAATAACCCATTATTGTAGTTGGATTCTATCAGATGAATTAGTGATTTAAAAAAAAAAGCTGGGTTCATCTGCTTGTCAAGGCTGGCAGAATTTCATAAACATGCTTGGGTATACAGATGCACTCAAGGATACATGCATATTGTTCTCTTCCCCTAACACAAGGCAGTTTCTGAAAAAAAACACAAACTCACTCACTGAAAATCATGGATACACCACATAAGTACAAATTTTGTAAATACTCATTGCAAGTTACTTCAATCTAACAAAATCAAGTAGTGTAAGTTGCAGGGCTGTGGACTGTGTGCAGGAAGATGGATTGGAAAGGGCACGTGGATGTCTTTAATTTGCACGGACAAGACAGCTGAATAGCCCCTTTCCGTGTTGGATCATTATTGATCCATGGATGCGTTATTTTCTGCAGATGAATCAAAATCACCTGTCAACTGAATCCAGGAAATTGCGTTCTAATTGTATCTCTAAGAGGTTTACTACCATTTGCAATTCCCAGCATCCTGCCACCTCTGGATGCTGGTCGGTGTATCTGCTCACAAATTCTCCTGGCTCAGCCTTTTCTTAGAGAATAAATAATGTGAATTTAATCTAGAGATCGACAATTGTACAGTCTTATGTTGCCTTCTAGATTCTGTAGTTTTCTACTTAGGGATTTCATTTAAATGCTACTTCAAAACTTGTTGGATACCTTAAATATTTTTTGTAATATTATTTAAACATAAAACTCTGATTCTTTATTAGGAACAAGATTATACTTTCTTTTCCAAGTTCTAAAGGTCAAAGTCCCAAACAACTCTAAGCGATTTAACCTGAGGATCATTACACCTCAGATGAGATGCAAGGCTGAGAAGGCAGGTCTTCATGAATCTCCTCAGCTGGTTCAGGAATTGAATCCATGCTGTTGGCATCACCTTGCATTGCTAATCCATTGTCCAGCCAACTAAGCGAATCACAATCACAATTTTGAACCAAGTAGTAATACTTCTCTTAGAAACAAAAATATACATAATTGATAGAATTAGAGTTCAAAATCTAAGTATTTTGATAAAATAAGCATTTTATTCAAAATGTAGCATGACTATTAAGAGGAATTTTATCCATCACCTAATAGTTAACATTTCTTGTGTGACTTCAAAAAGTTTCCACTCCTACTGATTTCCCATGAGTTCAACTCTTAGCCAGTTCCATTCAGCAGAACACCAACAGGCACCTGCTTTAAATTGGCAGATGTTTTTGATTGCTTGAGCCAAGTTGTTTTCAGTGCTCATTCATGAGCAAATATCCTGAAATTAATTTTTAATTTAGAATCCAGACACTTTTCAACTACAGTATTGCAAGGAATGGTTTTTTACCTACTTCACGATGTATATATACACAGACATTTAATTTGTTCTGCAAACAAATTTACAACCATTGTTTCAAAAGATATACTGGACTACACATGCAATATTCCATGAGGAACTCCATTCTAGTTGAGGAGTCTGGGTCTGTACTCAACGGAGTTAAGAAGGATGAGGGGGGAAATCTAATCAAAACTTACAGAATACTTTGAAGCCTAGATAGAGTGGAAATGGAGAGGATGTTTCCACTGGTGGGAGCGGCTAGAGCTTGAAGGCATAGAGTGAACAGAAGTTCCTTTAAAACTGAGATGAGAAGGAATTTATCAAACTCATTGCCAAAAAGGGCTGTGGGGGCCAGGTCATTGAGTGTCTTTAGGACCAAGATAGACAGCCCTTGATCAATAAGGGAATCAAAGGTTATAGGGGGAAGACAGGAGAATGGAGATGAGAATCATTTCAGCCATGATTGAATGGTGGAACAGGCTTGATGGGCTGAGTGGCTTAATTTTGCTCCTATACCTTATAGTTTTATGACATAGCACATATTCTAATATCACGGGTATGCTAATTGCTTATTTGTACTGTGTGGCATAGCAACGTAGACCTCTCCATTGCCACTCCAACAGTTTGAATCTGGAGAGGGTAATCATTTTCAACTTCACTACTTGGGCAGGAACCTAGGTTGAAAATCAGGAGCGTTTGATAACTGGTAGATGTCATGCTCCAGCAGGACATTGTTGCTCCCAATGTTCCTGAACTCACCTCAAAGACAATAAATTTCATGATAATTCTTTGAAAAAGTCAAATAAATGCAAGCAACTGCTGATATACTGAAGCTGAGCCAAAATTGTGTTGTAAGAAGGGCTAACCTATGAAATGAATGGAATATTCTCTTTCATACATCCATCGACAAAGATCAAACTCAGAAAAAAATGGACTTCGTAATTTAAAATAGAAGTGTCAAAGTTTCGTAATTTTTAAAAACTGATGAACACAAAGCTAATCATTAGCTTAATATCATTGGTGATCACTAGGTCAATGTTATATTTATTTCTCACTTCAGCAGTTTGCATGATTTATCTGTCTGGTTCAGAGCGAATATTCACCAACCTGGATTGTGTTTCTGTTTTAGAAATGTAATCTGAAGTGACTTCACATTTTTAATATGTTGCTGAAATTCTACTGTTGGCAAATAAAACAGGAAAATGTAATTACATTTTTGTAAGATTTCAGTTGTGTCTGTAACATTCGGATGCCAGTGTTTAACTGATAAATCTTCAGTATATTAAAGTACAATAATGCAGCATTTTAATCATTGGTGGTAGATGATCAGAAAATGTAGAAAAAGGGAGCATAATATATTGTCCTTTTTAAATTGCATTCTGACAGCTTTGCGTTCATGAATAAATCGTAGGCATCCATGTTGTTTTCTGTAGACCAGTGGGATACAACGGGCCATTTTGATGCCAATACATATGTTATTAATCAATCAAAATGGATTGAGCAGCTAAAAATCTATGAGCTGGTTCATAAATTAGTACTCAAAACATCAATATAGAAATGGCTAAAGAGAGGTCACTTGGTCTACGGAGCATCTTCCTTCTTTGTCCTATCAGTGACTCCATCCAAGTTCCTCAATCTCCTGACAGCAACCTCAAAGATAAACTCTTGATCCCTGATACCGACAGCTCATCAAGCAGAATTTTAAACTATTAATCTAACTTTCCAACTTGCAAAATTGAGTTATATTTTCCAAAACCAGCTGGATACAGTATATTCATATTCAGTAAGTACAATTCACAGTTCATAATGACTTGAGTCCAAAATCCCTAAGTTCAACAGTATTTACTTATACTTAGAACGGATGTTAATATTTTGAAAATTGGCATTCATCACAAGTAATAGCTTTGATTTTTGGAAATAGGTAAAGAAAGACCGCCTGTAACTTCCAAGCTCCCAGAGCACTGTTTCTGGTGGGTATCTCAACGATGCACTGGGAACCAGCCTGGATGTTCCCAAGTAAGGATTGCATAGCAATTGTCCCAGAAGTTCAAACTTCCAGATGGCAATTTGGCCTGCACCAGGAACCATCCAAAAATGCAATTTAAATTGTAAACTTTGGATGGCTCCCATGGTCTTATATCAATAACTACCCAGAAAAAATTAGAAGAATAAGAGCAACTTTTAGTTTCTGGATAGCTGTTTATTAACCACCCCCCCACCCCTGACTTCTCTCCCACCCCCTTCATGGGACCCCCAACTACTCCCCAAATCTCCAATTCATACCCCCAAAATGGCACAGGGACTAACCCTCACCTGGTTCCCATACTCACCTGACACTCAGGGACTCTTCTGACTACACTACTCCACAAACCTCAGACCTTCTGACTCCCCATCTATCTTTTAGCTCCTCACCACTCCACCTCTTCCTGGGAAGCCACAAACCCTTCAGACTTCATGGGACACTCTGATTACAGCCACCCTTGAGTACACACCCTCTTGACTGCACAATCCCCTGCAGCACAGTGGATGTCTGCACATGCCCCAACTACTCCTGCCCCTCTGCAGCCCCCCGACTCCTACCTCCTCCTACTGACCATCTGACCGCCATTCTTGCCAAATCTCCCCACACCTCCAAGCTGGCATCCCTACAGTGACTATTCAGCTCCCACTGACTGAAATCCTTGACCATCTGATGTCCTCCCAACTAATCAACTCCCCCAAACCAGACTCCAACTTATGACCATCCCACCGCCTGCTGCCCACTGACCACTTGGTTCCTGACCTACTCCCCCCTTCCCTGATCCTCTGATTATCAACTCCCAACAATGAACACTCCTGACCAATTGACCCTTCCCACACTGATCTACTCCAACCAATCCCCTTCATTGACATCCTGACTGATTACCCAAACCCCCTTACAGACTTCCTGATCAGTCAGTGATGCCTCCCACCCATATGATCTCCAACACTTTTCTAAATCAAATCCTCACCTACCCACCCCTCCAAACTTACCTTCTCCCTGGCTTAAAATTGCCTGAAACTTTAAACCTATAACAACATTTTGGCAACAATTATGCTAAAAGAAAAGGGGGTGGCTGCCTTACAGCTGACTTTGCAAGCTTCAGCTAAGGCCGCAGGAGCACACTGGCCAGATATTTCTTACCTGGCTTGAGTTAAAAAGTCAGATGATGAAAGATTGCCTGGAATTCACAGAAGGAGCAGAGTGCAATCCGACTTTGATAACCACCCACAGAGGTTAAAGGCCTAATGTAATCTTTATATAGTATCTTTCATTACATCAGAATGTCCCAAATTCATTGCTAATGAGTTACATTTGACGTGAAGTCATTGTTGTAACTTTGAGAAGCACAAATTGAGATAATACATAATACAAACAGGACAAGATAAAGACTTGGTCGTCTGTTTTTTGTTGATCTTGGATGAGGGATAAAACTTGCGCACCACACAAGGAGGTCTTCCTTACTCTTCCTCAAAAACTGCCATCAGAACTTTTAAAGTCATATGGAAGGTACTGTTAGCACCTTGATTAAATGTCTTCAACACCTCCAAAAATACAACATTACCTTAACATTATACTGAAGTGTTAGCATAGATTGTGCGTTCAGGTCTCCAGAGTGCAGTTGAAACCCAAGACTTCTGATTAAGAGGGAAGAGTGTTGCAATCAGACAAGGTTGGCAATCAGCTGAAACTCATTGGTGGGTGATGGAATCTATTTGTAATGCAGGTTGGTTATGCATATTTCAATAAATTTTAAATTTAATCATGCGTGCCAGACTCAACTATAACATAATCGCATCACACCAACTAATATTTTAGCTGATCGCAGTGGTGAAGTTACTGTAATGTATAAATAAGACAGTCACTTACAGCAAAGTTTCTATGTTGAAACCAATTATAAAATATGGGAGGTGCAAAGCTCAAATGTGCCTTGCAAGCATCAATTTCTAACCTTTACATTGCAACTAAAAATGGCAGCCTGAATGGTTATAGTATTTTTAAGACACATGAATGATGATAACTCATGTTTGTCAATTAAAGTTTCTTTGGATCAAGGGTATTCAAGGCTTTTTTCAGATCAATGGGCACAGGCTGCAACCCTCCCTCCATCCCATTGAAAAGAAATGCTATTCATTTCTTTTTTGTTTGCCATTTTACAAGTTACATTCTTAGATATGAAACATGTCAATTTTAAATAATACATCCTTCTTCAGCTTCAAATCATATTTCTTTTCTGTTTTGTTAAACACAACATTTACAGTACATGTCACCCCAGTGATACCCTTCACAATTTAAAACAATCTTCATCTGCTATTTACCTACACCTTCATCACTGTTCCTCAAATTGGAATGGCTTTATCCTTCAAAATGCAGAACGCATAATCATAAGAAATTCAACCTGTTCAATCACACTGCCACACACAAAACTATTCTTAATCCCATCATAATTAAGAACATCACGCACGTCTGACATTCTGTCTTCCACCTTCTTCCGTTGGGAAAAAGATACAAAACTCTGTGGTCACGTACCAACCAACTGAAGAACAGCTTCCTCCCTGTTGACATCGGACTTTTGAATGGACCTACCCACACACTAGCTATAAGTATAACACTACATTCTGCACTCTCCTCTCTTGTTCTATCAACGGTATGCTTTGTCTGTTTAGCGCACAAAAAACAATATTTTTCACTGTATATTAATACGTGATAATAATAAATCAAATCAAACACATATTTTATTGACTGAAAACTTATTGATAAAGTATTGATAACTAGTTAGTTTGAAATTACATGCAATGATTGCTTTACTTTCCAGTAAGACAAACACTTTTATAAATTGAATTGAACAAAACTCTTCATTATTCACATAAATAAGATATCACAGGCTGCATTTCCCATTACAGAATGGTAGCAGAATCCTCAACAGCAGGGAGCTCCATTACTGCCTCATTAGTAAATGTGTTCATTCTGGCAGTAATCGCAGATATTTAAAAACAATAATGTTAATTAAGACATTTGACACACTGTCACAGAGTGTGGAAAAAGAGATTATTTTTAGAGAAAATTCTTTGCCCTGTTCATATTGATCATCTACTGATTTTTACAATTAGATTCTGCTTTATGCATTGAGTTTCACATCAGAGCTACAATTCAAAAATAAGAGCAGCAAGAAAAAAATGAAAAAAGTGTATTGCGGACATTGCTTTTACACTGCAGCTGAAAGCAAGGTTTCAGAAAAGAGATGAGGGATATGAGCAGTTTCATCAACACTTCAGTTAGACCTGGGGGCAGTTCTACTCCAAAAGTGCCAGAGTGAGAAGGCAGAAACATGGGCATGGCCTTTTGGAGCTTTTAATTACTAGAATGCACAGTTTAAAAAGTGAAAGGAGGATGAATTCACTGTTAGAGATATAAAAGGGTGCAACAGGGATGAATATAGCAGTGACAACTGTACCTGATTTATGTGTATGTTCTGGCCACCCAATTAATCATGAAGGCTAGCCTTTATAATACAATTAAACAGGATGTCCTAGAGTGGGGATGGTGAAATCATTTGAACTGTATCCGGAGACAGGCCCATATGAGTTGGATGTCATGGGATGGGAGTGGGTGTTGAATCTTCCATTCCCGAGATTGAGTCCAGTGACGGGAAAGTAGAGTGAATTTGGTCAGAGAGCAGATTAAGTAATATGTACTACCTTTTCCAGTTTAGCTTTGAATTATGCATCTATGAGAATCATGATGAATCATGTGGTACCGCCACCAGAAAGTGGTCCACTCCACTGTTAGCTTCAATGTCTGAGTGCCATATTTAAACAGCACCTGAACAGTTACTTACTCTTCACTCTGCTCCTTGACTTCCCTCCCCAGCCTTTCCTCGATTTCACCCCTTCCCTATGCTGTAGGCAGTTGATATCTCTGATTAATGGTATGAATGGAAGCCGAAAGCACGGCTTACTGACCTCAAAGTCCAAGAACAAGTCTCCTTCATCAGGTGCTTGCCATTTACGTACAGTGGTGAAAGTGACCATTCTAAATGTCCACGAGGGAATCCAGATTTGTGTGTGTTTTTCTTTTAATGAACATTCATGCAAATGGGATTCCCAACATAGCTCCACGGGACACTCCACCCATCTCTAAGTTGCCATGAAAGTTGAGAGAACAAGATTTCAACCTCATTTCCTGCTGTTTGGAAACAGTTTATTGGCTCCTGTTAAACCTTTCTCCTGTGCCCACCATGATTCCCACTGCAGGTGGGAGATTCCGCCCACGGACAAAGATCCAGGCAGAAAACCCATAGAAACTTATGAGCCTTATTTCATACGTTGATCCAAATAAGGTGCAGCTAATCTTGTTGGACACAAACTCCCAGCTTGGATTCAAAAGGGCTGAAGAGGAAGAGAAATAACTGCTGCTGTGCCAGCTAGAGGAAAAGATTGTATTGTGTTAACCAGGAAGCAGAATGCTGGTAAGAATGACTTCCTTGTTTGAAGAATCGTTTAAAGTTTTAAAGTTTAAAACTTATTTATTAGTGTCACAGGTAGGCTTACATTAACACTGCAGTGAGGATCCTATGAAAATTCCCTAGTCGCCATACTTAGGCACCTATTTGAGAACACTGAGGGAGAATTTAGCATGACTGATACACCTAACTAGCACATCTTTCAGACTTCTGAGATGAAACCAGAGCACCCAGAGGAAACCCATGCAGACATGGGACAAACATGCAGATTCCACACAGACATTGACCCAAGCCAGGAATTGAACCCAAGTCCCTGGTCCCATTCAGCAACAGCGCTAAGAACTGTGCCTCCATAAAAGGATCTGTGGAGATTTAATGACCAAAGGGTATCCAAGGGGTGTCTTGTTGCTGGAAGTTAGTTTGACAAAATGCAGATGATTGAGTGAAAGTTACTGGTAGTCTCTGTCTTCACATTGAAGATACCCTCCACTGTGTTGTGTGGCACTACCACAGTGCTAAATGGGTTAAGGGATCTAGCAACACAAGTCTGGGCAATCATGAGGTGCTCTGGGCCATCAGCAGCAGCAGAATTGTACTCAACTACAATTTGCAGCCACATTCAACATATCAGCCACACTTCCAGAAGATCAACTCCAGTTCAATAAAAAGTGTAGGAGGGCATGTGCCAGATTATCTAAAAATGAGTGTCAACCTGATGAGGCTACATCACAGTACCTGCATGCCAATCAGCACAACCAGCATGAGGATTCTTCAATCCACAAGTCCGATCTAAGCTCTGCAGTCCTGCCACATCAAATCGTGAATGGTGATGGTCAATTAAACAACTCACTGGAGGTGGCAGCTCCACAAATATTGTAAATGATGGGAGAGCCCAACATATCAGTGCAAAAGGTAAGGTCAAAGCATTTGCAACTATCTTCAGTTAGAAGTGCCGAATGGATGATCCATCTCAGCATTCTGAAGTCTCCAGACTCATAGATGACAGTTTTCAGCCAATTTGATTCACTCCACATGACACCACAAATCGGCTGGACGCAATGGATACTGCAAAGGCTGTGGGCCCTGACAATATTCCGGTAATAGTGCTGAAGACTTGTAATATAGATCTTCCCCCATCCCTAGAAAAGCTGCAACACTGGAATCTACCTGGAAATGTGGAAAATTGCCCAGGAATGCAGGATGACCTGTGTTGCCACCAGACTACTTTTGATGATTAGTTAAATGATGAAAGGGGTCAAGAACAGTGCTAACAAATGTCAACTGTGTAGCAATTACCTGCTGACTGACAATCAGTTTGGGTTCCAAAAGGTCAGTCAGCTCCTAACTTCATTACAGCCTTGAGTCAAAAAAGTGGACAGAAGAGCTGAATTCCGAAGACGAAAGTGAGAGCGACTGCCCATTATATCAAAGCAGAATGTGACTGAGTGTGGCATCAAGCAGCTTTAGCAAAACTGGAGTCAAAGGAAAGTAGGGGGAAAAGTCTCTGCTCATTGGACTCATACCTGACACAAAGAAAAATGGTTGTGGTTGTTGGAGTTCAGTCATCTCAATCCCAGGACATCACTAAAAGAGTTTGTCATGTTAATGTCCTAGGTTTAACCATCTTCAGCTGCTTCATCAATGATCTGCCTTCAAATCATGTCAGAAGTGGAAATGATTGCAAATGATAACACAACATTCAGCATCATTTGCAACTCCTCAAATACTGAAGCAGTCAAAGTTCGAATGCAGAAATACCTGGACAATATCCAGGCTTGGGCTGACAAATGGCAAGTAACATTTATGCAACACAAGTGCCAGGCAATAACCATCTACAACAGTAGAGATTCCAACCAAGACTTTTTGATATTCAATGACATTACTACCACTAAATCCCCCACTGTCAACATTATGGTGGTTAGCATTGACCAGAAACTTAAGTGGAATAGCCATATAAATATTTTGTCTACAAGTGCAGGTCAGAAGCGAGAAACCCTGTGGCAAGTAACTGACCTCTCGACTCCCCAAAACCTGTCTATCTTCCACAAGGCAGAATGTCAGGAATGCGATGGATGAGTGCAGCTTCAACGAAATTTTAGAAACTTGATACTATCCATAAAAAAAAAAGCAGTTTGCTTGATTTCTACCTGTTCAACAAACATTCACTCTGTCCATCATTGATGAACAGCTGCAGCAGTGAATATGATCAACAAGGTGTACTGCAGGAACTCACCAATGTTCCTTAAGCAGCACCTTCGAAATCCATGACGACTACTATCTGAAAGGACAAGGGAAGCAAACACATGGGAACCACACCATCTGGAAGTTTTCCTCCAAGCCACTCACCATACAGTCTTGGAATATATCTTTGTCACTTCACAGCAGCTAAGTGAAAATCCTGGAACTCCCTCCCTAACAGCATAATGGGTGTACCTACACTAGTTGACCAACAGTTGGATTGGGCAATAAATTCTGGCCTTGCCAGCGATGCTTGTAACCCCATGAATCAGAAACACTCATCTCAGTGTGGCAAGGAGAATAGCCAGAGATTATTAGGACTTTGTCCACAAGACTACATTTCTGCTGAATGTCATAACATATAAACGGGACGTGGGTTTTAAGCTGTGTTCATTAGTTAATGAGGACAATATCTTTTCTGTAGTTTTGTCTTTTTGTTTCCAACTAAGTAATGTTCAATTGATTTTAGATTCTTAATTACTGTAAATGTCTTAAAATGTGAAGACTGAATGTTTGGGAAGTGAGGGAATTCAGTGATGGGGAGGAGATGCTTTCAGGACACTTACAAACTTGGAATGGGCCAAGAGAGGGAGCCAGAGACTGCAAGACCTGAGAGCTCAAGTAATTAAGTGCAATTGGTGATGACTTTTTTCTCTTTCAAAACTGGAGTAGTAGTTTAAACAGGTACTGGAGAGATCAAAGTAGTGTATTAAATTTACAGCATAACTAGTTAAACTTCATAATATAACTACAGATAATCAATGCGTGATATTCCAAACTTGAAACTTAACCAAAAATAAAGATGGAAGGGCAGGTATGTGCTGCATGTGTGAACTGACAGATACTTGATCCACAGCAACCACAAAAGCAGTAAAATGTCTGCATATCCTGGAACCTTGGCCCAGAGTTCAAAGCAGGAGTCAATGTTTCAGACACTGTGGGCCTGATTTTATCATTTTGATTCTAAGTGCTGAATCTGGTGCAATTCAAATCCGACTTGTAAAACTGTTCTCCGGCGCATCCACATGCACTTAGCCTGAAAAAAAAAATCACAGGTCTGAACTGCGCTATGGGAGAGGCTTATCTCACCCAAAACACTGCAGCTCAGATCGGAGCTTTGAACTGCGCATACACAGTGAAAACAAATTTGAAAAATATGTGCCCCTATCACATCATTCCTGGGCTGCAAAAAGTTGATAAAGCGGCCTTGAGCAAAAAACAGGAGCTATGGCACCCACATATATCACCCCACTCCCACAACATAACTGTCCCCCTTATGCAGCTACTCCCCCGTTACCCAGACCTTTCGTGACCCTTTGCTCCCCATTTCCTCGCACCGATTGCCTGCAGGGTGGCAATGATCCCTCCTGCTCCTGCCTCCTGCCCCCACAACACCATTGGATCTCTCTCCCCCTTCACCACCTCTGGCTCTCCCCCTCTCCCCCCAACCACTAGAGAATGATCGTGCCTCCCTCCGCACCCACCAAATGATCTGGTCTCCCTCCCCCCTCTCCCCACCAGAGAATGATCTGGCCTCCCTCCTTCCTCCTACCTCCCACCAGAGAATGATCTAGCCCGCTTCCTCACCTACCTGCCCTACCACTGATCTGAGTCAGAGAGCTGTTGGAAACTCTGAACCTACGTCTTCAGAAGCTGGAGTGCTCAAACGGACTCTTGCCAAATATGTCTGTTTACATCAAATCTGAGTGCGCGAACGTGATAGTAAAAGGGGGAATTGCTGATAAAGTTGGGTGGACAGCCCATTAATTCAATTTAAATGTAAGCAAATGCATTTAAATTGCCATTGTGCTCATTTTGGGTGTTATTTGGATCACGGCCATTTTTGGGCCTTCGTATAGGGGGCACCTGTGTGGACGTGGATCGGGCTAATTGCCTCAAGCCCAACTTTACCAAGTTTCCTCTTATAAAATTGAACCCTGTGATACATCAGGGAGGGAGAAAGTGACTTGGAGACTTTTGAAGGAGGAAGTTACACTCTTAGGCTAAGTATTTCAGCTTTGTTCAGGATCAGGGACAGGAGAGTGTGATTGTATGAGGATTGAAAAGGTTGCAATTCAAAGAAGGTTTATTAGGCTGATTCCTGGGATAGAAGTGTAGTCTTACAGGAAATGTTGAGCTGACATTTATTGGCCCTCTGAAGAATGAGAGGTGTTCCTGTTGAAATATGAAAAATTCTGACAGGTTTGCTAAGTAGAGGATATTTTTCCTTGGAGAATCTACAACTAAGGGACAATCATTAAAAAAAATGGTCTCAGATTTAAGACAGGGAAGAGAAGGAATATCTTCTTTCAAAGGGTTAAAAAGAACAAAGAACAGCATAGCACAGGAACAGGCCCTTTGGCCCAAATCTGTGCTGACACAGGTGTCTCTCTAATCTAATATTTTCTTGCCTTTACATGGTCCACATCTAAAATTAAAGTTTATTTATTCATCACAAGTAAGACTTATATTAACACTGCAATGAAGTTATTATGAAACTCCCCAGTCACCACATTCTGTCACTTGTTCGAGTCAATACAGCTAACCAGACCAGGCTTTCAGACTGAGAGAGGAAACAGGAGCACCCCAAGGAAACTGAGATGCAGGAAGAACATGCAAAGTCCACACAGAGTGACCCAAACTGGGAACTGAATCTGGGTCCCTGGCACTGTGAAACAGTAGTGCTAATCACTTGAAACCATGCCAACCTGCCATATCCCTCTATTCCTGCCTATTCATGTATCTATGCAGATGCCTCTATGTTGTTATAGAATCTGCTTCCACCACCATCACTGGCAGCACATTTCACGCGTTCACCCACCCTCTGTGTGAAAAACTTGCCCCTTACAAATCTTTTAAATTTTCCCCTTCTCACTTTCAATCTATGCCCCTGAGTAATTGACTGTTTGACCCTGGGAAAATGATTCTGACTATCCACTCTGTCCAAGCCTGTCATAATTTTGTAAACCTCTATCAGGTTCTCCCCTCATCTCCAACACTCCAATGAAAACAACTCAAGTTTACTCAACCTTTCTTCATAGTCCATATTGTCCAACCATGAAACATTCTGGTAAATCTCTTCTGTACCCTTTCAATGCATCAATATCCCTCCAGTATTGTTGTGACCACAATTATACACAATACTTCAAATGTGGCCTAACCAAAGTCTTATATAGCTGCAACATGATTTTTCAATTCCTATACTGAATACCCTGACTGATGAAGGCCAGCATGCCATATGCCTTCTTGAATACGTTGTCCATCTGAGTTGTCACCTTCAGGGAACTATGGATCTGCATGCCAGATTTCTCTAATGCTAAGAACCTAAGAACTAGGAGCAGAAGTAGGCCATCTGGCCCCTCGAGCCTGATCCGCCATTCAATAAGATCATAATTGATTTTTTTGTGGACTCAGTTCCACTTACCCGCCCACTCACCATAATCCTTAATTTCTTTGCTGTTCAAAGATTTACCTGTTCTTGCCTTAAAAACATTCAATGAGGTAGCCTCAACTGCTTCACTGGGCAGGGAATTCCACAGATTCACAACCATTTGTCTGATGCAATTCCTCCTCAATCTTTAATCTATTTCCCCTTACTTTGAGGCCATGTCTCCCAGTTCTAATTTCACTTGCCAGTGGAAACAACTTCCCTTCATAATCTTATAGTTTCGATAATATTCCCCCTCAGTCTTCTGAATTCCAATGAGTATAGCCCCAATCTATACAGTCTCTCCTCATAAATCAACTCCAGAATCAATGTAGTGAATCTCCTCTGCATGCTGCAATTTTTTACCATTTAAATAATAGTCCATTTTGCTGTTATTCCTACCAAAATGGATGACCTCACATTTACCAACATTGTACTCCATGCGCCAAACCCTCGCACACTCACTTAGACTATCTATATTCCTTCGCAGACTTTTAGCATCCTCTGCACACTTTGCTCTGCCACTCATCTTAGTGTCATCTGCAAATTTTGACACACTACACTTGGTCCCCAACTCCAAATCATCTATATAAATTGTAAATAATTGCGGTCCCAATACTATCCCTGCGGCACGCCACTAGTCACCAACTAGAAAAACACCCATTTACCCCACTCTTTGCTTTCTGTTAGTTAACCAATCTTCTATCCACGCCAGTACATTATGTGTAACACCGTGCACCTTTATCTTATGTCTAATATTTCTAAGGGCTCTACCATTTTTTATATATTTTGCTCCTGCAGTAGACTTTCCAAATTGTGTCATCTCACATTTGTCCAGGTTAAATTTCATCTGCCATCTTTCAGCCTAGGTTTCCAGCTGATTTATATCCCGCTGTATCCTCTGACAATCCTTCTCACTATCTGCTACTCTTCCTATTTTTATACCATTGGCAAATTTACTAATCAGACCAGCTACATTTTTCTCCAAATCATTTATATATATTACAAACAACAGAGGCCCAGCACTGTTCCTTGTGGAATACCACTTGTCACAGACCTCCATTTAGAAAAGTACCCTTCCATTGCTACTTTCTGCTGTCTACGCCTAAGCCAGTTTTGTATCCATCTTACCAGCTCAGTTCAGATCCCACTCGACTTCACCTTCTGTATCCGCCTGCTGTGAGGAACCTTATCAAAGGTTTTGCTAAAGTCTCCATATACAACATGCATTGTGTTGCCCTTGTCATTTCCTCAAAGAACTCAATCAAGTTTGTAAGACATGATCTTCCCTTCACAAAACCATGCTGCCTATTGCTAATAAGCCTGTTCTCTTCCAGATGTGGGTACATGTAAGAATCTTTTCCCATAATTTCCCCATCACAGGCCTATAATTTCCTAAATTGTTGCTTCTGCCCTTCTTAAACAGAGGAACAATATTAGCTCCCCTCCAATCCTCTGGTACCTTGCCCGTGGCTTAAAGAGGATACAAAGATTTTAACCAAGACCTCAGCAATTTCTTTCCTTGCCTCTCTCAGAATTCTGGGATAGTCCCTGTCTGGTCCTGGGGACTTGTCCACCTTAGTGTTTTTGAAAATTTCAAATACATCCTCCTTTTTATCTCAATATGTCCTCGAACATCAACATCCTCCTTTCTACACTCATCATCCTCAACATAATTCTCATTTGTGAATACTGATGCAAAGTACTCATTAAGAACGTCACCTATCTCATTTGGCTCCACACACAAATCCCATCCACTGTCCTTGAGTGGAGCTATCCTTTCTTTAGCTACTCTTTTTCTCCTTATATACTCATAAAAAGCCTTGGGATTCTTTTTAATCCTGCCTGCCAAGGAGGGCCATTTTGCCCTCCTAAATTACTGTTTAAGCTCTTTCTTGCTATCTTTGTACTCCTTAAGAACACTATTAGTTTTCAATTTCCTGAAATTTATGTATGCCACCTTCTTCTTTCTCATTAAGCTTGTCAATCTATTGAATACTCTTCCACATAGAGCAATGGAGTCGAGGTCATTAGATATATTCGAAGTTGAGTTAAACAGATTTATGACTGAAGATGGAATCAAGGGTTATGGGAGAAGATGGAAAAGTTGAGTTAATGCCATTATCTTATTAACTTGTGGAGCAGACTGAAAGGCTGAAGGACCTATTCCTGCTCCTATTTCTTATGGTCTTCCATGAAAACTTGTGAGATTCTTCCCATTGATTGTGGGGAAATTCTTAACTCTTTTTAAAAGTTATTGATCTCTAGGTGATCATAACAATAAAGTATGGCCTCCTGGTTTCACATAATCTCTGCAAATCACTGCTGGATTGAATTTACAATCCTTTCCTCATTAGATTTATCAAAATTCGAAGGACCTGGATAAGCAAGGTGGATTGTGGCACTGATTAACTCCTGCAGCTTACAAGATTTATTTTAATGTGGACCATGAACAAATTTAAGATATCACTCAGGTTTCACCAATATGTTGCATGAGCACAGTATGCCAATCATTTTGTGCATGATGTCAGGCATTCCAAATTTAGGCTCTAAAGTTAGGAAAATGAAGGGGAATAAAGAGGATTTTTTTTTCCACTTGCAAATTAACACAATTGTAGAGTAATTTGACCAGAGGTTTTCTGGCCTTTCTATTCTTCTATTTTTGAGCAGAGGCTCTGAATTTGAGTTCCCTGAAGACTTCATGGCCAAGGAAGGTGTGTTTGTGCTGTGGCCAAGCAGATTGATTGTCAGTCTGTAAATCCTTCTGCTATGCTTTTGGAGGCATTAGAGTTGAGAGTTCTCTGGTGGGCTGGAAATATGTTGTAGCTGTGGCACAACAGCCTCCTCACATTAAAAGACTCAACCCACCAAAGTCAATGGCTGTTTGCATGGCTCAATGGTCCTGCTGCTGGGAAACCCATCACAGGGTATCAGCTTTGGCAGGACCAGAGAATCCTGCCAGAGAGAAAGGCCATAAAATCCCAGAGAGACAAGATTGATCCATCAAAAGCGGCCTTTCATGATATTAAAAATTACTTACCTTAGAACATCTACATCAGCTTGATTTTCCAACACTATCCCCATATTTTTTGATACCTCTATATGCCCAAAAATATTTTGATCTCATTCCTGAACATATTCACAGCCTTCTGAGATAAGGAATTCTAAGGATTCAATCCTCGTAAGTGAAGAAATTTTTCCTAATTTCAGTCTTATCTGCTCTATTCCTTATTCTGAGACTATCAAATCTTACCAACAATGATCTTACCAAAATAATTCGAAGTGTTGAACAAGCGTGCAAACAGGAAAGAGTTTCACTCATTTTTGGGCAAGCTCCCACAAACAATCATACGGTGTATCATGCAAAATAAGAGGCAAAATGTGATTCATGCTAGTAGGGGGAGTAGATCGAATCTATTCTTGCCAGGAGCCGGCTAAGAGGGGCACTGTTGTGAATTTGTCTTGATCTCTCAGTATACCACGCACAAGTGTACATTGAGAGATCTGTCACTGTCCCCAGCTCCACTAGCCCCTGGACATTGCTCCCCACTAATTGCCTACCTGGCCAATCACTGGCCTCCAACGATTGTTGCCCCGATACATCCCACCCCAGCCAATAGCTGCTTTGATACTTCCATCCCCTGGCCAAACACCACTCTGACACCATTACTGCCACCCCCTCATCCCGCCCAGCTCAACAGGGCCAATAAGATGATGAGAGGTGAGAAACTGGGCACAAATCTGTTTTTTGCCTCTTTTTCCATCTTACCAGCATAGTGAGCTGGTAAAATGGGCCCCTTGATTTCTAGTTCTCGATTCACCTGGTGGGGAAACAGCTTCTCAGCAATTATCCTGTCAAACCCTCTAAGTATTTTTATACTTTTCAACGAGGTCACTTTCTTTCTTCTAAACCTCCAAGAATATTGATCCAATCTCTTCTGAAAGACAGCCTTCTGGTTCCAGAGGTGAACCTTCATTGCTCTACCTTTGAAACAAGTATACTCTTAGATAAGAAGCCAAAAAGTGGACGTAGCATTCCAGTATGGTCCCATTAAAATCCTACGTACTGCAGCGAGAGTTCCTTTCTCCTATACACTAACATCTTTGCTACAAAAGCTAACATATCATTTGCCTGCATGTTAACTTTCTGTAATTTGTACACAAGGACACCCAAGTCTCTCTAAATACCAAAATTTAGAAGTCTCCCACTTTCTAAAACATGTTCTATTTTCCATTTTTCCTACTTATTCCTAAATTCTCCATTTTGTCACAATTGTTGAAGTTTGAGAATTGAACAAAGACATTGCTCCATATTATCATGCTTGTGAATGCTAAAGAAATAAAAAGATGACAAACCTAAAAGCAGCTTCTCTCACAAGCTCTCTAATTCTCCAGGCTAAACCTGAGGTGAAAGAACTAGCATGTTGAGATACAAATTCACCTGCCAAAAAGTGTCTTATTGTCTCATTAGCAAGATTTACCTGCAGACGTAATTCCTTCCCATTTCTACTGATGTTGACACTATGTGGTTGTCCATTAGCCAAATTTCTATGGTTCAGGTCAATTCTGTAAGGCTCCTTTGTGCCTCCTAGGTTATACCGAATCTGAAGACTTCCTGCAAAAATCAGAAATTATTCTCAGTACTAAATACAAGATCTCTTTTGAAGTACTGCAGACTCTGACTTAAAAATTTTCTATAAGATTTCCTTTTTTCAATAGAGTTAGAGAATAGTTAATTCCATTTTCACTGCAGCCTCTCTATTAAATAGATACAAAATTGATAAAAGTTCCATTGGGCTTCTCCCTGATGATTCAGTAAGCTGAATTTTCATTCCAGGAACTAGATCTTAACATGGGGATCAGTTTCAGGCCCCAAATCCACATGGTGTACTTGCCATTAATTTTAAATGAATAGTCAATTAAGACAGGGAATGGGCTCACCATCATGTGGATATGTTCCTGGCCAATGTGGGATGCTCACATGTCAAGAGGAATTCCCAATTGGGCAGGAATGGAATCTTAATAGGTTCTGAATTACATTAATTTTATCTAAATTGGCTACCTGCTGCTTGTGGGCAGATGGTCATTCCTGACCCCACCTGGTTTCTCTGAAAATGTCGCAGGATGGCTCCATTGGCACAACAGCCGATGGCGCCAAGTTGTGTCCAGCCTGCTTCCTATCCTGACCTTAATCTTCTTTGAAAGTTCAGCCAGTGAGTCTATCCAGTGAGTAGATGAGCCTTACAAACAAGAAAGACTACAGCTTCAACATGTGTTTATGTGGAATTAGTTGATGGTGATAAGACTAATGACCTCAGCATTCAATGGGTTGGAAGGGGATAATTAGCCAACCACTACTGCTCATTATTCAATAGCTCCTATTGGAAATATATGCATGCAGATATTGTGAGAGAATGGCCTAACTATGTCATCCGCTCCTTATTAACATTCATTATCAAGAATCAGACATTAACCATGGATAATTAGACCAATTTTGGAGGACATTTCAAGCCTATAGAACCATAGGGTATCACAGAGTAACATTTTCTGAAAAGGAAGGCACCATGGGGAGAGGCATTGGAAGTGGTGGTGGAGGGGGTCACACTTCAAATTAAAACAGACATGAAAATGATCTAAAAGCAAGATGCTAGAGGTCTGAAATAACAACAGAAAATGCTGGAAAAACTCAGCAGGTCTGGCAGCATCTGTGGAGAGATAAAATACAGTTAACATGTTGAATTTGTATAACTACTCTTCTGAAAATGGTCCTACTTGCTTCCTTCAGTGGTGGGCTTCACATTGGGGGGCAATTTTCCAAACATTTTGTCATAACAGTGTCATAACAGCATGAAAACAGGAATCCTCTGCGCTGGTCTTTTGGGCAAACTCGATACTACAATCTTCCAGCACCCTGTTAACTTCTATGTCAGCTGGGAGGTTTGTGCTGGTGGGAGCAGTGGGGACACAGCATAAGTCAGCTTCAGAGCACTTGGGCACCATTGCGCAAAGCGCCCAGGTCTGACAGTGAACTGGGAGATTGCCTCCTAGCTTGCTCCTCCCAGATTCACCAGAATTCTCATCCCCTCCCATAACATCAATGGCATTATTACCTCCCACACCAATACAAGTTGCTGGCATCAGGGCCTTCTTGATGAGACCCTGACAGATAACCAACGTGCCTCCCCCCATTACAACCCTCTCAGACACCCATCCCTGCACGTGCCCCCTTGCAGAGCTCCCCCCTTCCATAGTCTGTCTCCCTGCATATCAACCAATTATTGTACATATCCCCCCGTACCCCTCCTTCATAGTCCAATGCCAAAGGCCTCACCCCCATTCAGACCCCACCCCCTTGACACTATCCCTGGCTCGCTTATGGCACTCAATTGGGCAATGTCGGGATAAAAGGTGCTCACTGCCAGAAGGACACTGCCCAGCGAATCCCTCAACCCCCCCGGGGCTTCAATAGCCCCCGATCCTCCTGGCATGGCCATGGCAGCACTGCTGTCTCACAGCGCCAAGCATCTGGGTTCAACTCTGGCCTTGCATCACTCTCTGTGTGGAGTTTGTACATTCTCCCAGTGTCTCCATGGGCTTTCTGGGTTTCCTCCCACTATCTAAAAATGTGCAGGTTAGATGGATTGGCAATGCTAAATTGCTCGTTAGTGTCTCAAGATGTGTCGGAATGTGGGGATTAGCAAGTTAACTACGTGGGGTTACAGGGATAGGGTCTGGGTGGGATGCTCTGCTGGAGAATTGGGACAGGCTCGATGGGCTGAATGATCTTCTATACCGTAGGGATTCTTTGGCGCTAGTTCCCATTACTGCAGAGCAGTAGTGGTTCTCACTTGCAAAAGATGGGAGGCAGCATTCTTGAGGGTGGAAACAGACATGCCAATCCTGGTAAGTGGATGTTAATGTTGGCAATCTTACGTTAATAGGTTTCATGTCATTTCTGAGTGTGAAACCATTCATGCCAATAAAAGCGGGCCAGGAAGATAGCAATCTGATCTGCGCCCTGCACACATTGCATTCTTGGCCTCTCTGCTATCTTCCTGGCTCGTAATGCTAATTGACAGGCATGGTGAGCTGATAAGATAGTATTCTTCATCTCTTTCAGCATCTGACCATCACAGAACTGGAACAGCTGTTTGATTTTTCAAGGGTCCTGTTTCCTTTTTAAATTGCAAAAGATAGATCCAAACAATTCATTTTGGAATTGCCTCTGGGCTAATAAAAGCCATCAGAGAAAGTGGCATCATATCCAGGCTAACTTGTAAACAGGCAAACAGATTTCATAGTCAGCGAATCATTCAGCAAAGGAGGCTGCCATCTGGCTTATTATATCTGTGCTGAATTTTTGTAAGAGCGATCCAATTAGTTCCACTTTATCCTCTTTTCCCATCGCCCTGCATCCTTTATCTTTTCAAGAATGTATCCAATTATTTTTTTAAATTACGATTGAATTTACTTCCACTACCCAGAAAATAAATTCCAATTTCTCCATCCCCACTTCCTTTTACAATGTTAAATTTTGTTGTTATCTAACTACCTGCCAACGAAAACAGTTTCTCCCTGTCTATCAAAATGCCCACATCATTTTGAACACTTCTATTAATTTTTCCCTTAACATTGTCTATCTGAGAACGACTACCCCAGCTTCTTTAGTTTTTTCACATAACTGAAGTCCCTCATTTTTGGTGCTATCTTAGTAAATTTCCTTAATATCCCCTATATTTTGTGACATGGCATTTATTGAAATTTAGCCATTGCACTTGAATTTGTGTTCAAATTTTTTATATAGCTAAGTAGGTAGCTAATATAGCTATCCCAGATAGGCAGTTAAGATAAAAGCTGTTGTGTAGCAGACAAGGATGGCTTGAAGAAGACAAGCAGGCTTGGACAAATCCTATTTTTTTCAGTTCCTGGTTTATGGATTTATCTTTCTATTCCACTGCAGGAAAGAAGAGGCTTATGGAGAATAGCAGGGAGAGGGTTAGCAGGGAGTAACATACAGAGGTTAGTATAAAACTTTGCAGTAAGGATTTTTGCTGCAATAGAAACCTAGCTGCTCCTTCCTACACTTTTGAATTAAACGTACATTTCCTTATTTCTCCAGGTTACTTATATAGGATGCCATTCAGTGTAACTAATCCATGCTGACATTTGTGCACCACTTGAGTCTTTTCCCAACTTTCCTCATCTAAATTCATCCCTCATATGCTTGTCCAGCTAACATCTTCCCTTTAAATGCATCTGTTAACGTATACTGCACTGTGCATGCTAATATAATACAATAAGAGAATTACATTCCTCGGAGAACTCCAAGTTTATCAGTAGGAAATAGTATTGCCCTTTTGTTTCATAAAAAAATCACATCAGTCTGGTTGCTACTCTGATAATATTATCCTGCTGTGTCTGTGGTGCAAACTGATCAGACAAAACCTACAGAGAAAGTTACTCTCAAGAAAGGAAAACTGTATAACCAGGCTGCAATTAGAAAATGGTATTCTTTGAATGAGTTAAAGTAACATCAAAATATAATACAAATAATTTACTGTAAAATATATAAATATTTTAGGGACGTTTCAAAGAATTAGATGCGAGGTAAAGTTTGGTAAATTCTGCAATTCCCATTTTAAACTTGACTAAACCTGGCATTGACTGTGTTCTTGTTTGTTGTTGACTATGTAAGACATATTCATTTGTTGGATAGCAGGTACAACTTTCTTCCTAATCATTTTATATTCATACAACTATCCATATGGTATATAACCCATATCCTGTTTCCAATTCCTTTTCAGAGTTATGAAGGAGGTACTGCAATGTTAACCAATGGTAAAACAACTAGAGAGCTGGGAGTTTGTAGTATCATACTTTGGCTATCATATTGTTCATTTTTTTCTTGCTGTTATTTATAGGAGCTGTAAAGGGAATTCTAAAGGCTCCAAATTTGAAAAACCATACATTAGATTGCCCTTAAGGTAGGTTTTTTGACTTGTGCAATTCTTAGTGGCAAAATGGAAGTCAAATGGAAACATTCATTTAATTCATGTTTGTTAATATAAAAATGATATGAATTAAATCAATATCCAGTGTTACAGCCATCAAACCAACATTCGTCAGCATGTTAAGTTAGCTCTATGATGCTGACTAATTCCTCCAAAGCAGTTACTCTAATAATGCTGTCAATTGTCAACATAGAAACTATTAAAAAGTTGCTCTAAGTGCCAAATTAGCCCAGTGAAACCTGGTGGACCGATAACCAGGCAAGAGGAATTGCCTTCCTTTTTGGGCACCCTTACCAATTGGATGCCCTATAAACCATCTTTCTCCATCATTTCCTCTCCTTGCTATTATGTCCAGCCTCATCCAACCTCCCTACTGGAGCCTGCTGGTCTGGTCTCAGCTAGACTCTGGACTTACCTTTGTGCAGGCTCTATTGGCTTCTCTTCCTTGGACAATGTTGCACTCCGAACCATGACCATTGCTCCTGGTGGTGTTGCTGGCATAAGACAGCTGTGGGCAATTTGATAGGCCAGTAACACTCAAAGGTGCCCGATAAAGAAGAAAAGCCCACCTCAAGCCAATTAATGGTCCGATAGCTGCTAAATATCAAGCCGTGAGCTGGCCAAGCAGATATGGGATCATCCACAACTTTGACAATGAAAAAGCCATAATGTTTGTACTCATCCCATGTATTCTATTTGGGCATCATCATTTAACACACAGTCATACTTGCTGCTACATATTGCTGTTTCTAAATTAAGTTTCATAAGATCCAGACTGCAGATGTCCATAATTATGTTATAACTTATGCATGGAAGGAAATTAATTTTGACTTGATCATCCTTGAACCACAGAAATCCTTTCCTATTGTAGGTCTTTTGCTGTTACAGCACCCTATTTGCAATATGTCCTGTTATTAATTGTCATTTTATATTTATTTGTACTCTAATTCTTAAGAAATTTCGCTGAACAACTGAATATTCTATGACTTGATTAATATCGTTTTCAATTGCACTCTTACAAATGAAAAGTCCCTGTGGAGGCTTGGTGTGGAATATAAATACTGGTATGGACTACTTGGGCCAAATGTTCTGTTTCTAAACTGTAACCCAATTTTCCATTCATTAACTTTTGTGAGCTACAGTTCCCTGGGCAGGCTTACATTCTTTATCATCTGATTTTGCTGTATTTGCAATGCTGGGGAATCCAATAACCTCAGGCTCAATTAGTCATTCTCTGCATGTATTATAATTACTTCTTTTGCACTTTTAAAAGCTACAAAGCAAATTCAGCATTGAGATATTATTTGCTAAGCCTTCCCCACTTGCTACAGTTCCTTTGCACTTTCAGTGAATCAGAATATTCACAGCTTAAGAATCCTGAGGCCCTTTAAAAACATGAATTGACGGATTCGTCAATATCTTATTATTACTTTGCCTGTAAACCAAACTGCCTTCTGGCTTCTGTCTCAGATGATCAACAAATAGATGAGGCTAAATTGTGGCTAACCAACTGCGAACCTACACAATAATCTTTGATTCTCCTGTTAGTGCTGTGTGTAGCATCCCTTCACTTAAATTTTAGTTCCTGGCAAAACTTATATAATCTGGTCAAAAAAATATACAAATGCATTGGAGAAAAGAACATTCATCATTTCATTTGCTCCTGCCATGAGACCATATATCTACATTGCAGCTAAATGGATTCTCCTCAGTTTAAAGCCCCTCTTGAACATACATATTTAAGGAGAAAAGAGTTTACTGAGATTTGAAAGTGAAAATGAATTGAGGACTGCATATATTGTCATCCACATCATCAGTGATCTGCAGATTCTGGCAGAATAATTCTCTCTTCTCCAAACCACTAGATCTTGCATTACTTTCTTAAGTTCGCCATACAATTTCCACTTTACAGGTGGCTCAAAAGATCCCTTTATCTTCCTTTCGTCTTTTCCTTTTCATCCTTCTCATTGCCTCTTACAATATCGCGTTGAGCACATACTCAACCCAATGAATTTGCCTCTTTCTGATCCATCTAATTACATTCTTCTTATGTCATTGTCAACATCAGCTCATTACTTGTCTCGCCTTTTCACTTTGCTATTTTCAAACCCACATCTCAAAGTTCTCCAGAAATATGATCTCCTCTTTCTCCAGTGTGCATATTCCAGCCGCATGCAGCTCAATACTCCAGATCAAAGTCATCACTAATATTTTCTTCCTATTCAGTTCCCCTACAGGGGAATATTTTGCATGCCAATATTTCTAGATGAGAGTCAGTGAGCGTTCAAACTGCACTTCAAAGTTACCCTATGGGCACTGGAGCTTAGTTGAAATAGTGTTGCTCTACTCTTGGCTCATGCCTCATGCTTCTGTTGCCATGCTTGAATATCAAGTGGAGCAACACATTTAAGGAATCAAAGGCGCTAACTGGAAGTAAGTCTGAATGAAAAAGGCCTATCTGCCTGTATAAGTAAATTTCATTGATGCCTGAACCTGAATTGCAGCAAATTCCAGTTTTACAATAAGTTTGTGAAATTGGGAAATTCTGCCCAAAGAATGCAGCAAAGTTCAATTCCCTGAGGCAACAACATCATTTAACAGGTGCAAGGTGTCCTTGGCAAAAGGCTGTCAGTATGAATTATAAAGTAGGAGAAGGCCACCAATAGAGAGGGAGGAGAAAAATGTGATTAGATTCTGGGGTGCGGGTGAAGAGAGTATGAGCATGAAGTGGTCACTTCTTGATCTTTTGGATAAGATCAAGTATCAGATCAAGCCCAAGATAGGGCACAATGCCTTTTCTTGTCAGCTTGGATCTTGTTTGTCTCTCTTGTGAGGACAACTTGAATTTGGATTTTGAAGCAAGCTAGAATGAATTTGGGTTGGCCATCAATTCGGAGCTTTGGTTTTGTAACTTCAAGGATAGAGTAAAAAAATTTAAAAATTAGGATGAAGTTGGTGGAGTGAAAGGATAAGGAGGGGAAAGATTCCAGCAGAAATTGTATGAAGAAAAATACTATCCCAAACCATGGGACAAAAGCAAGTGCATAAAGCTGTTAATAGGACCTAGGAAATTGGAGAACAGTACCTGTGCTAATTAAATGGAGAAGAATACCAAGATAAATTGGGAAGGTTAGAATAGAAATGTCAGTGTGAAGTAGAGATGATAGGGCTGAAAAGATTTCCAACAGAAACGGAGAGCAATAGTTTATGAGAGCAAATTGCGAGATAAGCTATGGGTTGGGCAGGGATAGGGCAAGAAGATTATCAGCATAAATAAGGAGTGGGGAAGGGGGAACAATTTAACAACAAAGATTGCTGATACATCCTTCACAGAACATGGGAGCAAAGGTCCTGTACTTTTTTCCACAACATTCACTATATAAGTGATGGAACGTTGAGCATATCTGCAAATTAGTTTGAAACCAACGCATGTATGTTCAATATAACTACATACTTTTAGTCTGTTTGCATGTCAATGATGTTTTTAAAACTTTTATCAATCAGCTTTTATTGATTTTCTATTTGACATATCTGAGAACCGACTGGAGTTGCGAAGGTTAGGCCTCTGACCTAGTCCAACCTGTCACTGAATACAATGGAGGGGAAGTCAGCCTCATGCAGGACATACCTCTTAACCAAACTGAAACCCTTGAATTCAACAATCTGTGATGAGTTTCTTATATGATATTGGATTTGGTGACCAGCACTTTTCAAGTTTCTTCATTTCAATTTGCTCTGGAATGAAATACCGTGGAGGCTGAGAATATATGTTGAAATGTTCAGCACTCAATGCCTTCTAAAACTGAATTGCATTGAGAGAAGCATTCACATCTTGGGCTTACCACCTCTGAAGCGTAGGGTGATTCTGCCTGAACAAGCAACAGGAAGATTACCATACTCAAGGAAGATATACTATACTGTTTTACCTGGTTATATTTCACTATTACTTACGTGCACATTTGGCGATGCCCAAGCCTTGATTTTGTCAACTTATGTAGAGATTCCCTGAACTTAGACATATGAATTGAGTTCATACATGGAAACTGTGTGCATTCCATACCCGAAAACAGAAATATGCGAATTTCTTAGTGGTTTACGTTCAAGAATCTTCAACATTTTGATGAGTTTTGGACAAGTCAGATATTCCGCTGACTTCAAGATATTGTTTAATAAGGATATTTATACATTGACTTTAAACATGCAAATGTTTCTACTAAGATGTATCCCACAATATATGTTTAAAGTCAAAGTCATGTATGGTTGGTCATAGCTTTCTAATATTACATGTTCAAAACACAATTAACAAATACTAAGATAAGGAAAGCATTCCATAATTCTCAAATTGCATCTGTGGTTTATTTATTTTAAACAAAACGAAATGAATAGGACATCTTACCATTATGTTTCAGAATCACAGCCATGTAATCTGGTGAGTAGGTGCTGATGTACAAGAGGATGCTGGGAGTGTTGGTAGTGCTGAAACTGAAAACCAGATCCTCTTTGGTCAAAGTAAGGTTGGAATTTGCTGGTTGTGATGAACTCTTGAGGTCTTTTGGACTGTCTTCAGATGATTGGAAGCTATAACGTATCCATGTCCCAGCCTCAAAAAACCCACCAACATCTGCAAAGTGATTGATATTAGCAAGAACTTCATGAAAATAATTCATTCTTAGAGGAAACAAAGATCATCGGCATTTTACTATTGGTACAGAATCCATATGGTTAACGGTGCAATGATAAATACTGTGATTGTACATTGTAGTTCCTGCTCTACTGACAGCTCTTACTTGAACAGTGCATTAAACGACAGGGTTAAACACAGATAATGAGTTTAAGTTTATGCTCATGTTGACAGCTCAGTCCCATAATTCCTGAAGCAACACAAGAGGTGTCTTTTTTACTGAAGGGGAGCTCCAAAATAAAGATCACAAAGTCGATAGTGATTCCATGAACAATAGGCATAAAGGTTACAAATGGCTTCTTCGATCATATGAAAACAGACAGATTGGTTTCATTGTCCTCTAGAACTCCATATTGCAGACCTTTTGCGTTATAAGACGAATGTGCAAGTTGGACAAATAGCCATGTGGCTACTATGGAAGCCAATAATTAGATTAAATATTCAATCTGTAGACTGCCAGAAGGTTCACACATATTAATCACATAGCTACAAAAAATGTGTTCAGATATGTGGCAACTAATTGAATACAACCTGCAGCACTAAAGTGAAGATCAGCTATAGCATCCTGTAAGCCTGACACTGTTTCATCTGCAGGAAAAGGCACAAACATCAGGGCATATTTTCTCTTTTGCAGTTGGATACAAAGGATCAGTTGGGCAAAACAACATCGAACAAGATGGATCACAAATACATAATAGAGCCACTCTGATTTTGATCTATGTAGTGTGCCCTATTATCTGTCACACTCCAATGCAATAAGAAGAAAATCTGTTCATGTAGTGATGACTGGAAGCACAAACCTGTCTCAACCTTTTCAACAGAAGACAATTTGAATTGTTCAAATTGAAGATTCTATTCTATTAAGTGCAGGCCTGAATTTTTGCTTCTGTGTCAGGATCACTGATTTGGGAAAATTCCTGGCTCTGCAAACATGACTCCTGACAAAAAGCTCCTGCTCCAGATGTTCAGATTTTTATTCCAGAGGAGCGGGCTTTAACAAGAGTCACCCCATCTCAAAACAAGTGGGGAGACAACCACAAGGAACAGTTTATTTTGTGAAAGGCTGACCTTGGTACTCTGCTACTTTGAAAGAAAAATAATTAAAACAAAAAAAGCTCTCAAGCCCTCACACATCCCATGTACTGCTTATGCCCCATGTTACCCATCCGTCCCCACAGTCCCTCATGCCATCCTTGCCAACCTATGCTGTTTAGTAACTCCTATGCCATACTATGAACATTGAAAAATTCTCATGGCCTGTTGAGCACTTCTGCCAAATACTGCCAACGTATGCCAATCTATGCCTCTCCATCCAATGGCTTTTGCCCTTACACATTCCATGTCAGTTCAACCTGTATGCGCAATGGTCAGAGCTCAGGACCCTTGCTAAAGTGAAATAAAATTCTAAGTTTATTTAAAACAATATTCATTCATTAAAACCCACTCACTACCATCTAAATTCCTTCAACTATTTAATCCCATGTAAAAACAAAATTTTATTCAAGAACTTAATGTCTAATAAAAAGTAGCATTTGTATTCATAATCCTACAGCATTATGCATTCTTAATCAAACCTGGACTGAAAAGCACCGTACTATGAAAATAACAGTTGTGAAATTAATCATGAAGCATAAATCCTATATTAATAAACAAAGTGAAAAAGCAAACACTAACTTTATTGAAAAATGCAGACTTTTTTCTTTTAAAAGGCAGGAGATTTAAAATCTTTAATAGCTTGACAGCTCTTTGGTGATTTAAATGCTTTGTCAGCTTTACTATCCCAAGGGGATTTAAAGGCCTGACAATGTGACCGTTTCAATGAATGTATCCACATTTTATTAAGGTCAACTTGTAATAATCCAAAGGGCACATAACCTCTCCCAAAGTTTACTATATCTCTACAAAAGGAGTCCCTAGACCTTTCTGAAAAGTTTACAAAAGGTTATCCTATCTTTCCAAAGAACATTGATAATTCTAGGCCTTCTCCTGAATAGTATAAAGTCTTCAAGTTTTAATTTAGACATTCCACTCATGAAAATTACATCTGTTTGAAGGCAATTGCACTTTTACACTGCCCCTGTCAGTCACACATGTGCAAACCACAATCTGCTACAATTTCCCTCTATACCCACACCCAAATGTTGGGTCCTGGTTTAGGGGTAGGATTTCCGGAATTGATGTTCCAGCTACACTTTGGCTAAGCCAGAAATCCTCTCCCATGAAAATTCAGGCCCCAACATTTATACTCAAATGCATGTTGTAGTAGTAGATTGCATGTGAAAATCCAAGCATTTTTCTTTATGGTCTTACAGGCATGAAGTCCTTGTCTGTGAGTCTGCTTGTTGGATGATAAACAGCAGACTGAGCTACGCAGTTATATGTTATATGTATATGTATATTCAACTATGTTATATTACTTGTTCCAAAAGACAGAGGCTCATGACACATAATTCCCACCTCTCAACCATCTTTGACAAAGGATATACATCTATGAACTCTGAGGACCATTAAAGGTCTCGCTGTTAGGAATTGAAAGGAAGGTTGCGGGGCCATTGTCTTAGTGGTTAATCCATTACTTTCTGGCATCCTAAGTTTGGCTATACAGTGCACTGGTGGTCTTTAATGACTACTCAGAGACAATGAGGTGTGGGTTTTCCTGAAACTTACAAGTGGCTTCTTCTGTTCCAGAGTTATAGACAGACACCCTTTCAGCCATTTTAAAGGTCTTTGTTCAGTTAAAAAAAATAGAAATAGCAAAGAGAAAATATATATATTTTATATATATTACAAAAATATACAGTGTGAAGTCTTGATTTGTCACTATGGTCAAGAATTTATCTTGGCTCTTCTACAAATCTAATGGTGTCAGTCTACCTAAATTAAACTGAATTCCACTCATAAATGTTGATCTGACAATCAAACAATATCAATTAATATTTTAAGTTTTGAAAACCTCTGAATTAATTATTGTACATTTTGTATCCTTCCGTGCTTATTCCTTTCTTCCTGGCATGAAAGCACTGATGTCAATTACAGCATCATAATTTCTGCCTAATTGAGATCTGGTAACAAAAGATATTCCTTCAGCACTGCATTGCTTTCTTGTGATTTATATCTGGCATCTCATTCAACAAATATTAGCTGTGCTTTGTACTTTGCTTTTATCTGTATAATAGTACTCATCCTTGCAATGTAAAAATATTAAAAATATGAATAATTCCATATTGACTTCAATCTGCATTATTCAGTTATGCAGCTGAATAGGTCCCAATAGATCTCGGATCAATTCATGGTCGGATCTAATATCAGAATTAAATTTTTGAAAATGGAGATGTCTGTACTGGGCATTGTTCCAATTTATCATAATTTTGTTTGATTTGTACCACAAGATAATGACCTCTTTTGCTTTAGTTATGGTCAATTTATGTGATTTATGGATACCTGCATGCTTAATTAAAATTAAAATGAGATCTCATTATAGCTGTACTTCATTATACATCATCCAGCAACATAGCAGTTTCACCTTAGGTGACAACTGCAAATTAAGTTAAAATGGCTGTGATGTAGCTGGTGTGCTGGATTTGTAAGACAACACTGGGTACAGATAAATGTCAAGGCATTATTAAAGTGTTCATCAATTTTCCTACAATTGTTTGGAATATGAGTCATTTACTAATTTTCTCCATCCAAAGGAGTTGGAGGTCAATGAGTTCAGTATATGCTTTAGTATATAAATGTGGGAAAAATACAACATAGAGAGGGACTGCCATTATCAATGAAAATTCCTTATTGTCAGATACTGTCCAAGGAGTGTTTTTTTAAAATCATCCAACAAGTGTGTATGTCAATGCACAGCAGCACAGTGGTTAGCACTGCTGCCTTACAGCACCAGAAACCAAGTTTGATTCTCAGCTTGGGTCACTATTTGTATGGAGTTTGCACATTCTTCCCGTGTCTGCATGGGTTTCCTCGGGTGCTCCGGTTTCCTCCCACGGTACGAAAGATGTGCTGCTTGGGTGCATTGGCCAGGCTAAATTCTCTCTCAGTGTACCGGAACAGGCGCTGGAGTGTGGCGACTCGGGGATTTTCACAGTAACTTCGTTGCAGTTAGGTAAGCCTACTTGTAACACGAATAAATGAAGATTAAACTTTAAAACAAATGACTCCGAATCAAAGTTTGAAGAGTATATTATATAATTCTTTTACAATGGATTATTCTGCATTTGTTTAGCAATGCTGCTCTCTGATGCCAAACAATTAATACCATAAGGCTGGGTTTTTCCCTTGAACTTCTACACCTTGCTGTCAGACTCAAATATAGATCAGATGCACACAATTTGTGAGAAGCAATCATCCATTGTGATTTTCCCTGGAGCAGCAATTAATGGTCAGAGTGTGGGCTCACTTCTAAATAAGTATGAATGTACTCTCTGAGTAGAAAGCCAATTAAATGCCTTCCAGGTTGAAAGCAGGATGCAAAAGAAAGTCACTAGGGGGAAGGTACAATAAACGTAAGGGTACTCTCTCCAATCTTCCAAAAATAAAATAGAAAGTGACCTGAACAGCCAGGCCATCACTCTGGGCATGGAAAGGTTTCCAGACCTTTCTGAAGCACAGCTGCCAGACAGTTAAATAGGCCTCTTATCAATTCCAGTTCCAAATAGGCAACATTCCTCTTATATACTTAAATGCAACTTTAAGTACAATTAACAACCACAAGTCATAGAATAATTCAATCATAGAATCTGTACAATGTGAAAGGAGGCCATTTGGCCCATTGAGCCTGCATCGATTTGCCGACAAAGCATCCAACCCAGGCACTATTCCTGTAATCCCATGTATTTACTCCTCTAATGCCCCTAACTATCACATCTTGGGAAACTAAAGAGCAATTTAGCATGGCCCATCCACCTACTTGCATATCTTTAGACAGTGGAAGGAAACTGAAGCACCTGGAGAAAACCCATGCAGACACAGGGAGAATGTGTAAACTCCACACAGACAGTCATCCAAGGCTGGAATTGAACCTGGGTCCCTGGCACCATGAAGCAGCAGTGATAATCACTGTGTCAACCATTGTGCCACCATGTCACCCGCTTTTACACTGTAAAGTTACCATAGTCCCAGATGACCATCGGCTACTCTCCCTTCAAAGGAGGGAGCTGAGTGGTGTGATTTAACCTGAGGATAACCACGTCTCAGGCGAGGACAAAGGTTGAGAAGGTGGGACTTCATGAATAACCTCAGCCAATATGGGAATTAAACCCATGCTGTTGGTAATTCTGCATCATGAGCTTTCCAGCTATCCCAGTTAACTGACCCGTAACTTGCTATAATGAGTGTAAACAGTCTTGAAATTTTCAGAGGGAGATAGAATTCAAGAAAAATCTTTTTAACTTCATCAGGCTTTAGCTGCAAACTAAACTGCTTTCTGAAAAAGCATTTTCTTTCTGCTAAAGACCAAGCTCAGCGCATAAACTACATCATGATATGACCCTGTCAATCACTCTAATCAGAAATAAAGTTAATTCTATTTAACAATGAATAATTATCCCACTCTCCCAAAACTTAAGTTGTATACTTGCCAGACATATTGATTGCCTATGGCATATACTGAATTTTTAAACATCCCCCATAAAAACAAAAAAAGTATATCTATCCGTATCAATTGTATCACCATCATCACATTATTATTGCAGAACCTCTCATATCTCATTTTCTCTACTCTCTCTGATCTTTGTGTTACTTGTCACTATTCTGTGTCTCGTCCAAGTGGCAATTCTTCACGTGATCAACTCACTTATGGTAATTGTTAGCAAAACTATCTGGTGCACAATAAAACCTCATTTGACATCTACATACTCATTGGATCTGTCGCTGGATTATAATCAGAAACAGGAATTTGACAGTTTCCCTCCACCTATCTAAATAGCACTCAAGTCAATTATAACAACACTATCTCTTCTCTAATGGAAACCCATTAACTTCATAACTCTATGACCTAGCAGGAGAATCTTGACTGGTTTTTGATTGTGTATTTAAAATATTGTGAGAAAGAAATCATGCTAAACATGTCTTCAATGCAAAACATACTGCTACTGAAGAGGAGCCCTGTATGTGGAAAAAAGAACATATATTATTAATTAGAAACTATCTACTATTGTGTTCAGATATATGGTCTTAACGATCATAGTTATTATTTGAACACTAATTACAGACTTTAATCATAGTATGCTTCAGTTTTTCTCTTTTAAGATGTCATTTTAATGATTGTTTTTATTCCGATTAGAAAAGCTACACCTGATTTGACAGAACTTAGATCAGTTATGGCAAAAACAAAGGATCATTGCTGCCTTCAGTTGAATCAGAATATGTTTAACTACCACAGTTCTGTCTTTCTCCACTACTTTTGACATGTGACCCTACCATCAAACAATTAAGGGATAAGGATCCAAATAATATTTTTCCAAAGTGATATACTATCCTACCCCAACCCAATCCAAAAGCTGAAGACATCTATCTATTTTATGGTAACATCTGATAACTCACTTAAACAGGAAGCCTTGTGGCTCAGTGCTATGCTTCTACTACTGCAGCAGAAGCTCTGGATTCAAGTCCAATACCACAAATTGTTGGCCACAGGAGATATGTTCATAACATGAGTCAATAGGCTGACAAGCTTGGAAATCTTTCTTCCAGAGACATTCTTCCAGAATCTTTACTCCAGAGAGTAAAGAACAGTGTATGGGAGTGAAGTAATTTAAAAATAAATTTTGAGGATGATTGCAAGAACAGTACCAACATGATGCCTTCTGGAATTTGTTTCAAAAAATGCAACATATCTTTGCATCATATGATTAAGTTCTGAGATTATTACAACAGAAGCACTTTAGTCTATTTTCTTCCCAAAGGCTACAACAGCAGCAAATCATTTCCATTGCACATCTGCCTGCCACAGTGGAGGCATTGAAGGCCATTTAATGTCTAACAATTGGACAGGGACAGCCAAAGTTCTAGGCTTTGGCTTTTCAAGTACAGAATCCCAACTTCTCTAATACACTACTCCATTTTAGCAGCACAATAATACGGTTTAATGCTCTTGCTCATTTAAAATAGCAGATCATTCAACTTATCATGATGCCATGGGAATTCTGTTTATTTTTAAAATATGTAAAGAAGGCAAAGCAGTTTTACTTTAATTAAAAATTAACATTATTGAACATCATTCCCACATGGAAAATCCTGGACTGGCTGTCAAACTTCATCACAGTCGCAATGATGCACAGACTAGGAGTGCAGGAGAGCATGCCAAGAAAAGCATCAGGCATACCTAAAAATGAAATGCCAAACTAGTGAATTTGCAACACATGGCCACATGCATGTTAAACAGCAGAAGCAGCATGCAATACATATAGCTTTGAGGTTCCGCAATCAAAGGATCACATCAAAGCTCTGCAGTTCTGCTACACCTAGTCGTGAATGGTAATGGACAATTAATTGATTAACTGGAGGGTGAAGCTTAAAATCTCCATCTTCAATAATGATGGAATGCAGCACATCAGTGCAAAAGACAAGGCTGAAACATTTGCAATCACCTTCAACCAGAAGTGCTGATTGGGTATTTGATCTTTGCCTCCTCCTGTGGACCCCAGTCTTCATTCACCCCACATATCAAGAAAAAGCTGGAGGTACAACATCCCACTGTGGTACTAAGACTTATGCTCCATAACTTGCCACATCCTAGCCAAACTGTTCCAGTAATGCCACCACAATGGCATCCACCTGACAACGTGAAAAATTATCCAGCGATATCCAATCGACAGAAAGTAGGACAACTCAAATCCGACCAATTACTGCCCCAATATTTAACTCTCAATTATCTGCAAAGTTGTGGAATGGCTCAGTGACAGTGCTTTCAAGTGACACTTAGGGCCTGATTTTACCATTGCGTTGCACCCGAAAACAGTACAAAAATGTGGTAAAGTCGGGTGCGAGGCCACTAATGCGATCCTAGCCTGTGTCTGCGCAGATGGCCACTTTACCGAGACCCAGGAATGGTCACAATTTGATTTGCACCTGAAACAGGTGCAACAGCGATTTAAATGTACTTGCATGCATTTAATTGAATTAATAAACTGCTCACCCACCTTTATCAGCATTTCCGCTTTAAGCACTGCATTCACCAATCCAGAATTGCACCAAAATGGACATTTGAATAAAAGTCTATTTTGGGCACTCCAGCTACTGAAGAGGCGAGTTCAGAAGTTCCAATGGCTCTCATTCAGATCAGTGGTGGAGGCAGGGAAGAAAGAGGTGGGTCAGATCATTCTCTGGTGGGGGAGAAGGAGTAGGGAGGCCCAATCATTGTCTAGTTGGGGGCTGGGGTAGGAGGGAAGCCTAATCATTGTCTGGTTGGGGGGTGGGGAGGAGGAGGCAGGTCAGATGTACCTTGGGGCATGGGGGAGGGGGTGAGTGAAGTCACATCATTCTCTGAGGGGGGGGCGGGAGGGAGGTAGTCAGGCCAGAGCAGAAGCTTAGAATTCTGCAGAGATTAAGTCAGCTCCTCATTCCCCAAAGATGGAATGTTCTCCATTTGCCTGCATTAACGCAGCTCAAACAACACACAAGAAGCTCAGCATCATCCAAGACAATCAAAACCCCATCCATATTAGATATTCATTCCCCCCATCACCAGTACACAGTGACAGCAATTTGTATCATCAACAAAATGTAGTGCAGCAACTTGCCAAGGCTCCTTCAACATCACTCTTCAAACTTTGCTACCTAGCAGGACAAGAGCAACAGATGCTTGGGACCACCACAGTATTCAAGTTCTCCGCCAAGATACCCATCATCCTGACTTGAAACTATGTTCCCATTCTTTCACTGTTGCTGGGGGATATTCTAGAACTTCCTGCATAACAGCACTATGAGTGTGCCTACATGACATGATTCCTATGGCTCAAGAAGGCAGCACCCCAATCATGCAATCAAGCGCAATTAAGAATGCAATAAATGCTGGCCTAATCGCAGTGCTCACATTCTTTGAGCAAATTATTAAACATGTTTAGTCAGTCCATTCACTAACAGAACTTCACATCACTTGATTACAGTATTCTTTACAAATTTTTAATTGTAAAGGTATACAAAGATTCCTTTGTGATTACGTAGATTGTTAAGGTAAGATATACATTGCTTGACCGTGAGAATAATGCCTAAACTGATTCTATTGTTTGATGTCAAGTACAAGGCGCATGATCCCAAGTCTGATCTTTTGATTCCAAGTTGTTGCCCATGACCCCAAGTCTGATCACTCTGCTTCCTTGATTGTTCCCTGATTTAGCATCCTACCAATCTTGGAGCGCTTACTTTACATTTCGCCTCCTGAAACTGTTCTTCAATGAAAAATGGATGATCTGGAATTTAAACCCGTTATGTTTTATCTAATATGCCTATAACCCACTGATCCCATAATCAGTTACTAACACAACATTTGCATGTAAACAAATTATAGTTTTAAATAACATCTACAAATTTATTCCACAGTGAATTTCATTCTAATGTTAATGATGTACCATGATGACATTCGCAGGTTGTTCCACATGGAAAATCTACAGCAGGATCAACATTTTGCACAGTTGAAATGAAGCCAAATCAAACCATTCTGTATTCATTTTTAATCCATATCAACTGTTTTGTGATGTGCAGCTGGAGCCCTGTGAAACTGAGGGAAGGATTTTGGAAACTCCATTTCTGCACGTTAAAGTTCTACTTGCCAGATTTAAATGTACAAATGTCATTTGAGCAGGATTTACATGATGTATTGCAATAGATTTGGCTGTTATTGGCTCTATTCTGGCTAGGATTATACATGGAGTAAGTAAATTGAATTATTTATTATTTATGGACATATTGTATATTTGTGAAGCAAATTATACGTTTTTCTTTTAATTGTGGCATTGTTGCTGTAAAAGTTTTTTTACACTTTTATGTTCTTGATTATTATTTCATCTGAAAAGGATTTGTAAAGTTATGCATTTCAAGTATTTAATTTTTGGTTCAGAGTTACATTTGGTTATTGAGGCAGTTTATAGATAATGAATACCTGTTACTTGAACTGCTAGATGCAATTATTAGTTCAACAACACTGAATGCTGAATTGAATTGCAAAACTTGAGGTAACCAAGTTTCTTTTCAGCTTTGCTTTGTTCTTGCCAAATGTTCTGGTATTACTCAGCTGAGAGCAGAACTCCAAGCTGTGATCACGACTCTGGGAGTTCAAGCTCAAGGTACACTTAATTACCATCCTGGGGATAATTGGAGCATATTCTATTGCTACAAGTAGAAATGATCCTGAAAGTAAAAACAAAACAGAGTTAAAGTTTAAGAGGAACAGACATAATGTGAAGTTGAGGTCACAATCAGATTAGCCATGATCTACTCGTTTGGCAGGGCAGGCTCAATGGGCCAAATAAATTCTCTTACTCTTAAGTCTGATGTTCCCATATTCCAAAAACAAAATGTCCCAGGAACAATATTGAACTATGACAGGAGATATCAAGGCAGGTAACCAAAGGCTTGGTCAAACAAGTAGGTTTTAAGAAACATATTAAAGGATGAAAGAGAGGTTGAGAGGGGAAGCTTTAGAGAGGAGATTCCTGGGCTTCATTCCAAAGCAACTGAAAGCATGGCCACCAATGGCAAAGCAATTGAAATAGGAAAGCCAAATAAGCCAGGATTGGACCACAGAGATCTTGAATCCTGTTGGGCTGGAAGACATTACAATCATAAAGAGGGATGAGACCATGGATGGACTTGCAAACAAAGAAGATATTAAAATTGAAGCCTTGTTGGGTAAGGACATAGTATAGCTCAGCAAGTACTGAGGTGCTGAGTCCTCAAGGTTTGTTGTGAATTATACATTCGGCAGTAGAGTTTTGGATGAGCACAACTTTATCTAAGCTGGATGATGAAAGGCTATCAGTATAATATTGGAAGAGTCAAGTCAAGAAGAATTATAACATGGATGAAAAGGGAATGGCTTAGGTTAGAGGGTCATTGCTTTTTCTTAATTGGTCGGCGCAACATCGAAGGCTGAAGAGCCTGTTCTGCGCTGTAATGTTCTATGTTCTATAGCAAAGGCATAATTGATGGGCTTTAGCAACAGATGAGTTGGAGCAGGTTTGAAGCTCAGCGATATTATGGAGGTGGTATTAGGCAGCTTTAATGATGGAATGGATATGTAGTCAGAAGCTCAAATTGGAGAAAAACACAACAATAAGATTGTGAACAATTCAATTCAACTTTATGCCAAAGATAGAAAAAGTGACCAGAGAAAAGAGTTTGAGAGGAATTAAAGATGAAGTCTTCAGCTTTTCTAATATTTAAAAAAAAGTTAAATTATAAAGCCAATGCTCAGAGTGGGAGGGGCAGACTCAAATCCATCTACTTGTTTTCTTCAAAAACCAAATTCACATTGAATCCTATTCATGGTCCTCACAAGAGAGACAGGTTGGAAAAAATTTCTGCTCATCCAATATTTTATGAAGTACAGTGTGACAAATGAAAGACAGTTGAAGGTCCAGAGACTTGTGCTGAGATAGAGCTGAGCGACATTTTCAGTAAATTTTTAACGAAAAATGTTTAAATGTGTGGCCTCTTTAAAGTTTGTGTGTGGCTGTGCAGACAGGGTAACTGATACGTGGCAAGGTGGAAACTTTCAGGTTGCTGTGTTTTCAGGTGATATTGCAGAAGCAGAGCACATCTGATGTGAAGTGAAATGGAGCCATGAATAAAATCTTGGAGAATTTCAAAAGTAATGGTATGGGAGTGGGAAAAAAAAACTTTGTGGGTGATTCTCTGGCTGTGATTAGATAGATAAGAGTGGGTGCATTGAATGATCTATTTCTATGACATTCAAAATTATATAAATCCTATATAATTCTATGTAGATACCCAAGAATCTCCACTTGTCAAATAGTGGTGGAAAAGCAAGAGATGAAAGAACTAGAAGAAAATCATGATGAAGAATATTGTCATTCAATCCCACACTCACAGACACCAGCTCAGAAGCAGACATTATGTACATACTAGAAGTTAGCTTAGGGGCAGGATCTGCACTTGGGGAGCTGAACAGCATTTATTGCCCATCAGTAATTGTCTAAGGGCTGTTGAGAGTCAACCACATTGCTGTGGCTCTGGAGTCACATGTAGGCCATTCCAGGTAAGGACAGCAGATTTCCTTTCCGATAGGAAATCAGTGACCACATGGGTTTTTCTGACAATTGATGATGTTTCGTGGTCATCAGTAGGTTTTTAATCTCACATTTTTTAATTGAATTCAAATTCCACCAGCTGTCATGGAAGGAATTCAACCTGAGAACCCAGAACATTAGCTGAGCTTCTGTACTGATAGTCTAATGATAATACCATTAGGAAATCACCTCCCCATCAAACTTGGCACAAAGCTTTGTGCTAAACTTAGAAATCATCCTTTCTGATGTGAAAACATAAGTCATCCACACTGCAAGCAAGTCCATTATCATTAGGATCAAGGTCCTAAAGGGTGATAGTATAGATTGTCCTAATCAGTGGAGCAGGTGCCTCTTGGGGGCCCAGGTTCATTGGTCAAGTAACCTGCCAATCTGGATAATCAGTGAACAAAGCATCCAATCTGGCAGTTAGACAATCCTGATTGACAGGCTAATTGGCCAATGACTACTATTGTTCTGAACAACAGCAGTCATTAGCAAAGTAAAGGACACAAGGTTTTCCAATCCCACCTTGCTACTTTGTGGATGTCTGTTTGGACCTTGTCTTTATCAAGTGCTGATTTATTTATTTTCCTTCTTTTTACTTTCAGGTAGCTGGAGTGTGTGGTGCACAAGCCAAGAGATAATTCTCTAGTGCCTCACCTCTCCAGTCACTAGTTCTTTCACAGTTTAATATTATGTAAAAAATTCTTTGAGCTCCATCTCATCAATATCCTGAAGCAAGTTCCCAAGCAATAATTGATGGCTATCGAGTTATTGGATTATTTCTGTATTCCCTGGCTCACTTTACTGTGGTTTGGCCCAGAATTCCATGGTGGCACACTCTAATGTTTCCTAATTCACTGATCTGTATTTGCCTCCTGTTGGGGTTGTGGTGCCAGGGCTTTAAAAACACAAGGTACAGTTCCAATAGTGGGGACAATGCCATTAGAAGGCAGATAATTCCATGTTCCTGAAACCCAGGAGTATACTTAGCCAGAATTCTGCTGGACTGGTGAAGGGGATGGAAAATTTTCTCCAATATAAGGTCATACTGTACTTCCTCCGTATGTGTCTCTGTTTCTGCTGTCAGGAGAGAGAGAATGAGAGTGTGGCTGAATAGGAGTAAGAGTGAGAGTGTCTATGAATAAGGGTGTGTGAAACTGAGACTGGGAATGAACTGGATATCCACATACACGTACACTCACACCTTGGTCTGTGAGAGAGGAGGAAAATCCAAGCTAAAAAGCAACCTGCTTCTGACCTCCATTTTCGTATGTATTCCACTGAGGCTAGTTTGTAGTATGGCCAGAGGTGAACACAAATAACAGGGTCACAAAAAGTCTGTTTTTTTTGTCAGGTGAGGAAAATGTTGATTTTCTTTTTGTTCCAGTCAAAACTGGAAGTACTGGAAATGCTTAACATGTCTCGCGGCATTATGCAGAAAGAAAGAGGTCAGAGAATCTTCATCAGAACTAGTGCAGTTCATGGACCTGAAGCATTTATGATGTTTCTCTTTCCAAAGTCGCTGTCTGGTCTGCTGAGTGTTTGCTGAATTTTCTGTTTGTATTTCAGATTTTCAATATCTGCAGAACTTTGCTCTCCTCTTCTATGCTCCATGCGGGGCATTTGTCAGTACAGTTAGGTTCAAATTAAAATTAGAAGATATCTTACCACTCATTACAAAGTATATTTTTTGTGCTGACAAAGCTTATTTGTGTGTATAGATAAAGCACATTATTGCAGGTGAATTGGTAGATGCAATTTCCTTTTGTCATTTTTACACTTGGAAGTGAAACCACAAGTCAGGCACCAACAGAACATGACATTGCGAGTTCAAGATGTTCTCATTTATATGTCAGATTGTTGTTTGTGGTGCTTTTGAGGTTCAAACTTTTTGGATGTTGCTGTCCACACTTAACACAGGGTCAAATTCAGAGAAATACAACTGATTACATAACACGAACAATTAACTTGGGTATAATTGCCTGACATGGATATGAGTGTAAAGGGTATCATACTGAAACCTGAGCTTTTATAAAGTAGAGCACAAAAATCAAGAAGTTTTGCTGAACTGATATGAAACAGTTTGATCCCAATGTGACTGTGGTTCCCAATCCTGATTGCAAAAGATGTGAGGCCGAGAGTTGTGGAATAAGGTGCCTGCAAAATGGAGAATCACCAGAGCCCATGATTTTAATACTTGATCTTGCTCAGGATTAGGAGTCTAACTTGTGAGGTTAGGTTGGGAAACTTGGCCTCTTCAGCTAGATGATGGTTACTTGTGATGCCGTGATAGGAATGACATAATATTGAAGACAATGTTGAGCAAATAAAACGAACCATGTACCTGCATGTAAAATATCATGTTCATGCAAAAGACAATCAGACAATGATAGGATGCTCCCAGTTAGATAACTTGATGGAGTTACAAATCTCATGCTAGAGAAGGAGGAGGTACCAGTCAGAAACTAAACTGTTTCCATACAGAAATTATAGAAATACCAGACTATGTGGTCAGTCACTCTAGGTTGCCCTTTTGCTCTGTAACATGACAGAAGGTCTAGTTTCTTATTGGAAAAGGTTATCAGCAAAAGAAATCAAAATTATGAACATGGGTTGAATTTCAATATCTAAAAATGCAATCTTAACATGTAAAACAGCTTTGCAGCAATTTATCAATTACTGGCAATTTCCTAGTTAAGCTAACAACTTCAGTGCAGATATTCATTATTGACTATTTCTTCCTGTCAATGTAAAGTGTAAATAGATTTTTAAAAATCTCTGAAGTTGCTGCCTGTACAGCTAGCAATACATTAAAGATATGTATATATAATAACATAAATACGTCAGAAAACCTCAGATGCAAAATACTTTTTTCAGAGGCACAGTTTCATAACTATGTATCTTACCCAATAAACCTTTGTTACATCTAGCTATATGGATCAATGTTGAAAAATGATAGCTTCAATTTCTGACACTTGCAAGCTATTTGAGCTTCATTATTATGCACCATGCTGTGTAATCTCTGTCCCTTAATATCTTTGTGTTTACAGTCATTATTCCTTTGCCGATAAAGTTACACTTTACTTGCAGGTCACTTGAGAATTGTGCCTATAAATGTCGAAACACGATATTTCGGATTAAACTGAACAGACAAGCACCAAACCATGATAAAAGCTGATTGCTGCTCTAAAATGCATTAAAGAGTTCTGTAATTATTTATTAAGGATAAACCTCTCCCTAGACCATAGGCAATATCATTGCTGTAGCAGATGAGAAAAGAGTAACTAAATGAAACATTAATAGAGCTCTTTGAACCTTGATAATAAAGTCATAATTATGCATAATATGTAAAAATATGTAGCTCATATTTGAAGTACAGTGTTCATTAATTTACAAGCACTGAAGCCTGAAAGTATGCAATTATTATTATTTATTGGCAGTAGGCAATAAATGGAAAATTCAGTCAAAAATCAAATTTCTTAGCAGCATGCTGGCTGAAGAAAATTCTACAAATTGAAACTAAATGAACAGAAAAAAATCTTTAATTATACAGTGCAGTGATTTGAACACTTCTCTGCACTGCTTGATACCTATTACCATATTTGAGGAGATATAAGCAAGCATAATCACATAGCTTTAGAAAAATGCATGGCTTATGGTGAGTTTGATTGGCTTTTAGTGACAATTACACAGAAGTAAATGGGAAAGTTTGAGACGTCAATTCATCTTGCCATTAAAAAAAAAATCCTTTAAATTCATTTTAATTTCATTTTTATTGATAAAACATTCAATTTATTCAAATGCTCCAAATAAATAAAATGTTCAAGTATGGCCTGAGTAAAATTGCTTACAATCAATTAACATTAAATGTTCATTTATACTCTGGGTGGGGGGCGGGGGGGCAATCATACCAAAAAATGACAGAATTTTGTTTATAGCAAGAAAATCAACATGTTTCTCTCTGCAGATCCAGATAAAGAAATCAAGGGGATATGTTTCAAACCATCATGTGGAAGGTGGGGGACTCAGTGTGCCGGTTGCAATGAAATTGGGATGCCATCTTTAAAGGGTGCCCTGATTACAACAGGAATAAACTTCCCTTCTACTCCACCGTGTAGGTCTCAGGGGCTCCCTTCCCCATTTCTTATCAGAGTCGGCAGTTTTCTCTTCCTCCTTCCGTCTAACATTGGTCTCTTTCCCCTCCACTGTCCCTTCATTCCCTTTGGCCTCATCATTGGCCCCTTCCCCCTCACAAAGTTGCAGCCATCCCCAATAATGGCCATTATCAGCATCCTCTGATCGCTCCAGGCCCATAACCAAAACTGAATAAATCTCACCTTCCCCCATGTGGCTCCCACTGCAGCCTGCCCCACAGCTAATGATATAAGGAAATATCATGGTAAACCTATGGCAAAATAGTATGTTTGAAAGAGGAGAAAGTAGTTCTACTGCTGAGTGGTTAAGAGAAGGTATTTTGCAGCTTAGGACCAAGATGGCTGAAGGCATGATGATCAATTCTGCGATTAAATCAATAAAAAGATTTTCAAATGACTAACATTAGAGACTGGAATTTTCAGTGCGTTGTAAAGATTTGGAAAAAGTTACAAAGATAAGGACAGGCAAGTTCATTGTTTAAAAAAAGTGTAAACAATGAGAAAAGGAGATGGTTCCTCATAGCTCTTTCTTATCACACAATTTTCCTACTGTCAAGTAAGGTATTACAAGGGGACTATTTAAATCCAACTTTCTGTTTCATGCTTTGCCTGAACAATATATTTTTAGTTAATATTTGTGGCAGAGATAATGAAGCGATGAATTAGTTTTATTGCAATGAATTAAACATCATCTAAAGTGAGATTTTAACTCATTATTCTTTGTAGTCTCTGGCTAGAGTAATTAGATAGTACTTTCTGACTTGCAAGAAATCACCAAGGCAATGACTGCCTATTACGTGTTGGAGTACAATATATGGATTCAACAGACAAAGGCAGAATAACATTTTTATCTGCACCTAAGGGAACAGCCACCTTGCTAGATTCCAAATATATGTGTCAAACTGGACTCCACTGTAAAACACCCTGAAGCATACCTACAGAGAATAGCTTTAATTGAAATATGTTTGAATTATATTCATACATTTTGTAATTTTTAATAATACCCTACACTGATTTAAACACTTCCCTGCACAGGCTGACATTTATTTAAGGAGATACAGGCAAACATAATCATATAGTTTCTCAAAAATATGTGGCTTGTGGTGAGTTTGACTGATCTACTGTGACAATTACATTTGAAGAAAATGGCAAAGTTTGAGACCTCAATTCCTGCTGTGAAAAATGCTCTAAATATCTTTAATTCATAATAATTTTACTCATAATATTGGTAAGAATGTTATTTAAATGCTCAAAAATTATTAAAATATTCCAGTAGGTCTCTGGTACTTATAATCAATGATAATATTTAGAATTAAATATCCCTTTATATTACAGCTACCTGCAGCAAAAGAAATGAACAATGCTCAAGAGGTTAAAGTTGAAAAATGGTTTTCAGAGGGTTGTAGGTTCTGAAGTAGATTCCATAAAATTTATTGTGAATACTTACAACATTGATAAACTGACATTTTTCAATGCAGAAAATGGTGTGTTAATGGATTTTCTATGAGGTACATTAGCTTACTGATAAATTAAAGGAAAAGTATAAGAAACCTGAAATGTGAGATTAGAATTATCAAATGCAATAACATGCAAACAGACTAGTCCATCAAATCCATTCTAGTCATTTTCTTCAAATGAGCACAATGGATTGAATGACCTTCTTTTATGTCATAAATGGCTCTGTGAGATATTTAATCTAATTTAACTTTCCTTCTTGCTGTCCATAGTCTCTAGTATCCCTCTTTTTCTTTCAACAACCAATTCCCTTTGAAGATAACTTACGAACTCTGCTTCAACAATGTATTGTGGCAAACAATTCCAACCAATGTATGAAGACACTTTTTCTGATCTCCACTTTAATTCTTTTTCTGCTTACCTCAAATTTGTGCTCCTTCATATGGCATATGGAGTCTTAGCTTTTATTGGTAGGGGGATTGAATTTCGGAGCCGCAACGTCATGCTGCAACTGTACAAAACTCTAGTGCGGCCGCACTTGGAGTATTGTGTGCAGTTCTGGTCCCCACATTATAAGAAAGATGTGGAGGCATTGGAGAGGGTACAGAGGAGGTTTACCAGGATGTTGCCTGGTATGGAGGGCAGGTCTTATGAAGAGAGGCTGAGGGATTTGAGGTTGTTTTCGTTAGAAAGGAGGCGGCTAAGAGGGGACCTAATCGAAACATATAAGATGATTAGAGGTTTAGATAGGGTGGACAGTGATAGCCTTTTTCCTAGGATGGAGAAAGCTAGCACGAGGGGACACAGCTTTAAATTAAGGGGTGATAGTTATAGGACGGATATCAGAGGTAGGTTCTTTACCCAAAGGGTGGTTCGGGAGTGGAATGCCCTGCCTGCAGCAGTTGTAGATGCTCCAAGTTTGGTGGCGTTTAAGAGGTTAGTTGATAAGTATATGGAAGAGAAGGGAATGGTTTAGTTTGGAGGGGCATTGCTTTTTATATTGGTCGGCGCAACATCGAAGGCCGAAGGGCCTGTTCTGTGCTGTAATGTTCTATGTTCTATGTTCATTACTATCTTGCTCACCAGTAGTAGCAATCAATCGCTGTTTATCTTATAATTTTCATAAATCTGAAACACTCTGAGTACTCATCACATAGCCTTTCCAACCTGGTAGCTGCAACCTCTCATTCCTGGTAACATACTTGTATATCTATGTTGTCTTTTCTGAATTAGTTTTATATCCTTATCACTGAAAATTGTTACACAACTATGACTTAACTAAGATCTTTGATCTGATTTGGTTTGATTTGATTTACTATTGTTACATGTATTGGTATACAGTGAAAATTCTTCTTTCTTGTGCGCTATACAGACAAAGCATACCATATATACAGAAGGGAAGGAAAAAATGCAGAATGGTTTGTACAAGTTCATGATTAGCTTGTTGCTTTTTAATTTTGTGCCTCTATGTGCAAAATGACAGAGTCAGTGGGATTCCCACCTTTAATGAAATGTGCATCGAACACTAAACCCTGGATTTTCACTCCTGCTTCAGGTAGTAGAAGTCAGGCTGGTTTACCACACCCATTTGAGTAATAGGATCTTTGCTCCAGGGGAGGGTAGTGTGGAGGAGGGGACAGAGGATGGAGTCAGGTCTATCACACCAAACACAAAGCAGAGGTGGCCACAGTGATGGCTGAGTACCAAGTTGGGCCTTGGTCCCAATTGCTTTGTTAAATGTTAGACTCTCTGATCCTCACTTACCAGGAGTAAGAAGGGCTAAAAGGGCTAATAGCAGTCACGAGAAAACATTGGGCAGTAGGATTAAGGAAAATACCAAGGCTTTTTATACAATTTAAAGAGCAAGAGAGTAGATAGGGAGAGGGCTGGCCCACTCAAAGACAAGGGACAGAATCTATGCAAGGAGCCAGAAGAAATGGGTGGGGTATTAAATGAGTACTTTGTGTCATATTTTTCAAAGAGAAGGACTTGGTGGATGATGAGTCTGGGAAAGGATGTGTGGATAGTTTGAGTCATGTTGCGATCAAAAAGGAGGTATTGGGGTTCTTGAGAAACATTAAGGTAGACAAGTCCCTAGGGCCTGATGGGATATACCCCAGAATTCTGAGAGAGGCAAGGGAGGAAATTGCTGGGTCTTGAGATAAATCTTTGTATCCTCACTGGTTACAGGGGAGTTCCCAGAGGATTGCAGAATAACCAATGTTCTCCTTTTGTTTAAGAACTTAGCTAGAATAATCCAGGTAATTACAGGCTGGTGAGCCTTACATCAATGATAGGGAAATTATTGGAGAGGATTCTCCGAGACAGGATTTATTCCCACTTGGAAATAAGTAGATGTATAAGTGAGAGGCAACATGGTTTTGTGAAGAAGAGGTCGTGTCTCACGAACCCAATTGGGTTTTTCGAGGAAGTGATGAAGATGATTGGTGAGGTAGGTCAGTGGATATTGTCTACATGGACTTCAGTGAGGCCTTTGATAAGATCTCTCATGCAGACTGGTGCAGAAAGTGAAGTCACGTGGGCACAGAGGTCAGCTGACAAGGTGGATACAAAACTCCCTCAGTCAAAGAAGACAGAGGGCTGTGTCAAGTGACATTCTTCAGGGACCAATGCTGGGACCTTTGCTGTTTGTAATATATATAAATGATTTGAAGGAAAATGTAACTGATTTGATTAGTAAGTTTGTGGACGACATAAAGGTTGGTGGATTTGCGAATAACAATGAGGACCATGAGAAGATACAGCAGGATATAGCTCAGTTGGAGACTTGGGTGGAGAAATGGCAGATGGAGTTTAATACGGACAAACGTGAGGTATTGTATTTTGGAAAATCTAATACAGATAGGAAATAGACAGTAAATGGCAGAACCCTTAAGAGTATTGGTAGGCAAAAGGATCTGGATGCACTGAAAGTGGCAATGCAGATGGAGAAGGTAGTCAAGAAGGCATACAGTATGCTTCCTTCATTGGCTGAGGCACCGAGTTTAAAAATTGGCAAGTCACGTTGCAGCTTTATAAAACCTTTGTTAGGCCTCACTTGGAATATAGCGCTCAATTCCCGTCACTACACTACCAAAAGGATGTGGAGGCTTTGGAGAGAACGCAGAAAAGATTCATCAGGATGTTGCCTGATATGAAGGGTATTACTATGAGGAGAGGTTGGAGAAACTGGATTTGTTTTCACTGGAATGACAAAAGTTGAGGAGCCACCTGATAGAAGTCTAAAAGATTATGAGAGGCATGGACAGAGTGGATAGTCAGAAGCTTTTTCCCAGGTTGGAAGAGTCAATTACTAAGGGACACAGAACATCGAACCCTACAGTGCAGAAAGAAGCCCCTCAGCCCATCAAGTCTGCACCGAACACAATCCCACCCATGCCCTATCCCCATATCCCTACATATTACACCCACTAATCTCTCTAACCCTCGCATCCCTAGATACTAAGGGGCAATTTCTTAGCATGGCCAATCAACCTAACCTGCACATCTTTGGACTGTGAGAGGAAACCAGGGTACCTGGAGAAAACCCATGCAGACATGAGGAGAACGTGCAAACTCCATATAGGCAGTGACCCGAGCACGAATCGAACCCAGGACCCTGAAGCTGTGAAGCAGCAATGCTAATCACTGTGCTACCATGCCGCCACAGGTTTAAGTGTGAGGGCCAAGGTTTAAAGGAGATGTATGAGCAGATTTTAGAGAGAATAGTCATTGCCTGGAACTCATTGTCAGGGGGAGATAGTGGAAGCGGATACAGTGGTGATTTTTAAGATGTGTCTTGACAAATACATGAGTAAGATGGGATTAGAGGGATATGGTCCCCGGAAGGGGAGGGGTTTAGTTCAGTCAGGCAGCATGGTTGGTACAGTCTTGAAGGGCCAAAGGGACTGTTTCTGTGCTGTAATTTTCATTGTTCTTTATTCTCACCCTTCATGCCCCCAGCAGGGGCTGCTTAGAAGAATGCGAGTAGGTGATATGCTTTTGCAGAGAATTTGGTAGTGGACTGAATGGCCTCCTTCTCTGCTGTAACCATACTATGATTTATGCTAAGGCAGCCACTACCATTTGCCCTTCCACCATCCTTATCAACTTACCAAGTTATCCAGCATGGGCAGATTTCAGAAGCCATGTCGAGATGAAATTAAATAAAGTTCTAAGCAGCTATTACAACCTTTACTACATTATAAAGAAATACTCCATTTCATGAAAGCTTATTCAGTACATTTAAATACCTTCAAGTACTTACTCCTCTACAAGAACAAAAGGATTTGCATTCATAACCCCATATCAAAGACAGTTAATCATTCCATAAATCTATTGAGCTGTAAATTAAATTGTGAGCTTAGACTCCTTACTGAGACAACAATAATTTGTTAAAAACAGCCAAATATTAATAATGACATAATGATAGACTTTCAGGTAATGTCAACAAATAGCTATTGTAACTGTCAAATTTTTTTTTCCAAATGTCACTAGCATAAGCAACATTTCTTTTACTTTTAAAGGGCTATGGATTTATAGAACCATCATAGCGTGATAGTTCTTCAGACTTTATCTGCTCTTCCAAAGCATTTATGATTATTTTAAAAAGCTATAACCTTACAGTATAGATTAAGGCCCTAGCAGCAACAAAAATTATGTCTGTTTAAACTCAGCATTCAGTTCAAAAGGCTTTGCTGAATTCAGGTTTCCCTTATGGGTAAGTCATGCCCCTTTCCTCTCCCAACAAATATAGGATCTATGGAAAATGGAGGCAAGACTTCAAGATCCCTCCTGCTGTTTCTTCATGACTCTGCAAAGATCTAGACCTAAGGTCCCACAGCATTTCTATTGCGTTGGAAATCTTAAAGTCTTCAAAATTCCAATACTTTATTCTCACCATTGAATTATTCTACTATATTTATACTTATTACTTATATTTTCTTATATTAAACTGCATCTGCCATTAATCTGTCCATCCTGTCACCTACTAAATCATCTCTATGTTAAATTCTATCTAGATATAATCCAATACTTTACTTACAGTTGTTTGCTTTACTTTTTTAATGTGCATCCTGTTATAATACTACAACGTTAAGTAGTAACCAATCCATTTCCCACATTCCTTGCTTTGTATATACCAGTAAGAGCATTTTGACCATTCATTGTCAATGGATGGAAGATCCAACCCATACTTTGAAACAAGAAGATCAAACAGAATTGAGATCATACCTTTCGTACAGAAGGGGCCATCATATGCAGTTTGCATGCAGTCACAAGAATAGCCATTGTACTTTTCCACACACTTTCCTCCATTTCGACAATACATGCCATAACTGGTACAATGGCCTGAGCAGCCAGGTTTTACCCCTGGAGTAATTTTTGCTCTCTCTTCAAGGTCAAGAGTGACACCATTCATCCTTAAAGATCGGATACACCCAAGATAACCTCGCTGTCCTCCTGCAGCTCCTGTGAGAATAAATTGAAATAATAAAATGAAGCACAAATTAAAATAAACATAGATTATAATTTGGAATTATTGCTCAATTGTGCTGGCTTTTTCATTGTAATCGCCCTGATATCAGCATAACTGGTGGAAAAGATTGCGGACTTTTAAGCGTAATCTTGTTCTGCAAAAATTGAGTTTCTGCAATTATTTACGCTAGTAATATAATGATTGTTACAAATCATTTGCTTGGATGCTGTGAATGCAAAGCCATGACCAGCATATCCCTTTAATCCCATGATGTCAAAGACTAAATATTAAGTAGATGTCCAAGTAATGCCATCCACGTTTTAATCCAATGAAATGAAGTGAGGAACATGCTTCTGGTTCCAAATACCAGAACACAGAATTCAATAGATTATAAATGGATGGAAAGATGACCCCCTGTTTTTACAGTCTTTTGATAATCAGCTGCACCTGTCCTAAATCTACATATCAGACATAACAAGTCCATTCTGCTGTATCGTGAAACACAACTGCAGTGATTTTATTCTTGTTACAGGAACACTTCTTGGCTCGGTGAGCAGTGATTTAAACTGAAATGTTACAAGTGCGCCAATTTCATGCAGAAGTGTGGTGAAATTAATAGGCTTGTTGGCATAGTGAAACCCAGACAGATTTTAATTCTGTACCTCATTTCCACATTCAGGCACTGACACCTTACTTTGTTTATTGTGCTGCAAAATGATAGAAATCACTGCTTAGCTGCCTGCCGTGAGGGTTAATTTGTCTATCTAATGATCACTGTTGCAGTCTGTGGGAAGATTCCCCAGCAGGCGGATAAACAGACAGGAGATGACTGGGTGGTCTCTGTGGGAAAATAGGATCAAGAAAACTCCAGTTTCTCCTAACCTAGTCATTTCTAAACTCACCTGTTGGCCCTCTTTTGGCTTCGAACAAGTTTAGCCTGATGGGCAAACCATTACTGTTCTCTTACTCAAGCCTCCTGTTAAAATGACAGAATGGGCCTCAATTACATCATCAGAATCTAATCTACATATATAAAGAAGATCCTGTTGGCTTGAGATGTGCATCCTTGATGCTTGCAACATTAAGTTGCAGGTAGTTAGGTTGGCACTGCAAGGAGATGGACTTGGCTTGGTTTAATTTTAATTGCCTATAAATCGCTTTACCGCATACACCCACCCCTCAACCTGGTCTCTGCCACATTGAGGAAGTCAAAGTGGGATCTTTTTTCAAGCGACATGATAAGTAAAACAACAGTATGTTATTGTTTCTATTCCCACATCTAATCATGGAATTGCTACAGTGCAGAAAGAGATCGTTCGGTCCATCCAGTCTGTATCGACAACAATCCCACCCTGGCCCTATCCTCATAATCCCACATATTTATGCCGCTAATCCCTCTTATCTACATGTCCTGGGATACTAAGGGGTAATTTAGCATGGCCAATGCACCTAGCCCACATACCTTTGGACTTTGGAAGGAAATCAAACACCAAAAAGAAACCCACACAGACACAAGGAGAACCTAATGTTGCACATGCAGCTGGTTCTATAAATGTTTTTTTCTGGAATAAGACACTAGCCTGTTACTAGATGCTTATAACTTGAGGGATGCCATTGCATAACAAGTATGGGTGATCAGGAGACTCCACTGCTCTTCCCACCTGCCTTTGGGGTATGCTGAAAGGATTTTCCCAGTTAATAATCAACTTTTTGCCCATATTATGAACACACCTTCTTTGACCATCAAGCTCTCAGGTAAGACTTGAACCTGGATACCTCTGGCCCAAAGGCAGGAATGCTACCCAGAAACAGTTAGCACCACAGTGAAACAGTTTTGGGAATATACAGTGTCCTATAGTCTGCATTGCAATGAAGTAGATGGGAAGAAAGTGTTTTGCAGCTAACATCACAGAGAAGCAGACTGGGATGATTATTGTGCATTCAGTGTCATAGTGCAGCAGTCTGAGAATGGTATCTTGCAGTTATTTCTCATCAAAATAAAGAAAATTTGAATCACAGGACTTTTGTTAGTGTTTGCCAGTGCTGTCAGGGAGGGTTTAAACTTAAATGACAGGAGGTGAAACTCTGAGCAGCATGACAGAGGAGAGGGAAACAAGAATAAAAACAAAAAAAAAGTAATGAAGGAAGAAAACGTAGAAGGCAGAAAAAAAAAGCAATAAACAAATGAGGCCAGAATGCAAAATAAAGCTGAGGTCATTAACATTGTTAAAATGACAACTCTAAAGCCATTGGTATGGAGCACTCGCAGTAAGGTAGATGAATTAACAGCACCAATAGATATAAATGGTTTGGATATAGTTGCAATTACAACACGCGACTGCAAGCATCCCAAGATGGGAGCTGAACATCGTGGCCCTAGCCAATCACCCCATCTCCCGCTTGATTGTGCACTAGCTGATATTCCCTCCCCAAACCTCAACCCATATTTCCAAATTACTACCTGGCTGCTCAACTGTCCCTTCATTCCCACTCTCCTATGGATCTCCCTCTGCCTCCCTCTCTCATGGTCCTGCCCCTCAGGTCTCACCTCTTCTGCCCTCCCCCCTCCCACCCCCCCTCCTCCTCCCCAATTAGGCAATTGCCCAGCCCTGCCCCTGACCACCCGGGGGCTTCAATGGCCTCTGCTCCTACCAGCTAAGCTATCACATCATGTCCCTACTGGTGGGGGCCAACTTGTGCTTCTTGCCAGTGAGGATCTGGGCCGGCAAGGGGGCTAAATTAAGTGAGCTCAAGTGAGGCTGATTTCACAAGGGGTAAGAAACTGGATGCAAACTCAATTTTTCATCTCTTACCCTATCTTACTGGCTCGAGATTCCAATCAAACGGTGTGATAAGCTGGGAATATCCCTCTCAGTGTATATTGTGTTCCAATAATATTTAATTATTTTGCTGCAAAGAATAACTTGTCCTGAAATGTAAGATGTTGAGTGAATTACTTCTCTGAATTGGCTGTGCTCACTAACCCTTACTACTGATATGTCTGCAGGTTTACTCTTTAAATTGTCTTCAGTTTTCAAACGTTCAGTCAGTAGGAATTCATTAGTTAGCATAAATCAACAAATATTGTTTATCAGTGGAAACATTTATGCTTCCAGTTCACATATGCTAAATTACTTGTTCATCTGGATTATTATCCGTATTTGCATTTACTGCAGCATAATCCTCTTAGCCTGTATCCTTTACTTTGTACACTGATCAACATTGCTCCACAAAACCCCCTTTGGACAAGAACTGAATACCTTCAACTCCACAACATTGAATATCTCCAACTCCATAATAGGCAAACACTAAACTGAAACTGGTCTCAGAGTTCCAGAGTTCATCTTCATTATTCAATGAAATTGTGTGTCAGTGAGTTTGGTGTGACACTTTGAAACCCGTGTATGTACACAGTACTCAACTCATATGCACAGTATTAGTTCAGGTCAGAGTTAGAGATGAAGTAAAAAGGATGGTGGTTTTTACACCCCAGCTGTGCCAGTGAGCTTGTGCCTTAGTTTTTTTGGCAGTCTTTTGGAGAAAACGATAATGAGTTAGGCAAGGGTCATTTCAAGAAAGTTGGGAGTTAGATCATGCTGTACGTTTTCTTCACAGGAGATGACATCTAGATTGTTTTTTTTAATTCAATCTTAGGACATAGGTGTTGCTGGCTGGTCAGCATTTATTGCCCATCCCTCACTGCCCTTGAATGAGTGGCTTCATAGCCTATTTTAGAGGGCACTTGAAAGTCAAGCCCATTGCTATGGCCCTCGGCACATATATTGGCAGACCAAGTAAGGACAGCAGATTTCCTTCCCGAAAGGACATCAGTGAATTAGGTGAGTTTTTCCGACAATCAGCAATAGTTTCATGGTCAACAGTTGATTCTTACTTCCAGATATTGTTTATTTAATTCAAATTCTATCATCTGCCATGGTAAGATTCAAACTCAGGTCCCCAGGACATTAAGTGAGTTTCTGGACTCAGCGATAATATTACGAAGCTATCACCTTCTACCATGTGTCTCATGATTTTCAAGAAAGAATGGACAGACAGTGGACCTGGTTGGATGTGGTTACAATCTCTACTTGTAGAAACATTCAGCCATTTTGACAAGTCAGAGTTTAGTGTAACCTTCTGGGAAAGGTTATGCCTGAGCCAGTATCATTGGCATAAATAAATTGTCGCGATAATGTGCTGAGTAACAAGACAAAAGAAAATTGAATGAATTATTTCTGTGGTAGCCCACTAGAGAAGGCGCTATTCTTAAGAAGGAGTAAAAAAGGTAACCTTTGATCTTCATACTTCTGGCAGGATAATTGTTGCTGAGATTTTAAGGGAGTGGAAAACTGTGGGCAGTGTGCGCTTTCATTATTGAGAACACAAAGACAGAAAGTTAAGCCTAAGGGATAAGAATTGATCTTAAGCAAGGTGATGCCAGTTGTCAAATGCAGATTGCAGTAACCTTGGATAACGAAATTATGACTTCGGCAGAGGACAGTCAAGGAATTTGGCTGAAGATATTGTTGGGAGTGATTTTCTGATCTCACTGTACTATATGTACCGATACTGCATCAGTAGATCGGTGCACTACCGATCGGTGCATTGGTAGTGCACTGATGTTGAGATGATATGGCAAATTTGCCCATTCTAAATTAATGTTTGATCATGAGCACAACGATGGCTGCCTGTCCTATTTTACATTTAGAATCAACTGAAGTTACAGGAATTGGGAGCACCTTCAAGTGAAAAATCAAAGGTTGTGTTTATTTTTGCCACACGCGAGAGGGACACTTTGTGCACAAACTGATGCAGTTACATTGATGCAGGACTTACAGTTGTCTCTGCTGCTTGCTACTCCCTAAAAATATGTCTCAAAATAAACACTAAAGTAGCAAAAAGATGGGAATATGTTAATGAAAAAGAAGTGGCAGGCCCAGCAACAGTATTTGCCAGGTGCCACATTCAGATGCTTTTTAACATTTCATAAGGAGAAAACAATATCTGCAAAAGTGAGCCCAAACTACCTTATGAGTGTTTCTTGCTCATTTAATTGAGTACAACTTCTTCAATCCACTAATGGGCCATTCAGCCCATTCAGCCTGCACCACCTTTCTGACAGAGTATCATACCCAGGCCGTATCTCTTTAACCCCATACCTTTACTATGTTTCATCCATCTAACCTACACATCTTGGGACACTAAGGGGCAATTAGCATGGCCAATCCACCTAACTTTAACATATTTGGATTTACTGTCTCTTTAAACAAAATATGAAATTCATCAAAAATATGGGTCCAATATCATGAACTTGGGAGTTGCAGTAACTACCAATTGATATAGCTAGGCAGAAAATTGCTTGAGAAAGCCTTCCGAGTTTGAATAACAGCTTCACAAATCTGCCAGAAATGTTTCAATTTTTTATAGTCCACTGGTGTGAACAAGAAACTTGATTTCTGATCACGTTAACACATGTCTTTGGTTGCTTATTACCGTCAATTGAGACTTTACAATTCTGATACAGCCCTGGTTTAATTAATTTGTTGTGTTTTAATAACTTAATTTCAATGGAGATAAATCCTGAAACTCCAATACCATTCCTTCTCTTAGACCTTTGCTACGTACATGTCCATCAGACCTGAATCAATTAATGATAATTACTGTCTTCAATCAATTTCTTTGCCCTAACCTTGCCTCAGTTAATTAATGGTGATAGTTGCTGCTGATGAATTGCTACCACTAATCAACCATTAAAGTGACTTGTGTAGTAAGAAACCACTGCCTATCACCTAATAATTTTATTGGTCACCATTAAACAATTAAGGTAGCGGAACATCCAAAATTAACATGAACTGAAAAACGATAGTAATTTCCATTTTCTTGACATATTTAGTTTCCAGTTAAAGTTCGTTGTCAATATGCAGCCCAGAGGAATGTATTAAAATTAAGATCAGAAACTAAAAATTTGGCTGCTAACAGTTGTGGTAATATTGGATGAAATTACTATGTAATTGGAAAAATTTGTTAATTAAGGACACAACAAGACTTTCTAAAATGCAAGCTGTGCTTGGCTAATGATGAAATTAATGGAATAATAATCAGCTGGGTCTGCAAAGGTTTAGAATGACAAATAAGCTTTAATTACTTACCTACATAGAGCTGGCTGTAGAGTTCTAGTCTAGTATGACCCTGGGTTGGTGCCTTTCTGAAATCCCTGCGCAGTAGATCTACTTGAAGACTTGCTTCCTTTACATTGCGCTCAGCGATTACTCGATGCCACTGGTCATCATTTAAAGGATTTGGGGATCTCACTGTAAGTTCCTCTGGGCCATTACCCACATCAAATGAAAATGTTACATCAGTCGGAGCTGAAAATATAATGATTGTAATTCAGTTCTTGTTTGACTAAAACATAAAAATTAGATGCCCTTCAAAAGAAAAGGGGAACAGATAATAATGTTGAGATGGAATTTAGACAGGATTAAAAATAATTGAAAATATATTAGCATTTTGGGGCTAATAACTTTTCCTTATTCTTCAAAGTTTTTGTACGTTCTTAAAATTTTGCTGCAATAGATAAACACTTAACAACTCAAAATTCCAAACATCATTTTTTTTTTGTCAGACTGAAGTTAAAAGCAGTACAAATCTTTCCTCTAGGGATTGAGCATAAAATGTTGAGAGGATCTGGAATTATCTCACTTTTTCCATTTGGCACAAAAATATAAGAAGATAGCCAACATGACTTTGGTTATATTCGTCCTCCCAAAGGGGCTAAGTGATAATTATATTACACGTGCTAGGAAAGATGATACAAGTTTCTGTATTAATTTGCTGATTGTCCAGATGTCAAATCAGAGAAAGTGGGGGGAAAAAAATAAAATACAGTTGATTTGCTGTAGAGTTCAAGTCTAGTAAGCACAGTTGGTGCACTATGTTAATGCACCAACTGTGTTTTAAGTCTGTATTAACAGACATGGATTTTCGTTTTTAATGTGACTTCCTGAAATTCAGGAGTTGTACCAAACCAATAGGATTTGTCTTTATCTAACAACTGCTTTACATTGCTATATTTTCAATGCCTTTGTTAAAAAAAAGTTATTGTAAAGAAAACAGTGACTTCTTGATTTAATTTCACCCAACCACTATGTATATCAAATAGAGATTACATTAAACAAGTCATATAAATGCAAGATTTATTTTCTATTCTTTATTCATCACCCACTTTTAAACTCCAATTATCCTTCCATAAAAACTAGTGGTCACTTCCTAAACAAAAACAGAAAAGGTTGGAAATACTCAACAGGACTGACAGCACCTGTGAAAAGAGAAAGAGTTAATGTTTCACTTTTCATTTGTATTTACAAAGTCAAAAGAAACTTATGGTTTTTCCCTTATGATAATCTTGTGTTCATTCCACAAGTAATTTTTATCAATAATGTACTTGGTTAAGTCTAAAAAAATTACATATGTGTGCCTGTATCATATATTTAATTCTTTTTTGTTGCTTTTTTCAAGTTTTGAGGAAACTCATTGTCCTCTGATTTTGACATTCTTAGGGTACAATCTTACAGGCTGCTCATTGCCACACTGCCACTGCAAAAAGGTCGAAGAATTTGGCACCAAGTCAAATCTCCATTCACTGCAGTGGGATGGGAAAATCCTACTGGTGTGGACAGTGGGAACATTCCACCCTAAGATTTTAAGGTTAGTGCAGCTTATTTCTAAGGGGCTGCGTAATTTATTTAGTTGTGGAGAAAATAGTCTATTTTTGAGACTATTCTGTTCAGGAATGGATTCGTTGGTGGGTTGGGAGAGGATGCTGCATGTGAAATCTTTCTGAATTCTCATTGATTAAATTTCTTTGGTTTGACTTTTTGAGATGATTTACTTAATTTGCTAGATTGCTAACCTGAGTGACTGGCTACCTCTAAATCATTGCTATTGGCAATCCAATTCATTATCTCAGGACACCTGCTTCAGTTGAAAAGCATGGTCAAAATGACATTGCTAAACTCACATACTGCCTTAGAGCTATGCTATCTGCTGAACATTCAGATTCCCTTATCGAAATACTTAAATGCATTTAATGCAGTGACTAACTCACTTCCTTGCTCCCAAAGTCTGTTCTTTATCTACTAGGCATAAATCAGCAATATGATGGAATACTTTCTACTTACCTGGATGAGTGCAATTCCAACATAGAAAAAGCTTGATGCCATCCAAAACAAAATAGTCCATGTGATTGGCACCCCATCTACCACCTAAAAGCTGCTTCTTCCACCACCAGTGCATACAGGCAGCAATGTGTACCATATACAAAATGAACTGTAGCAATTTGCCAAGCCTCCTGTGATAGTACTTCTAAACCCATGATGTCTACCACATAGAACAGTATGGTATTGGGTAGAAAAAAAGGGCCAATTGTGATATTGAAAAGTTTTGATTGAGCTACATGAGAGTAGAATATCAGATAAAGTTGGGGTTGGAGATACAAAAGCAGGGGTTAGAATTGTGAGATTGTAGTTGGTAGAGTTGAGAGCTAATTTTTCTTAATCTATTTTCTCACAAGATCTGGGCATCTTTGGCTAGGCCAGCATTTTTTTGCTCAGCAATGAGATATGAGAGCAGAAGCACAGTTTGGCTCTTTGCTTCTCACAGCTTAAATAGTTAAATATTTGATTTGAAAAACGCACATTATTGTGAAAAAGAAACTTAAACCTTTGCTGTGACCAACTCAAGAGATCGAATAGAGGGGAGCCAGTGCTGGTTCTTACCTGGTCATAACAATTGGTTAACATGAGTTACCTATCAACTGACTTAGATTGTTGACCAAGGGTTCAGTGCCTTCTCTAGAATGTTGTTCTGTGCTCATAATAAAATTAATATTTGTGTCACTCTTCCTGAGGTCTGATAAGTTGGCACTCATAATGATTTACAATCAACAATGTGAAAGGCAACAGGATTAATGCAAAGCTGCACTACTTTTGAAATGGCCTTGCGTTTATTGGGATTAGTGGCCATAAAGGAAAAGCATATCATCTCTTATCACATCATTCCTCATTTAAAATATCAAAGAAATCATTACATAGCTTTAGACAGGCTGCAGAAAGCTATTTTTTTTTTCTACATGAAGATGTCCACAATGTCAGGTTCCAAAGGAAAATAAAAACTTCCATTTAATATTGATTCCATTTTCACTCATTTCTTCCCGACACAGCCCCCAGTATGGTATGGGGTTACAGGTGATGACAACCTGCTGGCATTTCATTCGTTTGATTTTTGTGTGCAGCTTTGCAAGTGAATATCAGGTGGTGTGTGTGTGTATGTTTAGGATGTGTTTGTGCATGTAAGGATTATGTATGAATGTAGGGAGTATGTGGTTTGTGGCTGTTGTGCATATATTGCCAGATGTAGTAATTGATTCAGAAATGGGAGCTATTTAAATTTATCTGTTTCACTCACCCAGCAATGTTGATGCCAATTATAGTGTTGCTGCTGCATTGGTTAAGTGCAGCTAATTCAGCACTGACTAAACACAGCCTTATCTCACTGGCAGCACAATTGCTTCTGGATTAGAAGGATGTGGGTTCAACATTCTAGAAACTTGAACAAGTGAAGTAATTTATCAATTTGACGAAGTGCTGAGGGAGTTGTTGACTCTTGAAGACCAAAACCCGAACTGCCTGTGAAGAAAAGACCCCACCCCAATGCAATTTTTCGAAGGGCAGCAAGCAAGAAAGTTCTCCATTTCTCCTAATGAACATTCATGCCTTACTGGAACCATGCAGAAAGATGAACTGGCCATGCATCAGTTTGTGGGATCTTGCTGTGTACAAATTTGCTGCCATGTTTACCTCTACAGCAGCAGCGGCTACACCTCAAGGATTATTCTCAGCTCTGAATGAATTTATAATGCACTGAATGTGTAAAAGATTAGATCCTTTCTTTTCTGAGGATTAAACAGATGAGCCTGGTCTGCATAGATCAGTACCACACATTATAATTGATCCACTAAGGCAATGGGATTTGAAAACGTGATTTATATTAAATAAAGTATAGTAACTAGTTCACACACATATGCTGGAATTTTCAAATTTGATGCACAAATAATTGGCCATGCCTGATTCTTTGATTGTGTGGCCAGATCTGAACCAATGGAACACGAGCATGTGAACCTGAGGCAATTGGGGGCGAGTACTCCTGGGGTTGAAGGCTGCAGTTGAAGTCAGGCTGTTGTTAGGACTAGACCTGTATAATTGTGCTGTTAAAGCCTTCATTGTATATAATTTTTCTCCTCAATAAGTCCTTTAGTTAGTTACATGCCACATTGAATTGCCTCGAGCTATTACAGTTTCAAACTCTGAGTCATCCTGGACCTCTATACTGGAGGTGCCTTTGAAAAATGATGTTAGAGAGTCTTTTTAATTCTTGTATTGCAATGATTAACTGCTTATACAAAATTATGGTGTCTCTGAAAGAAATTGATTCAATTCCCCTTCAAGACCTATCAACAAAAGTACTCAATATCTATTTCCTCTGGGTTATAAAGTGCCTTCCAATTGCAGGTAATGAAAACCAACAAGATTATATCACTCCAACCGTGCAAGCAATATTCTCACAGTATGCCATCATCTCCAAATTGGTTATCTTCAGAGGATGCTGTCTCTGATACCATTATAGTCAAAACGCTCAACATCTTGTAACTGAGCTGTGCCTCTTTCTGTATGACTGATGTAACAATTAGACCTTAATATAGACTACTATTTGATTAACTTGTCATTATATGTACTTATGTGCAATTAAACAATTGTTTTGAGACCAAAGCTAACAAGAAATCAGAGCAGAAATAAGCCATTGGGGCCCCTCGAGTCTGCTTTGCTATTCGATAAGATCATGGCTGATCTGATTGTGGCCTCAGCTTCACTCTCCTGTCTTTCCCCAAATCCATGATTCCCTTATTGATTAAAAATCTAGTTAACTGAGCCTTAAAGAGAATTTCACAGACTTATAACATGAGTGAAGATGTTGCACCTCATCTCTGTCCTACATGGGAAAACCCTTAACTTTCAAACTGTCTCATGGTTCCAGGCTCTCCACAAGGGGAAATCTTCTCTCAAGGCCTGTCAAGTCCATCCAGATCTTGTATCTTTTAATAAAGTCATCTCTCATTCTTATAAATGCTAATATATACACACCCTTTCTTCATAAGATAACACCACCATCCCGAAAATCAGTCGCCTGAATCTTTCCTGTGTTACTTCTAATACAATTTATAACTAAGGAGATTAATATTGTACACAAACATCCAGAGGTGATCTCACTAAGGCCAAGTATAGTTGAGCCAACGCTTCGGTACTTCTGCGCTTGATTTCCTCTTGCAATAAATATCAATGTTCAATTTGACATCGTTGGAGTGTGGTGAGTAGCGGATTCTCACAATAACTTCATTGCAGTGTGAATGTAAGTCTATTTGTGACTAATAAACAAATACATTTTAAATACCTCCTGCACCTGCCTACTGACATTTTGTAACTTATTCTATCAGGACAAACAGGTCCCTCTGTACCTTACATATTTAAGTAACAGATTTCTGTTTTGTTATTCCTGCCAAAACAGAGAAGTTCACATTTTCCTAAGTTATACCAATTTTTTGCCCACTCAGTTAACTTAGGCATTTGACAAGGTGCCACATAAAATACTGATCCAGGAAGCAGGATTGTAGGAAATTGGGAGCAGAGTACTGGATTGGATTGAGGATTGGCTGACTGACAGAAAGTAAAGCCTCAGGATAAATGGGTTTTTCTCTGGCTGGTGAAACGTAACTAGCAGGGTACTGTAGAGTCAGTCCTCAGGCCTCAACTATTTCTATATAAATGATCTGCAAGCAGAGACAGAGTGTAACAAAGCAAAATTTGTGGATAATACTGAAATGGGTGGGAAAACAGGCAGGAAAGAGGATATAAAGATTTTATGGATGCATATAAATAGGCCAGGAGAATGGGTCAAACTTTGGAAGATGGAATTGAATGTGGATAAATATAAGCTTATCCGTTTTGGCAAAAAAAAAGGAAAATTATTATCTAAATAGAAAAGAAGGACTTAGTGACAACTTATAAGAAAGACGTGAATGCACAGGAGGAAGTGCAGAGGAGACGTGTGGGGATACTATCCCCATAAACGGGAGGAACGTTTCAGTTTAAAGAGAGGTTAGATAGACTTGGATTGTTTTCTTTGGAGCAGAGAAGACTGAGGCACTACCTGATTGAGATGTTCAAGATTGAGGGGCATGGACTAGGTAGATAGGGAGCAGCTGTTTCCCTTAGTTGAAGGGCCAATTACGAGGGGACACAAGTTAAAATGGGGAGATGTGGGGGGAATTTGAGGAAAAACCTTTTTACTCAGAGTGGTGACAGTCTGTAACGCACTGCCTGGGAGGGTGGTGGAGGTAGGATGCTCATATCCTTTTAAAAAGTATGTGGGTGAGTACTTGGCACACTATAACATTCAAGGCTATGGGCAAATGGGATTAGATGGGTAGGTCAGGGCATTTCATGTGTCAGTGCAAACTTGATGAGGTGAAGGCACTGTAGTATTCTGTGATTCTGCGAAAGCAGATTCAAAATGCATCTGGGCAGGAGGATCTGGGTGTTTTAGTTCATGAATCAGAGAAAACCTGTTGTGCAGGTACACCATATAATAAAAAGGCTAATGAGATATTGGCATTTATTGCAAAAGGATTGGAGTATAAAAGTAGATAAGTGTTGTTGCAATTGTTGGTGAGAGCACATCTGGAGTATTGTGTCCCGTTTTGGTTTCCTTATTTGAGGAAGGATGTGGTGGCATTGGAGGCAGTTCAGAGGAGGTTCACCAGATTGATTTGAAGGTGAAAGGGTTGACATATGAAGAGAGATTAAACAGTTTGCGCTCGTACTCACTGGAGTTTAGAAGGATGCGAGGGGATCTGATTGAGGGATATAAAATACTAAAAGGAATTGATAAAGTAAACATAGACCAAATGTTTCCTGTTATGGGGCAAGCTAGAATGAGGGTTCACAGATATAGGTTGAGAGACAAAAAACTGACATCAGGATGGGCAGCTTCTCACAAGGGTGATGAATTTGTGGAACTCACTGCCTATAGCTGGAGTCTGAATCATTAAATGGTTTCAAGAGGAGATAGATATATTTCTGATTTAAAAAATGGGTTAAAGGGATATAAGGAACAGGTAAACTGTGGATTTTAGACCAGGGAGAGAGCAGCCATGATCTGAATGGCGCAGCAGACTCGAAAGGCTGAATTTGTGTAATTCCTATGTTCCTATGTATGTTCCTTATAAAAGTTCCTTTATGGACTCTTTGGCCTACATTTTCATGGCGATAGTAGGACTCTGTCCCTTAGACAAAATGGCATGACAGCTCTGAGTCCAAGGGTCTCTCCCCCAACCTGAGGTCCCTAATTTCACGTGTAAAAGTGCAGCTACCTTCAGAAAAAAGTTTATTTTTAAGTGGAATGTCCAAAATCCAACTTATGGGTTCTAGAAACTTAAGCAAAAGGTCAAAAGATGTCTGTTATTCTGAGAAGTAGAATACACTTTGGGATACTCCAGGTACCCCTTTGGGGAAGTCAATTGCCCTGTGGGATTGTTGAAAGTGGACAAGAAATTTGAATGCTAGAGGTGGATAAACTCAATAGAGTTGTCAAGCTGTAAAAGGCATTTAAATCCCCAAGCTCCTTCCTGATTTGAGGTGAAAATTCAACCCTGGATGTCTTATTGATAATTTACTTTCATACCTGTCTTTGTGTCATTAGTCAAATTTAGCTGCCACACATTCTGTTCTTTCATCCAATTCATTGATATACATTGCAAGTAGCTGAGGCTTCGACATTAACTCCTGTGGCAGTCCACTGAAGATGACTGATTTATTTCTACTTCTTGTCTACCAACCAATCCTTTATCCATGCTAATATGTTACCCCTTGCATCATGAGCTCCTATTTTGTCAGTAGTCTTCAATGTGGCATCTTGCCAAATGCCTTTTGGACATTCAAGTACACTATATTCACAAGTTCCCCTTTATTCATATCGCTTGTCACTTCCTAAAGGAATTAGAATAAATTAGTCGAACACAATTTCATTTCACAAAACCATGTTGATTGCCTGATTGTATTATGATTTTCAAAATGTCCTATTAGCTCCTTGACAATGGATTTTAATATTTCCTTCTGGCAAATGTTAAGCTAACTGGCTGCTAATCTTCTGCTTTCTGTCCTACTCCCTTCTTGAATAAGTGTTACATCAGTTATTTTTTAATGTGCTGTGACCTTTCCTGAATATAAGGAATGTTAGAAGATTATAACCAATGCATTTATTACCTCTGCAGCCACTTTGTTTGAGGCGCAGGCCATCTGGTATCAGAGACATTCAGCCATCAGTTCTATATGCTTCACCCACTTGAATAGTTCCTTAAACCATGCTGCTATGGTCAATTCACACAACCACCATGCAGCCCCTGCTCTTGTCCACACAAGCTACAAGAACCTTCAATCTGTTGGATAATAATAAGGGGTGAGACACCTCCAATGCTATTTTCTGGATTTGCACATCTGCCTTGCTCACAGGCACACCCTCCTGTCCCCAACTGCAGACCAAGTTTGAAGTACCTTGCTTAAGTCATGTGACTGACTTTTGGAAAAATGTATCTGGGTAACTCCTCCTAGGCTGGCTTGATGAGGCTGGTGGAACTCCAGTTCCTATACCAAGGGCAAAGGAACTCCTGCTGGCCCTGCATTGCCTGGAGAAGTTTCTCCAGGGAGTTGTTGCTGAACTTGAGGACAGAGGGTTTGTTTCTTCTTGGGGCGGTTACTGTCTTTGCCACAACAACACTTGGCCTGTAGAGAATGAATGGTGTTTGTGGATGTTGATACCTTCTGTCTCCGATACCTTCTGAACCTTTGACTTCATGAGGTAAGGAAGGGCAGGATGAATCCCTGCCTGTCCCACCATGAAATTCAATGAGGTTTTTTGCTGACATATAAATAATTAGCTGAAAAGCAGATTATCTGGTATGAGATGCCACCCTGTCACCCAGCAGGGATCTTGCCAAGTTTCTTACTCGCCACTGGACTTGTCACCACAATGGAAAATTCTGCCCATGGAGTCTGGACTTATGCTTTTTGGCAAAAAATTCTGCATATAGTTTTTGTCTCGGTATAAGGCATCCACCTAGAGCAATACAACTAGGAACTTCCTGGAAACTATCGACAGTCTGTGTTGAAGTTGCAGAGGTCACCTGACCCTTGGCAAGGCCACTTTGTGAGCCTTTTTTTTAGAAAAAACAGTTCGAGAAGCTCCACAGTCCATGTTTGAAGTTTAGAACAGGATATGCCTTCACTGGGCATGACACAAGTAAAACATTGAGATAGATATTTTAAGCAATATAAATTTTAAGCAAGCACTAAGGAAATAGGAAAAGTGATATTGCTTAGCAGGCAATTAAATCTATTTAGTTCCCAACAATAGCAAATTACATGATATATGGGGAGCTCTTTACCATTTTGCATATTTTAAACTAGGATGTAATTTCTCTAAAAGCTTGTAGTTGGAAAAATGCATGCAATGAAATCCTATCACTGATGATTCATAACAGAGTGAGATGACAGACCTTACAACTCAAATCCCATTAGTTTACAAATGACTAATTTTACTGTGAGGAGTAAGTATTTGTTAAACATAACCAGTTTTAGACTCCAATAATTCACTGCACATTGTAATATCTAGCTCCTCATTTGGCAGATTGTTCAAATCTGTGAAATATAAATACCGAATGAATTTAGATTGATTTATAGAGATTTTCAAAGTGAGAAACTTTATTATTTTAGCTTATCAAAATACAGAATGCAGTTTTACTCCAAAATATTTAGATAGAATTTGAGTGCTTTGAAATGAAAGGGTTCTTAGGTTGTAGACTTGTATTCACTGATGACCAGAAGATTAATACTTTTAATAAAATCCTTATTAAAAGCTACTCTGCTTAAGAGGTTAATAGTAAATGTTTTATGCCACTATTAAACTGTGCAATCAAAAGCAAACTGAAATATTAAAGTTGTTACATAAACTCTGGCTTGGTAAAACTTAAGTGTTCCAAATGAGCAAATTATCAGCTCTCCTGCTGTCTGGTTAATCGTCCAAATTATCTCTATATTCTGCTAGAACTGGAATTGTCTAAATTGTGATTAACCGTTTAATCAGAAGAGAAGTTTATGTTTGGCATTACTACATAGAGATACATGTAATTTTTTAAAAAAGTATAATGTTAGGTAGAAGAGCACACTAGGCAAAATAATAAGAGATTCTTCCTAAAGCATAAAGAGTATCATATTGAACCAAGCTGAAGTGAAACAATAGGCTAAATATAAAAACTGCCTGCAAGGTCTTAAATAGCAAAAGAGGTGAGAATAACATTTTATATAGTACCTTTCATGACCTTATTGTGTCTCAAAGAACATTTTAAGTATAGTCACCGTCACAAATGTGGGAAATTTGGCAGCCAATTTGCAAATAGCAAACTCCCACAAACAACAATGAGATAATGACCAGATAATGGACAGATCCTCTCAAAAAACGTGTTGAATTAGCAGGAAAACTGAAGTAAATCACGCTGTTTTTTTCAGTGACAGTTCAGATGAGAATCTCCACACTCTGTACAATGTGGAGGTCACCAGGTTGATTATCATTAAATTTCTGGAGGCGGGGTCTATTCCTGCTGGAGAGGCTGAAATCAATGGGCCTTTGTGCATGCATAGTGGCTCTGAACTCAGTCTCCCCATTCGCTGGTCAGCTCGATCGCTGGCTAGACCAGGCCCCTCGCAGTGCTGCCCCCTCAAGCCCCAATGGCTCCCTGTCAGTTCGTCAGCCCCAAATCTCCCTGAGTCAGCTTGTCCCAACATCCAGCCCCTCCCTGATATTCAGACTCTCCCCAGTAATGACAAACTCCCCCGCATCCTCTGCAGGCATACACACCCTCCTCCTCAGCAGACATTATTCCCCCCAGAAGATACTTTGGCAGATCCCCAAGGCCAGCAGACAACCCCACACCCCCTCCCACAATCGCTGACCTCCATCCAGCTCCGATCAGATCCCAACGCACAGTAGCAGCAGACTTCCAGCTTCACTAATTGCCCCGAGACCCCATCCCCAGCAGACCCCTTACCCTAACAGGCCCCACCCCACTTTGGCACTGCCCCATGCCCGGTGGGCAGTGCCAAGGTGCCTTTGGACATTAGTACTTTGTCCCTTGGGCAATGCCAGGGACACAGACTGGCACTGCCAGGGTGCCCATGCCCAGAGTGCAACACATTCCTTCCCACCCAACCTTCTGAGGCCCCAACTGCCCTTCCTTCACTCTAGCAGGGTCAGGCCGCTACTTCCTTGAAAATGGGGAGCTAGTCTGAACCTCATCAGAGTGAAATATTCCTGGCGGGGTGGGAGAGGCTAGCAGACCCAGAGAATTCAATCCCAAGTCTGCTAATTGCATTTAAATAGTATATAAAATATTCAAATGCGACCTCCATCTCCCAGCCAATTTCCAGCACTGTGCAGACGCCATCGGAAAGCGCGCCTGGGAGAGGCAAGCACGGCATGAATGCACACAGGAATCCTGTGAATCGGCTGACATGCAATTCTCCCAGCCCACTGTGCTAAAGGATGGGAGAATCGCCCCCAAAATGTTTTAATATAGATTTGAGGAATAATTATCAACCAGGACATCATGGATAATTCACCTGCTCTTTTTTAAATAGGTCTAAGGGATGCTTTATGACCACCTGAGAGAACCAGTGAGGTCTTGGTAAGATTTAATTTGAATGACAGCATTTTTATGAAGACTTTGGGGTGGGACTTAAACGCACAACTTTCTAACCCAAAGGCAAGACAGGTAGCAACTGAGTAACACAGTAAATGAAATGTGAAGCATTTCTATAAATAACTTCAAATTCATTTCACCCGAGAATGCAACATGAAACACTGGGGAGATTGAAATATTCTGAAGGTGACTAATGGCCAAAGAAGTGAAGATATAAAAACAAACCTTTCTATTCTTTGATTATGAAGAACTGGCATTAAAATGGAATATCTGGAATGGAACCAGAAGGAGTAAATGAATAAGGAGCACTTCAAATAAAAGACTCACTTACAGAAAGGGAGGCAGATTGCCAGGCCTGATGGACCTCACGAAGTGTTGTAACAAAAGTGGCTAGTGAAATCAGTGACATAATTGCCAAAAAATAGACAGCATGGAGATGGTAGATCTGTAGTCTTGTCTGTTGCTATAGCATGTCATGATGTAAAGATGCCGGCGTTGGATTGGGGTGGTAAGAACTCAGTAAGAATTTAGCAACACCAATTTTTAATCCAACCGATTTATTTGATAGTAAAATTGCGAGCTTTCAACACTCGTGTCTTCCTCAGGCAAATGCAGTGTTCTGGTCTGCAATAGCACACATCAGCACAGACAGTCAGAGATTGCTGATTAGAATGCGAATCCTTACATCTAACCTGCTATTCAAGTGTTAAAGTGGCGAACAATGTGTGTGAAGGGAATCCTGAGCATGTACCAGCAGCAGGGAAGATGGCGGGAGCTCTCTCTCTCACCCAAAGGCCAACTCAGTCACTTAAGTGGCTAATCAAAGGCTGGCATTTTATCTGTGGCAAATGGGTCCCACACTGGATGGGGAGAACATCTGCTGAACCCTGAGTACTGAGACTGGGGGAGGAGCTTCCAGTGGCAATAGCCATTCTTACATCATCATTCCTTTCCACTTCCCTCTCTTCAAAACTTCCTTTACTGGAACCTGCCTGCCTGAACAAGGTGACCCCCATCTCCACTACCTTGCTACAAGGGAGACTCCATGCTGTTTCCCCCAGCAGAGTACAGTTCTAACAGTAGCCTTCTTTCACAATTGGCTAGCAGCTCTTGAAGGAAGTTGTTTTGTTTCTCAAATGGATGACCTGCTCATTAATGAACTTATGTATATTAAATCTGGATGCAGCATCCCAAATAATCTCTGCAAACTTGTTCCTGGCTTTCCAACCCACCAGTGGGGTTAGTGTAGCTCCAACATCGACCTTCACTGTCACAGGATCAAAATCCGGAAACTGCAGTCCAGTAGCACTTTGGGTGTAGCTGCACCACTTAGTCTGCAACAGTTCAGACTAGCAGCTTACCACTATCTTCTCAAGGTTGATCTGTGGCGGACATTGACCACACACACATACCTGTATTCCCTCTGCAGGTTAAAACTTTCCTATTCATTCTATTTCACTCTCCAGATGTGCTGTCTGACCCAATGAGTACTTCCAGTATATTTTATTACATTTATTTCATTCATCATAAATGATAACTTTCTAAATGGTAACTAATTTGATCTTGAATTATGGATTTTAAGAGTTTGCCGCACTAACACTAATTGGACTATAGATCCACATTTTATTATTCTCTTTCCTTTTATTTATTTTATTTATTATTCTCTTTCCTTTTTGACAAGGTGTTTTTTTTTGTCCTTGAACATTTTTGTTCTTAATATCGGGTCAGATATTGCACACTAAATGCAGACGCATGGATGGTCTGAAATAGAAATGGGGTTGTGTGTTTTTGGCCTCCCCAGTTTAATTTGCAATGTCCGAGGACAATTGAAAAATTGGATTATGCCTCTATTTCTTTTTTCAACAGCATAGGCTACATCCCACATGGGCTCATTAATTTATCCTCCTTGGGATCTACTTTTTTTTTTTGAAAATCAAGTCCTTAATGACATATATCTCTAATAATTGTCACATACTTATTATCAATAATCTACCATCTGTCATCAATTATATAACTGGTGCAAATTTATATTAAATATCACTGCCATTTGCTTAACCTTCACAATTAGACTTCCTCTTCATTCTTCAGCCTTTCTACCTCTGCTCATTCATAATATGCTATTCATAATCTCCTATTAAAGACTTTACTATGGCTTTTTATGTTTTTGCCCATCTTTCTTCATATGCTTCTCTCCTTATTCGCCTTCCCAATGCATTTCACATAATCTTCATGTTCTTATTTAGCACTATTTGTTATAATTTTATTCAGCTTCAGTTTTGTTTTAACCATTTTAAGTTACAAAAATTTATCCTTTGATAGGTTCTCTAAAATGTATGGTGATAAATTCTATAAAATGTGTGGTGAATGAAGGATCATGAGAAAATAATAAAATGCTTGTATATATGTGGTATTGTAAGAACAAATCAGCATAGATTTGTGGGAAGGAAATCATGTCTCTCTAATTCATTTCAGAATGACTAATCTTATAGAAAGTGGAAGTTTTGTTGGTGCTATATATTTAGATTTTACAATGCTTTGAATATCCAGTCTGATAAATCATTATTTCACAAGTTTGGAGGAAATTGTTTTGATAGTAAGCTGCTAATATGGATTGGAAACTGTTTAAGTCAGTGAAAACAAAGCATAATTGAATGGAATGGAATACTGATGTGGGAAGTGTCACTTGCAGGTGTTAACATCAATTAGTGGATGGATCCAAATTAAAGGGAGAACACCAGAGGTTACAGTCAACATGATAAAGCAGATGCTTAGATCTGCTGACAAACCACAGAGGAATCAACAATCAGTAAGTTAGACATTTAGGATATTGTGTTCATTAATTGTTCATGCTGTAAATTTTGACTTTGTATTCCATTCTGGAACCTCTAATGTAAAGGGGGAAAAATGTAAAGAGGGAGGAAAATGTTATGTATTCATGTTTGTTTTGAGTTGGAAAAAGGTCACTTCAAGAGTCTGATTATGTGATGCACTGATGATGCCAATACATTTGTGCCGGCAACCAGACAGTCTATCCTAACAGCTTGTACAGTAAACTCTTTCTAACAAAGCTCTTGTTTGTTTGTACCTTTGTGGTTTGTGAGCCCATTCTTTAAAAATACCACAAGGCCTTTATTATTTACTATGAAAATAATTGGCTTAGAGCTGCAGGCAACAACAATGGCTGAAAATTAGGCATGATGCTCTAGCAATGGAGAAAAGGCAAAATAAATATAAAAGATTGGGAAGATAGATACAATTGAGTTTGTTCCACCATTCAATAAGATGCTGGATGATTGGATTGTGGTCTTAACTTCACTCGCTTGTCAATCCTCCTTCCCACACTCTATCCTCCCTCTGACCCCCGCCCAGGTATGAAGACCAAATGGTAAAATTCTAAATTAATTGTTGAGATTTTCCTGGATCTGTTTCCAAGTGCATTGGGATCTACTGGACTCAGCAAGTATCTGCAAATTGGAAGGTCAGAGTATATCATATAAAAATCTGTCTATTTCCATTCCAACAATTTAGTCCAACATTTACCAGTCCTGTGACCCATGATTTCCCTCTATTTGCTGCACGAGGTAACCTGATGTGCCTGACCAGAGAATGTAGCAAAAGAAATGGGATGTAGTTGTTTAGTACTGAAATCAACTATATGTCTATGGTAGCACAGTGCATTGTGCATTGTCAGAGATGATAAAGGAGATAGTTTTCCTCTTCTGGTGTAAATCAGTTCTTAGTAGGAACTGGCGACATTCTTGCCAGAATAATAGCAACAGTATTCATATTTTCTGGATGACATTGTTTGCTTAATTATTCATAGATCCAGGTGCTGATTGCACTCACATTGGAAATATTGAATTGTGTGTAAGTGAAATTTAAGGGGAAAGCATAAATAAAGCAGAGTTGCAATGAGGTGATAAAATCTGTGAACATTTGCAGAGGATTAAAAGACATTTCAACATATTTGCATTCTTTGCTCAAGGGGGAAGAAATTTCTAAGTGACAGGCAAAACTGTAGGCAATGGAAACCTAAAGACTAGCACACAAGTGATGGAGTAACCTTGTACCCTACCCTTATTAGATAGTTGTTGAAATGGAGAAGCTCCTGCATGAAAATTCTGAGGACTGTTATCCTTTGTGCTCCTCTGGATGAAGGAAAAGGGGCTGACAAAATAAGGGAACAGTTTGGGTAAATTTGATTAGAATAAAACAATTTGCTTTTGAAGAAGGTAAATGGTGACACATTGTGGTTGGGACAAAAACCATTTTCTACATTGTAGCTTTCAGATATTTCTGTGCATTTTCTCCATCATACCCTGCTTCCAATTTTCAATGCTGACAGAAATTCTGTTGAACCAAATCAGCTGACTACTACACACCAAACCCTTTTCTTTGGACTAAAGAAATCATTAGAAGAGAAAATTGTGTGATGTAGAATGACTGGTTTACAACTTCCACAATTGCTGAAAGCTAAGACCAGCCCACATGTATCCACTTTACAGGATGGAGGTGGAGGCAAGTTTGAGGCTACAGCTGACAAGCACTTTCAGTGCCTGTAGGACAAAGGGAGTGACAAAGTGTCTGGTTACTAATTTTCATGGTGAATAAAAGGCCTGGTGGGGCAGTTGGTCTTTCCTGCTTGTCAGTTTCATGCATGAATATATTATCAGATGAATCCTTACACTTTGCATCTAACTTTCTGCTCACTTAATCCCTATGCCCAGAACGGTTAGTGAAATTCTGTGTCATTCACTTATGTTATTCATGTTTCCTGTGTGATTACAATTAAAATTCTAAGTGCTGATAATATGCATGCAGAATACATGAGATTGAGCAGTGGGGGAGCTTTTTCATTGGTGAAAGCTATTGTAGTATACCTTTCAGGAATAGCAGCATGTCATCACTTTAAGGCAAGTGAGTCATGTCATTCAGCTTCAGTTTCACTTCAGCCTGGGGCAGAACACAAATACACAACTCTTGATGCCCCAAAGCTTTCTGTTCATGTATATCCAATCACATCTGCTTAGAATTAATAAATAAGTCCACAACATGTTTGCAAAATCCTTTAGGAGCGATTGGTGCTTTATATCATTATAATGCACACCACAAAACTCATCATCAGCTGACTATGCAGCAAGTATGGGTTTGTGATAAAAGAACCAAAGAATTTGTGCCCATTGTCATTAACATTACAACACAAAAATGGCATGGATATTTTTCAGAACTAAATTTCACTTGCAAATATTTAACTTTATGTTTGACATACATGTTCATTCATGTGTACATCATTATTTGCTGAGACTAGCATAGTCAGGGAATTTATTGTATTGGCAACACTTATGGATGGCATGCATTGATGGTTATAAGGAAATAGGGCACAGGCACAATCTTTTTATTTTGGAAGAGACAATGCTATTTTTATCTGTTCACCTTTCATTGGATGTTCATGTTAGTGTCCAGTTTTGTACTCATCTCTCATTTAGCCCATTTGTACAGCAGCTGGCTCTCCCTTTTATACATTTGTAACCAACACCGTCCAAGATCACTCTCAGCATGAAATGTTCTAAGTCCAATAAAGATGCTGCCAGCCAACATCTTAAGAACATATTTTGGTCATGACTGACATCACCCTATAGGCCCCTCATTTTGTTACCTTGGCTATCCACACCCTCATATCCCCATCCTCCTCACCCCCCATCCCCAACCAACCTGACATCTAAGACTACAGGCCCCTCAAACTTCACTCCTTCATACCCTAACCCAGTCCACAATCCTTCACACCCTTGCCAGTTGCCATTTTCCTTGTGTGTAAAATTAAACAAAAGAAACTGACCTCATGCACAACTGCACAAAACCAATGTGCACGACACCTTTAAACAAATGTAAATCAAGTATAAGATTCTCATGACTTTATCTTGAACATAGGACATAACTTTACAAAGGTTTCACACTATTGAGTATACATGGCATACAAATGTATTACAAATGTAATCCTGCCACAAGCTGGCATAATGCTCAACTGGCTGGAAATACATCCTTGACTTTATCTCTACATCTCAATCTGCCTTTGGGAAATCAGAATTTCACATCCCACCTAATTAAGTTGCCAGATCTCCTGCTCTTGTTGGGTTTCATAAAATCTCTGATAATATAATATAATATCTCCCTGAAGTTAACTCTGCACATCTATGGATAAAAAACACATTTGAATTGCAAAACAGATTCAAGCTATTTGATGTCTACCCTCAATATAACCAGTTCTTGGCAGTTAAGTGTAGATTGTTGAGTATTTTTATGGGCTTACATTTTCATATATTTCTAATCTAGTTTGGACAATTATTTTCAACTTGATTAATGAGGGACATGCCTGTCTTTTGAAAATTTATTGTTTCATGGTTGTGGGCATTGTGAGCAAGGCCAGCATTTGCTGTCCATTCCTAATTGCCTTTGAACTCAAGGATGTACAAGGTCATTTCAGAGGCCATTTAAGAGTCAACTATTCTGTTGTGGTCTGGTATCATCTATAGACCAGACTACGTAAGAACAGCAGCTTTCAACCCCTAAAGGCCATTAACAAACCAGATGGATTTTACAACAATGATAATTTTGTAGTCATCATTACGGAGGCTAGCTTTATATTCCAGATGTTCTATTAGCTGAATTTAAATTCTATCAGTTGCCACGGTGGGATTTGAATCTAAGTTCCCAAAATTTTAAGCTGGGCCTCTGGATTACTGGCCAATTGAAATTACCATTCACCACAATTTTTGCCATGATTCCACCATGAGTCACAACTTCACTTGTGCTTCTTTTTTTTCCTTCTGAAGAAACATTATCCTCCAAAATACTAGTTCATTCTTCCACCATGCTTGCCACTTCTTACCCTTTCCTCTGACATCTTCTATGTAAATAGTAGTCATATAGCTACCTTCTGTGCAAGCCATGGAGAAGTAATATCTATACATTTACTTTCTATCACTTTCCAGTGTATCTACCATTCTACATCCATTTCCACCAACACAAAATAACATACTCATACTCATGATGTGAGCTGTAAAATGGGGATTAACAGGTCAACTTTCTGTGCAAGTGCAACCCTAAGCTCTTGTATGTTGCCAATTCTTCACTCCATTTCCACTGTCACATAAGAGAAGAACATAAGAAATAAGAGCAAGAGTCAGCCACCTAGCTTCTCGAGTGTGCCTTGCCATTCAATAAGATCATGGCTGATCTGATAGTGATTCAGTTCCACTTACCCACCTGCTCCCCATAACCCTTAATACCCTACTGATTAAAAATCTATCTACCTGTGACTTAAACACATTTAACGAGGTAGTCTCCACTGCTTCAATGGACAGAAAAGTCGAAAGATTCACTACCCTCTGGGAGAAGAAGTGTTATGGAGAACACTGAGGTACAGGGTAGCAAACTGGAAAGTATTGAAGTAGATAGGGAGGATGTGCTAGATATTCTCGAGGGTTTGAAGTTGGATAAGTCCCCTGGGCCGAACGGGATTTACCCTAGGATTCTCTGGGAGGCAAGAGAGGATATTGCAGAGCCTCTGGCTCTGATCTTCAGGTCGTCGTTGGTTACGGGTGTGGTTCCGGAGGACTGGAGGATAGCGAATGTGGTCCCGTTGTTCAAGAAGGGAAGAGAGACCTTCCAGGGAATTATAGGCCAGTGAGTCTTACTTCTGTTGTGGGCAAAGTATTGGAGAGAATAATTAGGGATCGGATTTATAGTTATTTAGGGAGAAATGAATTGATTGGGGATAGTCAGCATGGTTTTGTGAAGGGTAGGTCGTGCCTTACTAACCTCATTGAGTTTTTTGAAAAGTGACTAAAGAGGTGGATGGGGGTAAGGCGGTTGATGTGGTATATATGGACTTTAGTAAGGCGTTTGATAAGGTGGCCCATGGAAGACTTCTGCAGAACATGCAGATGTATGGGATAGAGGGTGATTTAGCTAATTGGGTTAGGAATTGGCTAGCAGATAGAAGACAGAGGGTGGTGGTTGATGGGAGATATTCATCGTGGCGTTCGGTGACAAGTGGTGTACCTCAGGGGTCTGTTTTGGGGCCCCTGCTGTTTGTAATTTTTATAAATGATCTGGATGAGGTATTGAAGGATGGATTAGTAAATTTGCAGATGACACTAAAGTCGGTGGAGTGGGAGATAGTGAAGAGGGGTGTTATAGTTTGCAGAGGGACTTGGACAAGTTGCAGAGCTGGGCCGAGAGGTGGCAAATGGAGTTTAATGTGGAAAAGTGTGAGGTAATTCACTTTGGCAGGAATAACAAATGTGTAGAGTATAGGGCTAATGGTAGGACTCTTAATAGTGTTGATGAACAGAGGATCTTGGTGTATATGTGCATAGATCCCTGAAAGTTGGCAATCAAGTCGATAAGGTTGTTAAGAAGGCACATGGAGTCTTAGCTTTTATTGATAGGGGGATTGAATTTCGGAGCCGCAACGTCATGTTGCAACTGTACAAAACTCTAGTGTGGCCGCACTTGGAGTATTGTGGGCAGTTCTGGTCCCCACATTATAAGAAAGATGTGGAGGCATTGGAGAGGGTACAGAGGAGGTTTACCAGGATGTTGCCTGGTAATGGAGGGCAGGTCTTATGAGGAGAGGCTGAGGGATTTGAGGTTGTTTTCGTTAGAAAGGAGGAGGCTAAGAGGGGACCTGATCGAAACATATAAGATGATTAGAGGTTTAGATAGGGTGGACAGTGATAGCCTTTTTTCCTAGGATGGAAAAAGCTAGCACGAGGGGACACAGCTTTAAATTAAGGGGTGATAGTTATAAGACGGATATCAGAGGTAGGTTCTTTACCCAAAGGGTGGTTCGGGAGTGGAATGCCCTGCCTGCAGCAGTTGTGGATGCGCCAAGTTTGGTAGCGTTTAAGAGGTTAGTTGATAAGTATTGGAAGAGAAGGGAATGGTTTAGTTTGGAGGGGCATTGCTTTTTATATTGGTCGGCGCAACATCGAAGGCCGAAGGGCCTGTTCTGTGCTGTAGTGTTCTATGTTCTATGTTCAACTCTGTTCTAAATTGACTCCCCCTTATTTTGAGGCTGTGCCCTCTAGTTCTCATTTCCATTCTAAGTGAAATAATCTCTCTGTTTCTCACCTGTCTAGCCCCTTCATTATCTTATATATCTCTATAAGATCTCCCCTCAGCCTTCTAAACTCCAATGAGTACAGGTCCAGTCTACTCAATGTCTCCTCATAAGCTAACCCCCTCATCTCCGGAATCAACCTGGTGAACCTTCTCTGTACTCCCTCCAAAGCCAATATATCTTTTTGCAAATAATGGGACCAAAATTGCGCACAGTACTCTAGTTGTGGCCTCACCAGTACCTTGTACAATTTCAGAAGATTTCCCTGCTTTTATATTCTATCCCCCTCGCGATAAAGGCCAACATTCCATTTGCCTTGATCACCTGCTGCACCTGTAAACTGACTTTTTGTGATTCATGCACAAGGACCTCCAGGTCCCTCTGCACAGTAGTATGTTGTAATTTTTCATCATTTAAATAATAGTCCATTTTATTATTATTCCTTTCAAAGTGAATAACTTCACACTTGCCAACGTTATACTCCATCTGCCAGATCTTTGCCCACTCATTTAACCTTTCCAAATCTCTCTGCAGACTTTCTGTATCCTCCACACAATTTGTTTTCCCACTCATCTTTGTGTCATCCGCAAACTTTGTTACCCTACACTCAGTCTCCTCCTCCAGATTGTCTATGTAAATGGTTTAAAGATATGTATATGTACTTACTTTTAATACTTCCATTAAAGTTGAATACAAGCTTGAAGAGACAGTACTTCCAGTCAGCACATTGCCTCTCTGGCCTTAACTGTGATCTTAATTGTAGGTCGAGGGTCTGCATTTTTTTTTTGTTTTTAAATACCTATGTTTCATTATAAAGCTGTGTAGAGAAGCTATGACTCAGTTATGATGTGCAGGTTAGGTGAATTGGCTATGCTAAATTCTCCCTCATTGTACCCAAACAGAATGTGGCAACTCTGGGATTTTCACAATAACTTCACTGCAGTGTTAATGTAAACCTACCTATGCCTAATAAATAAACTTTTTTTTAATGATTAAAGTCAATCTGGACTGATGATACTGTCTTTCCACATTGACATTTGGAACTTTCAATATTAAAGAAGAAAGCTACACTGACTGTGAAAAGAAGTAGAGTTATTCAGTAACTAACAAATCATATTTTTTGCTATATTTGATAAATTCTAGTGCTTCAAGAAGGCAGCTTATTACCACTTTCTCGAGGACAATTAGGGATGGGCAATAAATGCTGGCCAAGCCCGCGACACCCTCATTGCACAAACACAGCTTCTACCTGCCACTTCACATTCATCTGATTTACATCCACTTCCTTTAAACCTGCTCAATATAGATCCAGTTAAGTTACATCACCCCACCTATCTGACTGAGACTACCTATCCCTATCTGAATTATCATGTCAAATTTACACCCTTCTAGTTTACATCAGTGTGAATCATGCCCATCTGACTGACTCTTGCCTGAGTAGCTCTCATCCAATTTGCACCAACCTGATTTACAGGACCAGGTTCAATTTTCCATCCAAACAATGGAATTAAAAAAAACAAAAGCAATTCAAGAGTATGTAAAACAGGCGATCAATTAGTTACTTGTCCATTTTGCATTGCTGTATGTTGTTTATTGTGAGAGGAATTGATTACATAGTAGGGAACTTATGCTTCAGGGCACTGGTGAGACCACATCCCGAGTATTTTAATAAGATATTGGACTAATTCCAGGAATGAGTGGGTTGTCTTATGAGACAAGTTTGGAGAGACTAGGTTTGTACTCACTGGAATTTAAGAAGTACGAGGTAACTTGATCAAAACCTGATCCTGAGGGGTGTTGACAGGTTCATGTGGAGCAGATGTTTCCTCTTGTGGGAAGCTTTCAAAAGGAGACATTTTGAGAGTACAGAGTTTGTATGTTCCTGTCAGGACTAAAGGAAAGTAAATAGGAATAAGGAACCTTGATTCTTGAGGGAGATTGTAACGCTGGTTAAAGGGAAGAGTGAGTTGTATGAAATGTACAAACAGCAAAGAACAGATCAGATGCTCGTGGAGTATAAAACGTGCAAGAAGATACGTAAGAGAGAAATCAGGAGGACTAAAAGAAGACATGAGGTTTCTTTGGCAGACAGAGTGAAGGAAAATCCAAAGGGCTTCTATAGGTATGTTAGGAGCAAAAGGATAGAGCGGGATAAAATTGGTCCTCTTGAAGACCAGAATGGTAGACTGTGCATAGAACCAAAAGAGATGGGGGATACTAAATGGGTTTTTTGCATCCTTATTTATTGAGGAAACGGGCATAGAGTCTACAGAAATAGGGCAAACAGGTATGGAGGTCACAGAACCTTTACAGATTAAAGAGGAGGAGGTGCTGGCTGTCATGAGGCAAATCAGAGTGGATAAATCCCCAGGTCTGGACAGGGTATTCCCACAGACCTTGAGGGAGACTAGTGTTGAATTTGCAGGGTCCTGGGCAGACATATTTAAAATGTCAATACGCACAGGGGAGGTGCCGGATGATTGGACGGTCGTTCATGTTGTACCGTTGTTTAAAAAAGGTTCCAAAAGAAATCCGGGAAATTATAGGCCAGTAAGTTTGACGTCGGTGGTGGGCAAGTTATTGGAAGCTGTGATAAGGGATAGGATCTACAAATATTTGGATAGACAGGGACTTATTAGGGAGAGTCAATATGGCGTTATGCGTGGTAGGTCATGTTCAACCATATTAAAGTTTTTCAAGGAGGTTACCAGGAAAGTGGGTGAAGGAAAAGCGGTGGACGTTGTCTACCAAGATTTTAGCAAGGCCTTTGATAAGATCCCTCATGGGAGGTTAGTAAAGAAGGTTCATTCGCTAGATATACATGGGGAGGTAGTAAATTGGATTAGACACTGGCTCAATGGAAGAAGGCAGAGAGTGATTGTGGAGGATTGCTTCTCTGAATGGAGGCCTGTGACTAGTGGTGTGCTGCAGGGATTGGTGTTGGGTCTGTTGTTGTTTGTCATCTATATCAATGATCTGGATGATAAAGTGGTAAATTGGATCAGCAAATTTGCCAATGATACAAAGATTGGAGGTTTCTTGGACAGTGAGGAAGGTTTTCAAAGCTTGCAGAGGGATTTGGACCAACTAGAAAAATGGGCAAAAAATGGCAAATGGAGTTTAATGCAGACAAATGTGAGATATTGCACTTTGGAAGGACAAACCAAAGTAGAATTTACAGGGTAAATGGTAGGACTCTGAAGAGTGCAGATGAAAAGAGGGATTTGGGAATACAGGTACAGAATTTCCTAAAGATGATGTCACAGGTAGATAGAACATTAAAGAGTGCTTTTGGTACATTGACTATTATAACCCAGAGTATCGAGTATAAAAGATGGACTGTTATGGTAAGGTTATATAAGGCATTGGTGAGGCCGAATTTAGAGTACTGTGTACAGTTTTGGTCACCTAATTACTGGAAGGATATAAATAAGATTTGAAAAAGTGCAGAAAAGGTTCAAGAGGATGTTGCCGGGACTTGAGACTCTGAGTTAGAGAGAGATTGAACAGGTTAAGTCTTTATTCCCTGGAGCGGAGAAGAATGAGGGGAAATTTGATAGAGGTATATAAGATTTTGATAGGTATAGAGTGAATGCAACCAGACTTTCTCCACTGAGGCTAGGAGAGAAAAAAAAAACAGAGGGCATGGGTTAAGGGTGAAAGGAAAAAAGTTTAAAGGGAATATTAGGGAGGGCTTCTTCATGCAGAGAGTGGTGGGAGCGTGGAATGAGCTGCCAGATAAATTGGTAAATGCAGGGTCATTTTTAACATTTAAGAAAAACTTGAACAGGTACACGGATGAGAGGTGTGGAGAGATATGGTCCAAGTGCAGGTCAGTGGGACTAGGCAAGAAATGGTTCGACACAGACAAGACGGCCAAAAGGCCTGTTTCTGAGCTATAAATTTTCTATGGTTTCTCGAGTGATGAATCTGTGAAACTCTTTGCTGCAGAAGGCTGTGGAGGCCAGGTCATTGATTGTCTTTAAGACAATAGATTCTTGGTTAATGAGGGGATCAGGGGTTATGGGGAAAAGACAGGAGAATGGGGATCAGAAAAATATCAGCCATGATTGAATGGCGGAGCAGAGTCGATGGGCCGAATGGCCTAATTCTGCTCCTATGTCTTATAGTCTTGTCAGAGAATCTAAAACTAGGGGTCACTTTTAAAAACAAGAGATTGCTTATTTAAGATTGAGATGAAGACAGTTTTTTTTCCCTCTGAAGTTCATGGAATCTCTGGAACCCTCTTCCTCCAAAGGCAGTGGAAGCAGAATCTTTAACTATTTTTAAGGTCGAGCTGGATAGATTCTTAATTAGCCAGGGGATGAAAGATTAACAATGGACAGAAATGTAGGGTTGAAGTTATCCAATCAGCCATGATCTTATTGAATGATGAAGCAGGGATTAAGGGGCTGAGTGATTTCCCCCTGCTCCAAATGTAAACAAACGGGCAGCACGGTGGTACAGTGGTTAGCATTGCTGCCTCACAGCGCCAGGAACCCGGATTCGATTCCAGTCTCGGGTCACTGTCTGTGTGGAGTTTTCACATTCTCCCTGTGTCTGCATGGGTTTCCTCCAGGTGCTCCGGTTTCTTCCCACACTCTAAAGATGTGTGGGTTAGGTTGATTGGCCAAGCTAAATTGCCCCTTAGTATCAGGTGGAATTAGGAGGATAAATACAGAGATAGGGCCTGGGTGGGATTGTGATCGATACAGACTTGATGGACCGATTGGCCTTCTATACTGTAGGGATTCTATGAAATTGATATGCTTGTTTGTTAGTGACAGAGAAATTTAGCTTACTGTGTCTTCATCTCGGAAACTGAATACACAATCTTTTGTTAAATAAAAACAAAGTGTTGGAAAAACTCAGCAGTTCTGACAGCATCTGTGGAGAGGAAAACAGAGTTAATGTTTCAAGTCTAATATGACTCTTCTTTGGAACCCATTCACATTACTGTATGCTGCTCAAGCTGTAGGCTGATGATGGTGCATTTGCACAGGATACTTCTGTAAAGTGCTACAAAAGGATAAAAATTGGGCACCAGCTGAAAGAATTGAGTGATGAAAAGTGAAGTAATGAGGTTACTGCATGCAGCAATGGAACATGTTATGACAGGAAGATTTCACTGGGCAGGTCATGTGCATTTTATTGCTTAAAACCTGTACCCTTGGAAGATGATGGAATGGTTGCTGGGTGGGAGAACATTGCCTTCAAGGACAAAGTTGAGATGATGGAATGGTATGTAAAGACAATAAATGGAATATTACACTGACAAAAACAAACCACAGCAGAAGTGAATGAGCAAGAAAGACAGATAGCAAAATGTTATGATTTTTGTGGTCAGCTTGGTTATCCTGATTAAACAACTGATAGCTTGACTAATGTTGCCAGAAAAAGGATAATAAATGCAATATTAATGTGGATCCTAAAGCACTGTTCCATTGTTATTATTCAAAACGTAAGGACAAGTGGGGAAGGGTGGACTGGTATTTTATAGCAGAATGAACTGACAAACAAATCAGATAACAATGAAAGTTTTTGTAACAACATGCTGAATGAGTAAGAGTTTCTCAAAAAGACATATTTGTGAAAACCAATTAATAAATAATGAAGACATGTTTGCTGAATATGTGATGCAATGATAATAATCATATAGAAACCTATCACTGCATTGCTTGCGAAAATGTTTCTTCCAAGCAATAAAATGTTTGAGAAATACATGATTAATAAAATTACTGAACCCTTCACAGATTTGGAGGCACATTTCATTAAAAAAAACCTGTTTATCGATCTGTAGAAGGAATAGCATCATTTTTCCTCAGTGACTAGACAATATTTTTACCTGAAAGCAAGTTGGAGATAACATGATAAATGGATGAGGCGCATTTATTTCCAGTATGAAACAGTACTTTACAAAATATTATACCTGTTAGGAAAGTCCTGCAAACTGATCTTGGTCAAGAGACCAATATGATCTTACCATTTTTAAGCTTTTCCTAGGGTGGAATTGAATGCAATTGGGGCCCTTGATCTGTAAACTAAGTAATTAAGGATTTTTTAAGAAGCCATTTATAAACTGGTTTAATCCTGTATCCTGGATTTCCCAGGCAGGGGATCTGTTTCTCTGTCTGAACAAGTCAGCAATTCACTCAGGTTGCTGAAGTGAGTGCACAACAGGAAGTATTTTCAGTGAAACTGACAAGCTGGAAAGGCTTTGATCAGTTAAACCAAAGAGCTCCAGCAATGGCCATTGAGAGGCTACGATTCAAAGCATTTCTTGACTGGTGATTGCCAATTTCTTGGAAGACACTTTTATCTAATGCTTCACTTAACACCAGTTTCACTTCCCTGCTGACAGCCTTCACAAGGCCATGGGAGCAGTTTATATAGCTCCTCTTTCCAATCCACTGAGGATTAAATGAAGAAGCCATGCCATTGCTAACAGCAGCACCAGCAGCAGGAACAACACAACCAGCACCATCTGTTTACTTAATCGCATGTTTCTCCACAGAGCAGAGAGGAATGGGCAAAAATCCAGCTGGAAGGGGAGAGAACCCAAAATGGAATCTCTAGGCAGAGAGAATCAGCCTCAGGAGAGTCAGGGCAGGTTGTTGCTGACATCTGCAGTCTCTTGGAACACGACATCCTTCCCAGTGGAGCAGGTGGGCATACTTTGCCAGCGGTATCAAGGTACCTTAAGAAGTCTCATAACGCCAGGTTAAACTCCAAAAGGTTTATTTGGAATCTTCAACTTTCGAAGCACTGCTCTTTCATTGGGTAGGTGGAGTCTACTTGATCTCTGTTTGTGTCAAGATTGTGTGCTCTCTTCTGCAGGGAGGTGTGAGTGCTGTAAAGTTTGGGTGGAGAGGAAGGGAAAACATGATTTTTGGTGAGTGACAGGCATAGGTGCAAGAGGACAATCGACTGGGGTGAGTATTAGTGTTGAATGCTCAGTTAGGGATGTGAGGTGCCTCTGATGAAAGGAATAAATAGAGTTGCACAATGTGTTGAGCTGAGGCTTGCTTCAACAACTCCTGAGGTCCTGGGTTCTCTTGGTGGGCTGTCTCCAGGTTGGAGGGATCACACTTGTCAGTTACTCCCACCTGATATTTGGGTTGAGAGCTTGTACCTATCCTGCCTTGATTGAGCTCCAGCAGCAGAACTTTCCGGCAAGAATTAGCAACATAGGGAGCAGCCTTCCTCCACCTCCTCTTCATTCCTTTGATTGCTGCAGCCTCAAATTTCCAAGTGCTGGTAAGTTTGCACAACTCATTCTGAATTCACTTTAAATAGAAATCCTTCTTTCAACAGAATACACATCATCATGCCAACTGATCAGGGAGATTGAAGTGGCGGGGGCGGGGGGCGCGGGGCGCGGGTATGACAGTTAGTTTGCTTTACTTTACAGTCAATGCATCAAAATCCCAGCATTTCCTCCCCAGTGGCATTGTAGGTCAACCCACAACACATGGACTAAGCGATTCAAGAAGGCAGCTCACACCAGCTCCTTAAGGGCAACTAGGGATAGAATCATAGAATTCCTACAGGGCAGAAAGAGGCCATCTGGCCCATCAAGTCTGCACTGACTACAATCCTACCCCCATATCCCTACACATTTACTGGCTAATTCCTTGAATTCATGCATCTCAGGACCCTATGGGTCAATTTTAGCATGGCCAATCAACCTAGCCCATACATATTTGGACTGTGGGAGGAAACCTACATAGAAATGAGGAGAATGTACAAACTCCACACAGACAGTGACCCAAGTTGGGAATCAAACCCAGGTCCCTGGAGCTGTGAAGCAGCAGTGCTAACCATCCACATATATTCAAATCCCACAAATTAATAAAAGAAATCCAGAAATAATGCAAGGACAATAACAGGCTACTGGGAAGGGAATTGGGCTGTGTGAAAAGCCCACTCAAAGCTCTAAATAAAAGGTAAAAAGAAATACGAGTGTGTTTAAAAAAAGTGGATAAACTCACTGGAATTATTAACTTGTCAAGGCATTTAAATTCCATTCAAACCATTGAGAGACTGAAATCTCGTGCACTTTGAACTTAAAGTACACAGTTTAAAAGAAATGGTGCTTGCTATTTCACTGTCTACTGAAATAAACTGAGGGTTATCATTATGACATTTGTGTCACATGACTGCTTCCGCAAACTAAAATTATCATAGCAGGGTGCCTATCAATTTAGTTTGATTAACAGTTCCACATAGTTATAAAGTCTTTGACATGGAACTATTGACACTTAGAACTTTATCATATTTAATCCCTATGTGGTTCAGGTGGTCTGGCAATGGCTGGAGTTGACATGGAGGGTGGGAGGCTTGGTTTGATGGACCATGGGAATAGGTAAAGAGGTTTAAAAAGGATAATAAGACTGGGCAGAGGGCAATGCGTTTGATTAAGCACTGAAATAGATATTGATGGCAATTCGAGAGACATGAGTTCACATGGAAGGTGTAAGGGATTATGGGGGAATTAGGTAGTGGGGAATGAAGTGACATGGATGTGTATAGTAAGAGAGAAGAAAGTGGAAGAAAGTATGCTTAGGGCACATGGAGTCCTTGATTATGCTGGCTGCTTCCCCGAGGCAGCAGAAACTATAGACAGTATCAATGGATGGAATTCTGGTTTGCGTGATGGACTGGCTACGATCACAACTCTTTGTAGCTTCTTGCAGTCTTGGTCCAAGCCAGAACCATACCAAGCTGTGATACATCTGAATAGGATGCTTTCTATGGTGCATCTGTAAAACTCGCAGAGTGTTGTAATGGATATGCCGTATTTTCTTAGCCTTCTGAGAAAGAGGTTCAGAATGTCTGAGCTTCTCTCCTCTTTGGTCTCTCTAAAGTTGCATTTCCATGGGGCTATGTGACGCAGTCACTGTTTTTTGTAACATAAGGAATATCTGATGTCATTAAACTCCAATTACTTAAACACAAAAATAAAACAACAGAGAATTGAATCCTCTCTTTAGTTTGATGTAAACAATAGGATTTGTCAGTATGTGTGATAAATATTGGTGAGAAGATATTGTTTCTCAACTTATCTTCAATAAAGTGCCTATTTATTCATGAAGAATTTAGCAACACCAATTTATAACCCAACCGATTTATTTGATAGTAAAAAAGCGAGCTTTCAACACTCTGTGTCTTCCTCAGGCAAATGCAGTGTCTGCAATAGCACGCATCAGCACAGACAGTCAGAGATTGCTGATTAGAATGCGAATCCTTACATCTAACCTGCTATTGAAGTGTTAAAGTGGCGAACAATGTGTGTGAAGGGAATCCTGAGCATTGTTGGAGAATTGTGTGTTTTCTCCAGACAGCACAGTAAGTGAGGTTTTTTGCTAACCCAGGCAAGTTACGGGGGTTACAGATAGTGTGTCACGAAGCCAAGATCCCTGTTAAGACTGTCCTCATGTGTGCGGAGCTTGGCTATCAGTCTCTGTTCAGCGACTCTGCGCTGTCGTGTATCACGAAAGCCCCTTTGAAGAACATTTACCCGCAGGTCGGAGGCCGAATGCCCATGACTGCTGAAGTGTTCGCCCACAGGAAGGGAACTGTTTTGCCTGGTGATTGTTGAGCGATGCTCATTCATCCGCTGTCGTAGTGTCTGCATGGTCTCCCCAATATACCATGCTTCGGGACATCCTTTCTTGCAACGTATTAGGTAGACAACGTTGGCCGAGTTGCAAGTGTATGTACCGTGTACCTGGTGAATGGTATCCTCACGTTTGATGATGTCGTCCATGTCTATGATCCGGCATGTCTTGCAGAGGTTGCTGTGGCAGGGTTGTGTGGTATTGTGGTCACTGTTCTCCTGAAGGTTGGGTAGTTTGCTGCGAACAATGATCTGTTTGAGGTTGTGCGGTTGTCTGAAAGCAAGAAGTGGGGGGGGGGGGATGGCCCTAGCGAGATGTTCATCGTCATCAATGATATGTTGAAGACTCCGGAGAAGATGTCGTAGCTTCTCCGCTCCGGGGAAGTACTGGACAACAAAGGGTACTCTGTCCACCGTGTCCCGTGTTCGTCTTCTGAGGAGGTCAGTGCGGTTTATCGTTGTGGCACGTCGGAACTGTCGATCGATGAGTCGAGCGCCATATCCTGTTCTCACGAGGGCATCCTTCAGCGTCTGGAGGTGTCTGTCACGATCCTCCTCATCTGAGCAAATTCTGTGTATACGGAGGGCTTGTCCATAGGGAATGGCTTCTTTAACGTGTCTAGGGTGGAAGCTGGAGAAGTGGAGCATTGTGAGGTTGTCTGTCGGTTTGCGGTACAGTGAGGTGCTGAGGTGACCGTCCTTGATGGAGATGCGTGTCCAAGAATGCAACTGATTCTGGAGAATAGTCCATGGTGAGTCTGATGGTGGGATGGAACTTGTTGATATCATCATACAGTTGTTTCAATGATTGTTCACCATGAGTCCAAAGGAAAAAGATGTCATCAATGTATCTAGTATATAACCTTGGTTGGAGATCTTGTGTGGTGAAGAAGTCTTGTTCGAACCTGTGCATGAAGATGTTGGCATACTGAGGTGCGAATTTGGTCCCCATGGCTGTTCCGTGTGTCTGGATGAAAAGCTGATTGTTGAAGGTGAAGACATTGTGGTCCAAGATGAAGCGGTGGCGCATCGCCACCAGCAACAACCAAGCCTCCCTTGGCACCACAGTAGAAAACAACACTACCGCAGGGAGGTCCATTGTTAACTTGTCGGACTACACACTTCAATCAGAGGAAATCGAAGTTCTCAGCCGAGGGCTCAATTTCTGTCCCACCACCAAAATGGACCCCATCAGTCTCGCAGCAGATACAGAGGGATTCATCAGGCGAATGAGGCTGCGTGAGTTCTTCCACAAACCCCAAGAGGCCAATAGTGGACTCAATGAGACAGCTAATGAACCAGAACAGCCGACAGAGGGATCCACAGTGCAGCAACCGAAGAGGAATGAATCCAATCGGACTCCTCCGGAAGGCCGCTGCCCCCGACTGGACATGTATGCCCAAGCCATCAGGAGGTGCGTGAACACCAGATTTATCAACCGCACTTACAAAACAGTCCCGAACATCACCCAAGTACAACGCAAGGCCATCCGTGCTCTCAAGACCAACCGCAACATTGTCATCAAACCAGCAGACAAAGGAGGCGCCACCGTCATACTGAACAGAACGGACTACTGTGAAGAAGTGTACCGACAACTAAACAATGAGAAACACTACAGACAGTTACCAGCAGATCCGACCAAAGAACACACTCGTCAACTCAACACTCTGATCAAAACCTTTGATCCGGACCTTCAGAACACCCTCCGGGCTCTCATTCCACGTACTCCCCGCATTGGAGATCTCTACTGCCTCCCAAAGATACACAAGGCAAACATACCCGACCGTCCCATCGTATCGGGCAATGGGACCCTGTGTGAGAACCTCTCCGGCTATATCGAGGGCATCCTGAAACCCATCGTACAACGAACCCCCAGCTTTTGTCTTGACACTACGGACTTCCTACAGAAACTCAGCACACATGGAGCAGTTGAACCAGGGACATTCCTTGTCACAATGGTTGTCTCGGCGCTCTACACCAACATCCCCCACGACGATGGTATTGCTGCAACTGCCTCAGTACTCAATGCCAACAACTGCCAGTTTCCGGATGCAATTTTACAACTCATCCGCTTCATCTTGGACCACAATGTCTTCACCTTCAACAATCAGCTTTTCATCCAGACACACGGAACAGCCATGGGGACCAAATTTGCACCTCAGTATGCCAACATCTTCATGCACAGGTTCGAACAAGACTTCTTCACCACACAAGATCTCCAACCAAGGTTATATACTAGATACATTGATGACATCTTTTTCCTTGGGACTCATGGTGAACAATCATTGAAACAACTGTATGATGATATCAACAAGTTCCATCCCACCATCAGACTCACCATGGACTATTCTCCAGAATCAGTTGCATTCTTGGACACACGCATCTCCATCAAGGACGGTCACCTCAGCACCTCACTGTACCGCAAACCGACAGACAACCTCACAATGCTCCACTTCTCCAGCTTCCACCCTAGACACGTTAAAGAAGCCATTCCCTATGGACAAGCCCTCCGTATACACAGAATTTGCTCAGATGAGGAGGATCGTGACAGACACCTCCAGACGCTGAAGGATGCCCTCGTGAGAACGGGATATGGCGCTCGACTCATCGATCGACAGTTCCGACGTGCCACAACGATAAACCGCACTGACCTCCTCAGAAGACGAACACGGGACACGGTGGACAGAGTACCCTTTGTTGTCCAGTACTTCCCCGGAGCGGAGAAGCTACGACATCTTCTCCGGAATCTTCAACATATCATTGATGACGATGAACATCTCGCTAGGGCCATCCCCACCCCCCCACTTCTTGCTTTCAGACAACCGCACAACCTCAAACAGATCATTGTTCGCAGCAAACTACCCAACCTTCAGGAGAACAGTGACCACAATACCACACAACCCTGCCACAGCAACCTCTGCAAGACATGCCGGATCATAGACATGGACGACATCATCAAACGTGAGGATACCATTCACCAGGTACACGGTACATACACTTGCAACTTGGCCAACGTTGTCTACCTAATACGTTGCAAGAAAGGATGTCCCGAAGCATGGTATATTGGGGAGACCATGCAGACACTACGACAGCGGATGAATGAGCATCGCTCAGCAATCACCAGGCAAAACAGTTCCCTTCCTGTGGGCGAACACTTCAGCAGTCATGGGCATTCGGCCTCCGACCTGCGGGTAAATGTTCTTCAAGGGGGCTTTCGTGATACACGACAGCGCAGAGTCGCTGAGCAGAGACTGATAGCCAAGCTCCGCACACATGAGGACGGTCTTAACAGGGATCTTGGCTTCATGACACACTATCTGTAACCCCCGTAACTTGCCTGGGTTAGCAAAAAACCTCACTTACTGTGCTGTCTGGAGAAAACACACAATTCTCCAACAATGCTCAGGATTCCCTTCACACACATTGTTAGCCACTTTAACACTTGAATAGCAGGTTAGATGTAAGGATTCGCATTCTAATCAGCAATCTCTGACTGTCTGTGCTGATGTGTGCTATTGCAGACCAGAACACTGCATTTGCCTGAGGAAGACACAGAGTGTTGAAAGCTCGCGTTTTTACTATCAAATAAATCGGTTGGATTATAAATTGGTGTTGCTAAATTCTTACTGAGTTCTTACCACCCCAATCCAACGCCGGCATCTGTATATCATATTTATTCATGACACAGGCTGGAATTTTCTGGTGCCACATGCCACAAGATTGCTGCCAGTAAGAACGGAGAATTTGGCGTTGAGCCAAAACTCCGTTCGCTGCAGCAGGACAGGAAAATCCCAGCTATGTCTGAGGCGGGAGGTTTCAAGTGTTTGAATACTAAAGTGGTGACATCCATTGCAACATCAACATCTTTCTCTTTGAATGCGACCAACTGCATCTGACTTCTGTTGAAGCTGATCTGAACCCTTCCTCTAAACTACAGAAAAAGTTGCAATGATTCATTTGTTGAACGATTGGTTCATTTTGATTACTGTGACACTGACAACAATTCTTTGCAAATGAAGATTGTATAATCTGTCCATTGGTCTGATCACTGATGATACAGTTCAATAGAATTATAATTAACCAGCTAAATTATAAGTTTTTTTGTTCACTCATGGGATGTAATCACTGCTGGCAAAGTCAGCATATGTTGCCAATGCCTAATTGCCCTAGAAAAGGCAGTAGTGATCTGTTTACTTGAAGCACTCATAAATGTACTTGTAGGTACAACTATCGGTGCTGTTAGGAAGGAAGTTATAGGTTTTGACCCAGCAACAATGAAGGAAGATCAGTACAGTTTCAAGTCAGGATTGTGTGTGACTTGGAGCTAAACCTGTTGGTGATATTCCAATATGCTTGTAGCTCTTGTCTTTCTAGGTGGTAAAGGTTGTGGGTTTGGAAGATGCTTTTGAAGAAGGCTTGGCAAGTTGCTACAATTAATCTTGTGGAAGGTACAGAGTATTGCCATTGTAAGCCAGTAGTGGAGGAAGTGAATGTTAAAGTGGTGGATAGGATACCTATCAAGTAAATTGCTCTGTCTTGGATTGTATCAAGTTTCTTGAGTTCTGTTAAAACCACACTCCTGATTTATGCCTTGTACATGTGGAAAAGTTTTGGGGAATCAGGAAGTGAATTATTCTTCACAGAATAATATTCTTGTAGCCACAATATTTATATCGTTGGTCCATTTAAGCTTCTGGTCAAGTTCGAGTCCAGGATGTTAATGAATGGAAATTCAGATATTTGTAATGCTTTTGTTTATCAAGGAAAGAAGGTTAGATTCTCTCTCGTTGGAAACAATTATTGACTAGCATTTGTGTTGCATGAATGTTACTTGCCACTTAACAGCACAAATTCAAAATTTGTCCAGGTCTTGTTATATGTGGGCACGAACTGCTCAAGTATCTGAACGAGTTGCAAATATTATCAAACACCATACAATGATGAGCAAACATCTGAACTTCTATCCTTTTTGTGACAGCAAAACCATTGTGAAAGCAACAAGATAGTTGGGCTTAAGGCATTACTCTGAGGAATTCCTATAGTCATGTCTAGGAGCTGAGATGATTAGCCTCCAAAAGCCATAAATGTTTTCCTTTGTATTAGGGACAATTCCAATCAGTGGAAAGTCTTTGTCTAATTCCCATTCACCCCAGTTTTGCTAGGGCTCCTTGTTGCAAGACTTGATAAATTGCAGGTCGAGGTTGGCCTACTTATTAAGGGGAAAGTATTGGCTAAGAGCAGCCAATTTCTGGATGGTTGCACCCTGGAGATATCCTAAGAATGAGCCAGGAGACTTCTCAGAAGTCTTCATGCTCTGACCACGTGTGAATTGCCCAGTTGGTCAAATAACGTGGTGTCAAGGGCAGTCACTCTCTCACTTCACCTCTGTTGTCCATATTTGGACCAAGGGGATAATAAGATCATGAGCTGAGTACACAAGATGAAACACAGACAGAGCATCAGGAAGAAGATTATTATTGCACAATATTCGGCACCACTCATGACTCCTCAGAAACTGAAGCAGTCTATGTTCAAATGCAACAAGATCAGCTCAATATCCAGGCTTGGCTGACAAGTGGTAAGTAACATTCACACCACACAAATGCCAGGCAATGACCATCATCAATAAGAAACACTCTAACCACTGCCCTTTGACGTTCAATGATGTAACCATCACTGAATCCCCCTCTGTCAACATCCTTGGGGTTACCATTGACCAGAAACTCAACTGGACTCATTATATTAACACAGTAGCTATAAGAGCAGGTCAGAAGAGGTGAGGAATACCGCTGCATATAACTCACCTCCTGACTCCCAAAGCTTATCCACCATCTACAAGGTGTGTGATGGATTACTCCCCACTTGTTTGGATGGGTGCAGTCCAACAACACTCAAAAAGCTTGACACCATCCACAACAAAACAGCTCACTTGATTGGCACCACATCTACAAAAATTCAATCCCTCCACCACTGCGCTCAGTAGCAGCAGTGTGTACTATCTACAAGATGCACTGCAGCAATTCACCAAAGACCCTTAGCTAGCACCTTCCAAACCCACTTCCATCCAGAAGGACAAGGGCAGCAGATAAATGGAAACACTACCATCTGCAAGTTCCTCTCCAAGCCTGACTTGTAGAAATATCACCGTTCCTTTGCATTTGCTGGGTCAAAATCCTGGAATTCTCTCCCTAACAGCATTGTGGGTCAACCCACAGAACACCGACTGCAGCAATTCAAGAAGGTAGCTCACTACCACCTTCTCAAGGGCAACTATGGGTGGGCTATAAATGCTGGCCAACCAGTGATTCACATGCCCCACGAATGAATTAAAAAAGTTGAGTAAATGCCATTGAAAGCACTGTCAATGACATCTTCCATTACTTTTCTCATAATTGAGATTAGACTGATGGCAGTAATTGGTTGAATGGTTTGTCCTTTTTCTTTGTGGAAAATTATCCACGTTATTGGGTAAATGCCAGTGCTATAACTGTGCTGGAACACTTTGATTAGATGTATACCTAGTCCTAGAATACAAGTCTTCAGTTCTATAGATGGAATGATGTAGGACCCAAAGTCTTTACTGTGTCCAGTGCCGTCAACCACTTTTTGATGTGATATGGATTGAATCCAATTGACTGTAGATGGCATAGTGGTTAGCACTGCTGTCTCACAGCATCAGGGACCCGGGTTCAATTCTAATCTTGGGGTTGACTGTCTGTGTAGAGTTTTCACATTCTGCTGGTGTCTGCGTGGATTTCCTCTGAGTGCTCTGGTTTCCCCCCACAGTCTAAAGATGTGCAGATTATAAAGATTGACCATGCTTAATTGTTCCTTAGTGTCCCAAAATGTATAGATTAGGGGAATTAGTGAGGTTAATATGCGGGGTTATGGGTATAGGGCCTGGGTAAGATGCCCTGTTAGAAAGTCGGTACAGACTTAATTGGCCAAATGGTCTCCTTCTGCAGTGTAGGGGTTCTATGAATGCTGTACTTGTGATTCTGAAGACATCAGGGAGGTGGTATTACTATTTTTACATTGGATAATGAGCTGTCAACATTCAATTAAAGAAGAGGGCTCATTGTGGAATTGACAATTAAGCTGGTGACTTTCAGATCTTCAATAAAATACTCAGTCAGCTGGTCTATCAGGAACAGTGATTCAGAAGTTAAGGGTTGTATTCTTCCTTATTGGGATTAATCACTAATGTCATATGATGAAAAGCTTAAGTTTCCACTTTATATTACTTTTCATGTAGCAAAATGACACTTGAAATCCATAGTGTTATGAACTTTGTTTGTTTGTTCTTAGGGTATGGGTAAGGTTGGCAAAGCAATGGTTATATTTATCTCTAGTAACCCTAAAGGAATTAAGGGTTGACTGTGTAGTACTGGCCTGAAGTGTAAACTATTTGAAGTTGGAGGAGCAGCAGTTTTAATAGTAATTTTTATAACACCAGCTCACAAATGATTGGAGTGCCTGAATAGACAATTTACCATGGTCAGATGGAGTAAGGGACACGTGGAGGGGAGACCACATTAGAGTGAGACACAGTGGGGAGAATTTTGCTGTTCCACACATCACAGGAATCATAGTGCAATGGGGCAAACCATGCAAAGGTCTATTGACCACAGGTGGGATTTTCCAATTTTGAGGTGTGTGGTCGAAGATCCCGCTCTGTGTGTGGTTATGAATTTGGTTCACTTGGTAAGTTTTGCTCATTTTTTTCCCCTCAATTTTATATTTAAATTAATACTTAGGCTTGACACAGAACTTTCAATCTTCAAGTCAGGCA
>JAGIQG010000002.1:55657807-55822302 GCA_024679065.1 Sphyrna mokarran | reverse complement strand
GAAGGGCCTGTTCTGTGCTGAAATGTTCTATGTTCTATGTTCTATGATTTATTTGACAGTAAACTCACAAGCTTTCGAGGTTACCCTCTTCGTCAGGTGAATGAGGTGTTCTGGTCTCAGGCAGCACATATAACAACACAGACAGTTTACAGATTATTGTGAATCTTTACACCTAACCTGCTATTCAAGTCTAAAGTGGCTAACAATGTGAGTGGAAGGAGCACTGAGGCACAAGGTGCACTGAGGAGCACAAGGCAACCTTCATGACACACAACAGCGCAGAGTCGCTGAGCAGAGACTGATAGCCACGTTCTGCACACGAGGACGGTCTTAACAGGGATCTTGTGTTCATGTCACACTTTCTGTAACCCCCATGACTTGCCTGGGTTTGCAAAACCTCACTTACTGTGCTGTCTGGAGATAATACATATCTCTTTAACCTGTGCTCAGTGCTCCGTCCACTCACATTGTTAGCCACTTTAAGACTTGAATAGCAGGTTAGGTGTAAAGATTCGCATTCTAAGCAGTAATCTGTAAACTGTCTCCGCTGTTATATGTGCTGTTTGAGACCAGAACACCTCATTCACCTGACAAAGCGAATAACCTCGAAAGCTTGTGAATTTATTATCAAATAAATCGGTTGGACTTAAACCTGGTGTTGTCAGGCTTCCCCTGAATATGCCCAGGCCAGCCACGATACCCATGATCATCCTCCAGCCTGCCTTGACGTCCCCTTTCTCCTGCAGCCCCAATCTCACAATCCCACATCCCTGACATCCATGACCCTGACACCAACCTCCGTTGCAGTTCCAACTACCTCCCCCAAACCACCCCACTTCCCCTCCCCCGCTTCTGGTATCCCCAACCTCCCCCCCAGAAATAGGCTGACACCCTCCCCCACTTCCCTCCACCATCCTGGTAGTCAGCTCCAGTTGCTGGCCTCCTTCTCTCTGTCACTCAGCCCAAATGGAGAGTGGCAGTGGGAACTCCCACAGATCATCTTGCACCCATTAGGCCCTGCTATATAATTTTTAGGAATTGTGAAGAAGATGAAAAGCTTCAATAGCGTCACTGTTTTCAGTACTTCATATTAATTCCAAAAACCAATCCGTCAAACCAACAAGGTATTAATTTTATTTGCAGGAGAAGGAGGTTTAATTATTGTGTTAATTTGCTGGGATCCGCTCACAGAAAGCTCTTATCTCATCAGCCAGACCCAGGCAGTGTAGGATGCGATTCTTTTCAGAGGGCTCGGTGAGTGTTTGCCCTACTAACTTCTGGGCAAACCGATTGAGATCTTGCATGAATAATCCAATAGGGCTGTTAGGCACTTCTGGAATATGATCCAAAGTGTCCGATTTGAACTGGAAATTGATACATTTTTTGCGTGCTAAGCCAGGGCCTCTTTCTTCAATCCAGGTTAAGGGTCTAAAAAAAAAACGAACAAAGAATAGGCATTTCATCAAATATTGTAAATTGGTATTTCATATCACACAACTCCTCGACAAAATGACTGCAGTTTATTCTGTTATTTTGCAACAACTGTCTGTCACTTAAAATGAATCTTAGTCTCTGTTACTCTAGACCTGATTCCAAAACTAGATCATTAATTAAAACCACCAGGAAATAGATACATTTAAGCAAATCTTCAACAACCTTCTCATGACCACTGCAACGACACTGGCAAAGTATATTAGATTAGGCATTTATACTGAAAATAAATGCAATACAAATGTAATGAAAGAAATGACCTCGGTGAGGTGAAAGAAGAGATCTTCAGTGAATGGGTTGGGATATTGATTCTGGCACAGAATTTTTGACAAAAACAAACACTTTTAAAGATATTCTGGGCAGGATTTTCTTTCTGGGGGTAGGAAGCAAAGGGTGGGAGGATGGGAGGGTGAATAGGATTTTCAGGGTCCTCCACTCTTAACTGGCCTTGAGATTCTTTGTTCAATTAAAGACTATGAATTGGCTTTCAAAGCTGGAGAGCCAATCAGGAGCTTTCCAGCTGAGAGAAGTAGCAGGCTGTAACAGAAGGTAAATAAGGGAGAGCGATCTTGAAGCTGCAGGTACCTCTTCCAAACTTTTAGAATATAAGACAATAAAATGCATTTTGCACCTAGGTCATCACTGTGCAAGGAAGGGAGGATGGGGGAATGGGGATCCTCTCTGAAGGGCAGCCTGCTCCTGCATCCAGGAATGTTTGGAAGGCTTCTAGGCCTGCTACAAGTCTGTTGCTGGAAAGTTTCCTCCAACCATCTGAACTGTGCTGCACCACCTATGGGAACCTGGAGACTGACTGGAAACCTTCAATCAGTCTCCTGAAGAGTTCTTAAGTAGCTCTTAAATAGCCATATTTTTGATTATCCTCTCTCCAACACCAATTCCAAATGGTCCTGTGGCAGGATTAAGATGAGGAACCAGAACACCAGCCAGTGGCACTATTTTTATCTCTCGCCCATCTCCAACCTGACTCCAGTGGGGACGGAATATTTGACCCTATTCATGTATCTGACTGTTCTGGAAAGTGGACACTGCTTTAGTTGTACTTTACAAATGTATTTTGTTTTCTCTTGTCTAGAATTAATAAATCCAGTATTAGAATCGCTAACCTGCTATTTTTAGTGTGGAAATGTGATGTCAGTTTCCAGTACTGCTGTTCTTGTTGTTCTTCCAATGTAGCAGATTTAAAAGTAAGGTCTCCAAAGAGATCCACAAGCCATGACAGACGGGCTACCCCACTAAAGCTGGGGAATCCAGTGCGTTGACGATCTAGTGGTCCACCTAGAAGATAAAAGGTACCAACAATGTATGTACTTTGATACAACTGACTTAAAACTGAAATAATGGCGGCATAGTGGTTAGCCCTGCTGCCTCACAGCACAGGGATTGAGGTTCAATTCCAACTTGGCTATCTGAGTGGAGTTTGCATGTTCTCCCTGTATCTGCCATAGTCTAAAAATGTGTGGGTTATGTGGATTGGCCATGCTAAATTGCCACTTAGTTTCCCAAATTGTGTAGATTAAGTATTAGCCACGGGAAATGCACAGGGATTAAATGGGGTGTTGGGCCTTGGTGGGATGCTGTTTTGGAGACTCAGTGCAGACTCGATGGCCTCCTTATACATTGCCGAGGTTCTAGGCATTCTGTGGATAACAACCAAGTTTATTGTCATGATAAACTCCTCCTCAAGAACTCTAAGTTCTCCTGTTTTAGAACCAAGTGTACTTAAATTACCCACAATCCACAAAGCTGATCCTATTGACAGCTATCCAGTAGTATGCATTACTCATAGAAGATATCAATAATGCAAAAGTTTGTGATGAGAAGCACTTGCCTATTATGTAACACAGAACCGCATGCCTATGCGAAACACCAGAAGCAATATGCTAAGCAATTCCATAACCATCAGATCTCTTCAAAGTGCTACAGTCCTGCTACTCTTAATCAGGAATAGTGGTGAAAGATAAGCACCTAAAGAGAGAGAAGGAAGCTCAATGACTATGGCCAGAATTCTCCGGCCGTTCACTAGTGGCAGATTCTTTTGTCCTGCTAATGGGTCATGCCTGTTGCAGGCTGTCCAGAGGCATAGGGTGACTATAATGGGAATGTCATTGACATGGCAAAATCAAAAAATCCCATTGCTAGTAAATATTTCTCACTGCCAAGAAACTTGTCGATGAGAGACAGATCCATGTCTTTCCTAAATAATGGCAGAGACATGCACCAGAGTACAGAAGAAAGGCTGAAATGTTTGCAATTATTTTCACCACAAGTGCTAGGCAGATGGTCCATCTTGCCCTCCTAACATCCTTAACCTCACAGAGGCAAATTATCAGTCAATTCAATTCACTCCATGTGTTATCAAAAGCACCTGAATGCTCTGAATACACCAAAGTCCAACAATATCTTAGTTGTACTGTTGAAGATTTGTGCTCCAGAACTAACTGTGTGCCCTTGCTAAACTATTTCTGCACAACTACAGCATTGGCATCTACCCAACAAAGTGGCAAATTGTCCACATGCAACCTACCCATTAAAAAGCAAGACAAATCCAATCTGCCTATTTACCATCCATCTACTTACTGTCAATCATTAGCAAAGTGATGGAAATTGTCGTTCACAGTCCTATCAAAGTGGCACTTGCTCAGCAATATGTTATTCATTGATGCTCAGTTTGGGTTACACTAGGCTCCAGAGCTCATTACAGCCTTGTCCCAACAAGGTTCCAAACTTCAGACATCATGCAGTATTTCACTGAGTGTGACATCAAGGAGCCCGAGTAAAAATAACATTAATGGGAATTGGGGGAAACTTTCCACAAGTTAGAGCTATACGTAGCACAAAAGAAGATGGCTTTAGCTGCTGGAGACCAAGCATTTCAACACCAGGACAGCTGCAGAGTTTCTCAGGATAGTGCAGTAGGAGCAACCATTTCCAACTGTTTCATCAATGACCTTCCCAATATCGTGCGGTCAAAAGTGAGAACATTCGCAGATGATTGCACAGTGTTCAATCACACATATGTCGCAAGACCCAAACAACATTGAGGTTTGGGCTGATAAGTAAGAAGGAACGCTTGTGCCACATAAGTGTTAGGGAAAGATCATCTCCAACAAGAGACTATCTAATTATCTCCCCTTGACTTTCAATGAGATTACCATCACTGAATCTCCCAGCAACAACATTTTGGAGGCCTCACTGACCAGAAACTTAACTGGACTAGTCATATAAATCCTGTGGTTACAAATACAAATCAAAGGCTGGAAATTCTGCATTATGTAACTCATCTCCTGACTCCTCAAAGCCTTTTCGCCATCTCCAAGTCACAAACCATATGCTTGGATGACTGCAGCACCAACAACACTCTAGAAATTCAACCGCCATTCAATATAGAACAACCCACTGGCTTCACACTGCTTTCACCATTTTAGATATTCACTCCCTCCATCACTGGTGACCATGACAGCAGTGTATGTACCATCTACAAATGCACTGCAGTCTCTCGCTAAGGCTTCTTTAATTGCATCTTCCTAACCCGCAAACTCTATTATCTATAAAAATAAGCGCAGCTTACCTATGGGAACACTACCAGCTGCACGTTTTGCTCAGGTCTTGTAATATCTGTCTTTACTACACCATTCCCTCCCTGTTATCAGATCAAAACCTTGAAACTCTCTGTCTAACAGCTGTTAGGAATTTGGAAATTAACTGAAGTTTACAGTGAACTTAAAATCAAAACAAAATAATGAACAAGTAACAAGATTAGCAGGCACTCGGAGAATAACTGAGATGTGATTTGCCCAATAACAAAATTAGGCAAGAATTTAGAGAAATTGAGGTGTGAAAAACTGTTTATCAGAGATCAGTGAGGTTATTATTTAATAACCTCACTGGTGGACTATTATTTAAATGGTAAAATATTGCAGCATGCTGCTGTGCAGGAATCTCAAGGAGTTGGTTTCCAGGTGCAGCAGGTAATTAAGAAGGCAAATGGAATTTTGTCCCTCATTGCTACAGGGATGGAGTTTAAAAAACAGCAAGATTATATTGCAGCTGTATAAAGTGCTGGTGAGGCCACACCTGGAGTACTGTGTGCAGTTTTGGTCTCTTTACATGAGAAAGGGTATACTGGCACTGGAGGATGTGCAGAGGAGATTCACTATGTTGATTCCGGAGTTGAGAAGGTTAGTTTATGAGGAGAGACTGAGTAGACTGGGGCTATACTCTTTGGAATTCAGAAGAATGAGGGGAGATCTTATAGAAACATTTAAAGTTATGAATAGATAAGATAGAAGTAGAGAAGTTGTTTCCAAAAGTGGGTAAAACTAGAACTATGGGGTATGGACTCAAAGTAAGCAGATTTAAGACTGAGTTGAGGAGGAACTTCTTCACATAAAGGATTGTGGAATTCCTTGCCCACTGAAACAGTTGAGGCTACTTCATTGAATGTTTTTTAAGGCAAGGATAGATAAATTTTTGAATAGTAAAAGAATTAAAGGTTATGGTGAGTGGGCAGGTAAGTGCAACTGAATCCATCAAAAGATTAGGCTCTGATCTTATTGAATGGTGGAGCAGGCTCGAAGGGCCAGATGGCTACTCCTGCTCCTAGTTCTTATGTTCTTATAGAAAATGATAAATTTTGAAGACAAGGAATTTGAGAACCTGACAGCCGAATCCATCGGGGGGCATATCAAAACGGCTGAACATTATAACTGCTAGTTTGAGGAAGCAGGCTAGTTTTTCATCTAATTGTCAGACAGGTATCTCTATCTAATCTTGAGAGGGGCCAATTCCATTTATGATTGGAGCCAGAAAGGCCTTTTCCATCTAACATTTAGAGCCATGGCAGATATTTTTATCTAAAAAACACAGTTTTATATCTTCACTGAACCAACAGAAGACATTTTCCCATTTGGTTATCTAAACTGTACTGTATATGAGCTGGATTTGAATTATAGAGTTACTAAAGTGGATGTTACTTAGGAAAAGGGGTGTCTTGGTGAATCCGGGAAACGTGGATATATTTTGGGAACAAAAGATAATTTCAGATAAAACAGCATGTTTGGTTGTTAATATACTTAAATGTCATAGTGTATATTAATCTTTCTTGTATGTTTTTTCTTTCACTTTAATAAATATTCTTTATTAATTGCTTACACAATAACTGGACTGGTTCCTCGCTGGAATGTAAATTGTTCCTCATATTATTCCAAACAAATGTAACCATTAAGAAGCAGCATTTCAGGTCTTTCGGGTTTTGAGATTCTTTCACAGATAATATCAGCAAAGTTCTGAAAATAGCACTGTGGCACACCTTCATCACACAGACCGCACAGGTTCAAGAAAGCCACTCAAGGACAACTGGGAATGGGCAAAAAATGTTGGCCTAGCCAGCAATGTCCATATCCTGTGAATGATTTATTTATAAAAATGTTACTGTACTGTTAATTTTCAGAATTATGACTAACAAATGAAAGAACCACCTTCGAGCCCATTTGAATAACTTTGTTAATTGACAATTAACAAAGAAGTATCTGATCCCAAAGGTAGAATTTGGTCCTTCTAGGACCAATAGGAATGAGAATATTTAAACACTACTTCCTTTCACAATTGGAAAACTACTTCCTTCCCCGAAGAGGGTGCGAGCAGTTACAATGTTCAGCTACACTGTGAATTTGACTGTCTGTCTCTCAAATTCCTTGGAAGTGATTCTCCCATCCCGCTGAGCTAATCTATTAGCGCAATGGGCTGGGAGATTTAGTGGGGCCAGATTAGCGCGATCTGGGCTGGGCATCCGACGCTGAGCGCCTTTCCTAGTGCCAGATTTCTGGCGCTATCAGCTCCATGCCAGAAATAGATGCGGAACTGCATTACATATTCAGAGTCATTTAAATAAGAATATTGCAATCCAGCAGGGTTTGCAGTAGTTCCCCACTTTCGGGGAGCTAGCAGGTCGGCCCTGGTGAAGCGAAGGGGGTAAAGCAATCGCACCCCCCCCAACCAAAGATGATCGGGGGTGGAATACTCAGCACTGTCATCTTGACTGTGTCACTCTACATCCCAGCACTGCCTAAGGATCAGAATGCCAATGCCTAGGAATACCTTGGCACTGCCTAGTGGGCATGGGACAGAGCCAAAGGGTGTGTCACATAGGGGACAGGGTCTAGAAAGTGATTGGTGGGGTGGGTGATCATGCTGCCACTTTGCAATCGGGATTGATGGGGGCAAGACCAGCAATCGGGACAGGCTGGAGGTTGGGATAAGCCTGGTTGGGGGGATGGCATTTAGCCTACTGACAGAGTTGACCAGGTGGGGGGTTGGTTTTATAAGAAGGGGTGTTAACTGTTGGGGAGGGGGGATTGATAGTGGGAGGTGCTAGAAGTCGAGGAGGACTTGGAAAGGGGTTGAAGGGCAGTTAGAACTGTGCCCAGGAATCGTTGAGAGACTAGCGATCAGGTCATGGGAAGCATGTAAAGGGCTTACTTTTGAGGCTTCCTGCAAGGCATTTCCCTGCACGCTAGTGGGTGATGTGACCCTGAAGGGTCTCAATTTACAACAGTGTGGAAAACTGTTCATGAGCCTTCCTGCCCTAGGCTTAATCAAATAAGGATGAGAAGGCGGCAGTGGATCCCAATCCACCACCCTCCCACCTGATTAAATGACAACCCTGCCTCAAAACCTATCTCAGGGAGGACATTAAATTCTGCTTCTAACCTCTATCAACTGCTATTTTAACTGAGCTGACTAATATACAAGGAGAACTAAAGGAGGAGATTGCACTTTTAAAAACTATTCTGTTAATTTCTGCTGTACTTTAACTGCAGCTGTGTTGTTGTATGACCACCTGTAAAATGCAGAGTACCATCCACCAGCTCTTTTCCGCTCACTTGCTGTTTCAACTGCTTGTATCCTGCTGACAGTAGCTCGATGTGTTCCACATGCAGAATCTTGCCTTCATTTCAGAAAAAAATATGAAGACAGCATACGTTATATTACGATATATGCAACATACACAACATTGTATAAACAGCAAAATGATATATGAACATAGAAACAAAAAACAATGTTACATTCTACAATATACTAAAATTATTAATCGTGCACATTTCCTGAGACAAATTTTATATTATAAATTCCTATGTCTATATTTTTCATGACAACTGCACATGTAAACCTACCTCTGTATTCATTCCCTTTTGGCTAGTGGTGCTGCCTCAGTTTACATCATAAGTTCATAAATTCATAAGATATAGAAGCAGAATTAGACAATTTGGCCCATTGAGTCTGCTCTGCCATTCGATCATGGTTGATATACCCCTCATCCCCATTTTCTGACTTCTCTCCATAACCCTGCAAACCGTTGCTAATTACAATTATGTCTAACTCCCCCTTAAATGTACTCACTGTCCCAGCATCCACCACATTTTGGGATAGCAAATTCCACAGATTCACAACCCTTTGGGAAGAGTAGTTTTTCCTCAACTCTGTTTTAAATTTGCCACCCCTTATCCTAAGACAATGATCTCTCATCCTACAATGCCCCATAAGAGGAAGCATCTACTCCATGTCTACTTTATCCATATCTTTTATCATCAATTTCATCTCCCCTCATTCTTCTAAATTCTCTCTTCATACGACAAATCCTTCATCTCCGGAATCAATCTAGTGAATCTCTTTTGAACTGCCTCCAATGCCACAACATCTTTCCTCAAATAAAAGGACCAAAACTATGCCCAATATTCCAGGTGCGGCCTCACCAATGCCTTTTATAGCTGCAACATTACTTTCTTACTTTTATATTACCAACATTCCACTTGCTTTCTTTATTATCTATCATACCTGCATGTTGGTTTTCTGCGACTCATGAACGAGGATACCCAGGTCCCCCTGCACTGGAGCACTCCGAAGTCTCTCCCCATTTAGATAATAAGTACTCTTCCCATTTTCCAACCAAAATGCATGACTTCACACTTATCATGTGATGAAGGGCCTTAGCTTATATTGCAGAGAAACCCTTTCAACCAACTTGTACTTTTTCAGTTTTTATGTGTTTTGCTATTTAACTATAAACAATAACTAGTTAGTGCCTTGTGATATTAAACGTGGAGATCCTGTCGAGTACTTGGAACCAGACTCCAATAAAAGTCAACTTCCTTGGGAGAGGGAGAAAAATGGCAATAGAGAAAGAATATTGATTTTACAAGAGATCGTTTTCCAAGCTAAACGTGGATGAAATTTTTATTGATAAACATCTAGTAAAGTGATGCAGTTACACTACTAGGGCAGTTGTTTTAAAATAAAAAATAAAAAACAGCAGAAATTAAACTGATGATATAAAACAAATTGAAATTATATTTGCTGTGCCAATTCTATATTACATTTTAATTTGTGATTCTATCACCGCAAAGGTCAAGGACAGCAGATGCATGGAAACACCAACACCTGCAAATTCCCTCCAAGCCACACATCATCCTGACTTAGAACTATATCACTGTTTCTTCACTGTCATCAAGCCAGAATGCTAGAACTCCCTTCCTAACAGCACTGTGGCTGTATCTAAATCAAATAGGTTACAGAAGTAGTTCAGGAAGGCAGCTTACTATCATCCTCTCAAGGACAACTGAGGATGGGAAATAAATGCTGGCCTAGCACATGATGCCCACATTCCATGAACTAATAAAATCAGAATGTGTCTTGCTTTCCATAAGGATTGATATTGGACAGATGCCACACTCTAATTATGGCTTTTGATGCCCTTTCATGACCCTTCGTTTGTGTCCCCAAACAGCATACTGCGCACCACATTTGGATGTTAATTAAAACATTTAAAATTTTCTAAAATGGTAAATGATGAGGTGCCAAATTATATTTACAGGTGAGAGCTACAGGATCATTCGTATATTGTTTAAAAGTGTCCTCCTTAAATGCTGCAGATTTTGGTTACTGCACCACATTTTATAATATTTGAAAAATTATTTAAAGTTGATTCTGCAAAATTAAATAAATAAAATTAAATTCTGCAAAATTCTGATTTATTTATTTAATCTATTTATTAAAAGCAGAGTTAAATCTAGGTATGGATACTGTTATTGTCACAGGCACTTTATCCTCTCAAAGGTTTACCTTACAACTAAAGGTGTGTCCAATGGATATATTTGGTACATTCTCCCCCAACACTGCAACGATAAGTTTGAAAACAGATCAAACATTGGCATTGTTAGGGCAGGCATGTTCCAAAAGGATAAGGTTGATTGATGTTATCAGAAAGTGTTAGTGTTATGATCCTAGTTAATGTTTCGACTGAGCAAGTCAGATCACAGAGTGAAATCTATTACGTTAGTTAAACAAAGGTGTTTGTAGGTATGGGGTTTTGGTTTTTTTCAAACTGTCTCTGTATTGTGCTTAGAGAGTTTACAAAGTGCAAATCAAACAAGAGCTTAAAGAAAAACAGAGCTGTTGCTTAATAACCAGGGGCCACCTGTAAGTTAGAAAGGCCTTTTGAGTTTAGTTTTAATAGGGCCTAAGGCATTTGGAGTTTAGCAGTGAGAGAGGAAACAATTCTCATAGCTCCCCAGAAGCAGGGTAATAAAGTCAGTAGGGAGGAAGCAAATCCCAGAAACTAAAGAACAGACAGTTCCAGGAAGCAGGGAATGAAAGGAGAAGTTGCAGGAATATTGAAGTCAAAAGGGAAAAAGAGGAACTGGAGTTTGAACAAGGTATTAGTTATTGAAGTTAAAGATAGAGTTGAAAGATGCAGACCAGATGAAGTTAGAGAGCAAGAATCCAGGCACCTAAAGCAATCATAAGCTTGGTGACCTGAGTACAGCCTGGGAACAGTACCGTTTGATTGGTGTGGCTGAGTACCTGAGAGATTGTGTAGAAGCTTGAAAGCATGTGACAATCCAGGGCACAGGAAAATTGAAAGGAGAGCTGAAAATCCTGGAAGTGGATCCTTGCTGAAAACAGCTAAGGGATAGCATTCTTTGAAAGAAGAATCTAAGACATATCTTTGAACATGGAAATTGGGAAACTTGTGAGGAATCCAGTGAGACCATTTGGCTTGTGGTATAACAATCATCTGGAAGGACTTGAAGAGAAATCTACAGAAATTCGATTGGGTGGCATCAGCCACTTGGTTTCAGAGTGAGGTGTGTCTAACCACAGTTGGCCTATTATTTTACTGAGAATGTTACAGCATAAGATACTTTTTGTGATCTTTGTTATTCTTATAATCTTACATTTGTGAAAGTAAGTGGGAGTGAAGGAGTGTGCATTACAGTCAAACTTTTCATGTTTAATAAATGTTTATTTTCAGTTGTTAAAATATAATTGTCAGTCCTGTGACTCTGTTCATCCATGTTTTCTAAAATAAATAAAAGTTACAATCTTTTGAGCCTTCATATCTAGTATTATCAACCAGGATCATAACAATCCTGACTTGGAACCATATTGTCGTTCTTTCATTATTGCTGGGTCAAAAATTCTTGAAGCACATTCCTGTGAGTGGACTGCAGTGATTCAAAAAGGCAGTTCACAACTGCTATCACATGGGCAATTAGGCTCAGGTAATAGCTGCAAGCCTAGCCAGCAATGCTCACATCCCATGATTAAACTAAAAAAAAACAAGGATAATGTCCTAGTAAGAAACACACTGCACTGTTGACAATTCCCCTTGACAAAGTGCTGCTTGTCAGTAAATTCTGATTTTGTTTTTGAATAGTCAATTAGAGATTATCAATAATCATTGACACCAAGAAAATCTTTGATTAAGATGGCACTTTTAAATTTCCAGCAATGAGCTACTGCGCATAAATGAGAGTAACCTGGAAATGGCAGGAAATCCCAAACAATAAGTTTTATTTCCCCTGCTGTTTCTAATTTTATTTAGAAACAAATGAAACAAAGAGATGTTTACAAAAGTGAAATAAAAGAATAAAAGCAGAGAAGCAAAGAGAAATACACCTTTTCAACACTTAATCTGGTCATTGTTAAGTGCTGTTTGATTACAACCATTTTATCCAATTACCTTTGGAATCAGCCAGATCCCACAGTTCACGGGCTGCAGCCACTGAGAGTGCCAATGGGTATTCTACACAAACATGCTTCCCTGCATCCAGAAATTTCCTTTTGAAAAAATAAAACTTAAATCACAAATTAAATTCCATGATTATTTTGGGAACAAACTGAATCAAGCTTAGAAAATAAATTTCTTTGCATAAGATAGTTATTATTTTCTCCTTTCTATTCATTCTAGTCTTTACATTAGTTAGAGCACTGGGAGAGACAATGATAACAGCGAAGGTGCTGAAGAAACGTGGTCTCCAGCAGTTTAAGATCATCTACGTTTTATCACTCTTGCACCCATTTACAGAGGCTACAGTTGAGGAGATGATGAGCTGTTGCGGCTCATTAAAGAACCCTTGAGAAGTTTATGATCCACAGCCTCTCGGAGCTCAGGCATGAAAGAGCTCAGCTGCAGACTATAACAACTCAGCATCGCCTGGAATAGCACAATTCAGCTTGTTTTCTGGCATTGCACAGGCAATGTCAGAAATAGCAAAGTTACAGATAATGCCCTTGGAGAGTTAAGGGGATAGGGAGGCAGTAGAGAGATTAAAATATTCATTGCCACCTTCACCACTGCGGCATGGTGGCACAGTGGTTAGCACTGCTGCTTCACAGCACCAGAGACTTAGATTTGATTCCCAGCTTGGGTCATTTGTCTGTTTGGAGTCTGACGTTCTCCCTGTGTCTCCGTGGGTTTCCTCCACAGTCCAAAGATATGCTGGTTAGGTTGACTGGCCATGTTAAATTAACCCTAGTTTTGGGGGGATTAGCAGGGCTAAATATATGATATTATGGGGATAGGGTGGGATTGTTGTTGTTGTACAGGCTCGATGGGCAGAATGGCCTTCTTCTGTACTGTTGGGATTCTATCTTCTGAGCATCCCTAGGCCCCACACACCATGCAACTCACTGCATAAACCAAAAGGTTATATTGCCTATTTCATTTGAATGCACGTGTGTGCAAAGAGAGTGAAGAAGGACTTCAGGCTCACCCTTTTCATCTCATTGAAATGCTTATACCTTCACTTTTCACAATAATTCAGCATGCCATAAACATGAAACAATACTTTTTACAGATCATAATTTTCACCCTTTACCTTGTTGAGTTTTTATGCAAGGAAGCATTTTAGTGATAATGCTAATACTCTACCAGGCTTGTCCAATGTGTGGTCTGTGCTCTGGATGTGGTTCGAGATGCTCCCCAATGTGGCCCAAGGAGAAATTTTTTAAAATGCTGCTAAGTGGATGGAAGATATTGAAAGAAATTGGTCCTCCAATCACAAACCTAATGAGTCTATCAGCAACAAATGCAGGAGAGAAACAATCTGTAATTGGAGGAGGAGCAATGAATGTTTTCCGGAAAAATAAATATTGGCTGGTGAAAAAGAGTGAAGGGTGATGGGGGCAGAGGAGGAGAAGAAGGAGGAGGGAGAGTGGAGAAAGAGTTTGCTGTGCTGGGAAGAAGGCCTAGAGAGGAAGCTAACTGTCAGTGAGCCAGAAGAGTCTGGAAGCAATGGTGTGGCCCGGAGTGATGATGATGAGTTTTACTACGGGGGCTGTGGGAGAGGGAGAAATTGAGAGGGTAATATAAGATTGTGGAAGGGAGGAATTGAGTGAGTGTGTGACAGAGAGAGAGATTGAGAGAATGTGTGAAGGTTGCAGCGAGAGGTTGAGGGAGAGAAAGATTGACTGTGTGTGATAGAGAGACAAATAGAATGTGTGGGAGAGTCTGGGAGACAAATTCTGGATGAGAAAGTGTGTCTGGCAGAGAGTATATGGGAGAGAAAGTGTGTGAACGTGGCAAAGAGAGGTATAGAGAGAGAGTGTGTATGGGAGGAAGAGACTGAATGTGTGAGGGCTAGACAGGATGAGAGAGTGAGTGTGTGGAGGGAGAGACTGAGTGAGTGTGTGTGAGAAAGAGAGAGAAAGGAAGACTGAGAGAAGTTTAGTTTATTTATTAGTGTCACAAGTAAGCTTACATTAATATTGTAATGAAGTTACTGTGAAAATCCCCTGGTCGTCACATTGCGGCGCCTGTTCGGATACACAGAGGGAGAATTTAGCATGGCCAATGTACCTAACCAGCATGCCTTTCGGACTATGAGAGCAAACCGGAGCACATAGAGGAAACCCACACAGACGAATGTGCAGGTCCTCACTGACAGTGACCCAAGCTGGGAATCAAACTCAGGTCTCTGGCGTTGTGAGGTAGCCATGCAACCACAGTATCACTATGCAAGTGGGAGAAATGAGAGTTTGGGAGAGGGGTTGAGTGAATGTGGGAGAGGGAGGAGAGAGAGAGAGTGAATGTTTGCGTGGGGAAGTGAGAGAAATGGAGTTTGAGTGCGTGTGCGTGTGTGAGTGTGTGTGTGTGTGTGTGTGGTGTATTGACAGCCCCAAGATTCCCACTCTCTTACCTTCACACATCAATAGTCACTCACACCCACTCATGCAATAGGTGAAAAGTGAGTGGGTGAGCATCAATAGATTGAGCCAGGCAAAGAGACTCTGTCCCTCTCATGTTCTGATGGTGATCTGTAGTGATGCTCTACAAATTATCATTTTATTATTTTGACATTACTTTATTTTTGAGCAAGTGATTTTGTTTAATTTTTTCATAGGTCAAGTTTATTTTAAAATTCATGTGTAATGTGCGAAACCTTGTCTTTTCAAAATGTACATTTTGGCACCTTGAGTGGGAAAAAAATGGTAATGTTCCCTCATTCCAAGTGAAAAGATTGGACAAGCCTATACTATATCATCCCTGTCCAAAGGAATATCCTGAAAAATAGGCTAGGAAGAATTGGCTTTCCTCCATTACTTGTCCTTCATGTGATAATTCCTAGATGCCTGTGATGGGAAATGAACCGTTTGTTGGCTCCAGAATCACATTCTATCATTGAACGCTGTTCCACTGAAACATATTTATAGAAACTTTACAAGCAAAATACTAGAAAATGAAACAATAACCTGAAACAAAAGTACATCTACCAGAATCAGAAATATGAAAAGAAAACAGTAAATGATGATAAAGCTAATGAAGGTAAATTTTCTTATTTGAAAGACAGAGTTCACCAAAACTGGCAGAACATTAAAATATTAGCAGTGTGGATATAGGATAATAAAAGCAAAATGCTTTGGATGCTGGAATTTGAAATAAAAACAGAAAAAGCTGGAAAATCTCAGCAGGTCTGACAGCATCTGTTGATTGGGAATAGAGCCAACTTTTCAAACCTTCAGTTCTAACAAAGGGTCATCTAGACTCAAAATGTTAACTCTACTCTCTCCCCACAGATGCTGTCAGACCTGCTGAGATTTTCCAGGATATATAATGAAAAGCCTAACTTTAATAGGGCTAGGAATTTGTGCTGAAAGCTGGTTATGCCAGGAATCCTGTGCCTATCAGAACCCACATCAATCGAGCAAAAAACAGACTGATTCCTCCCGAGGCTTTTAAAAAGACTTGTCACGTTTGGAAGCAGAGTCGCTGAAGAACAAAAGTTCATCCAAAGTTTTGTTGAGCTCTGTCTCCGCTTCAGGATAGCATTACACTATACCGCAATTTCAGCTGCCTGTTTCAGACAGATTTTCATGAATTCTGTTCTCTATCTTCACCCCATTTCCATTTATTTTACTTCAATTTTTTTCTCCTTTTTATCCCATTTATCCATTTTTATCATCCTTCTTTCTCATCTCCATTCTTCCATTTCTCCTTACTCTCCATCTAGCACCAACCTATTGTTCCCCCTTTCAGGGCAACTGCCTTCATCCTATGTACGTCTGTTCTGCCATTCACATATTCTGATTACTTAATGGACGCCTTTAGCATCTTTCCTAGCCTTCTTCATTCTCATTTACATTCCCTTTGTCCAATTACAGCCACCCCGACCCCCCCAATTGTATAAATGTCCTCTGATTTTCTTTGCTCTTAGCTCTGAAGAAGGGTCATCTAGACTCAAAGTGTTGGTCCTATTCTCTCTTAACAGATGTTGTCAAATATACTGAAATATATGCTTGCTTTATTGGTGTGTGACTGATAATGTATGTCCAAAATAAGCCTTGATACCTCACATACTCCTCATGAAGCTGGTTCTCCAAACTGATGATCGCAGCTTCTATTTCTTCACTTTGCAGGGCATCCTCCAGCGTGATCTGTTTCAGCTGCTCTATGTTGCCCAGTGTCCGCCTGCCAATTTGAAGGAAAAACATAGCAACATGTATTATGAAGGACTGCTTAACCTTCACACTGACCTTATGGCTCATTGGACAATTAGTGAACACTGTGGCAGAAACATAGGACTGTCAATGGAAACCAGAATTCAATCTTTTCCCTTTCTCAACATACGGCATTACAATTTCAAGCTCTCATTTCTGGCTGAGGGAAAAGGATTGAGGTAGCAATGTCTAATAGCTGTTGCAGAATTAAATGTTCAGAATGACGAGTTGATGGGGCCCTATGTAATAATTGTATATCAATTGGATGTTAATTGTGTTCAAGCGATAGCGTATTAATTAGAAAATTCAAGTATGCTCATGTGTTTCAAGGAGGTGAGGGAGGGAAAACCATGGAATTATAGGTCGATTTGCCACACATCTGTTATCAGAAAATTACCAGAGTCTATTATTAGCAGAGGTTGACCCTGAACACTTTCAACTAATCAGAGAAACAGCATGGATTTGTAAGTGGCCGATTGTGCCTAATGAAATTGTGACTGAAATTTTTGAAGAGCTGACTAGAATAGTGGACAGGAGAATGCCTTTTGATAATTAAAACAAAATACAGCTGGAAATCTGAAAGAAAAACAGCAAATCCTGGGAAAGAACAAGAGTTAATATATCTTTCCTTGAAAAGGGGAGGCAGTGGCATAGTGACATTATCACTGGACTAGAGTCCAGGATAAAGCTCCAGGGACCTGGGTTTGATTCCTGCTATGGCAGATGGTGGAATTTGAATTCAATTAAAAAAAATCTGGAATTGACAATCTACTGATGATGATGAAATTATTATTGATTGTTGTAAAAACCCATCTAGTTCACTAATGTCCTTTAGGGAAGGAAATCTGCCATCCTTGTCCGATCTGGCCTTCATGTGAGTCCAAGGTCAAAGCAATGTGATTGATTCTTTGAAATGGAGGGCAATTAGGGATGGGCACTAAATGCTTGCCCAGCCAGCAATGCCCACATCCTGTAAGAATGAATTTAAAAAAAATTCCATGGCATTTCCACGCCGAAAGCAATTAATCAAGTCTCTCATAACAAATAATTAAAGTTGATGTTGATGGAATTGAAAGCAAATTATTGATCTGCTTAGGAAATTGGTTGAGTGGCAGGAGATAGAGAATACAAAAAATGGATTAGCACTCTAAATGACAGGATGTGATTCAAATCTCCCAGAAGCATCTGTGGGTGGTGTTCAACTATTTGCTGTCAGATGATCGGATAAAAGACCCCACATTTAAATTTGCTGATGACACAAAGATAGTTGGCACTGTAAGTGTAGTCAGAAGTATAAAGGGGCAAAGAGATTAAGTGAAAGGAAAATCTGAGTCAAATGGGTTTCATTGTCAGTAAATGTGATAGTCCACATTTACCTATGATGGAATACATTTGATAATGAACTCTCCTATCTGTAATCTATTCAGTTCTTTTCAGTTTTGAATATTTTCCCTGCCATCATTTTAGTGTTCTCTGCAAATTTCATTATTTTTATTTCAAAGTTTAAATTGTTAATATAAATAGCCAGCAGTGATCCCAGCACTGATCTTAGCACTGACCATTGTATAATATCATATATCACCTTTTCTCACTCAGAATAACTACTCCTTCTTCCTACTCTTTCCTTCCTGTTTTAAAGCCAGCTTGCTATCCATTCTGCGATTTGCCACTGATTCCATATATGCTGACCTTATTTATTAGTCTATTATAGAGCACCTTATTGAAATATAGCTTATAAAAGCAGCACTTCACTTCATCAATCAAACATCCCTTTTTTAATGGAACACTCGGCTAACTCACTGTTCTTAGCAGCGCGCTTGTTTTTCCTAATTGAATGGAGCAGTTGAAACCAAATTAACTATAATCTTTCCCAAGGTATTTGATGATTTACAATCAGTAAGGAAATATAACTCATACAAATTTACATTATTACCTCTTGGTTCAAAATATAATTTCATAAAAAGCTTAATGCAGGTCGTTTTGTCATTTTTATAGGTCTGCAACATTATTTATTCTGAATGGGTTTTCCACTTATTTTATGAAGAATCATAGAATCACCATAGTGTAGAAGGAAGCCATTCGGCCCATCGAAATTGCACCAGCTGTCTGACAAGAATGTTTTACCCAGACCATCTTCCCTGTCTTATTTTCGTAAATCTGCACATTCACTATGTCTAATTCACCTAACCTACACATCTTGGGACACTAAGGAACAATTTATAATGACCAATCAACCTAACCTGAACATCGCTGGACTTTACTCTCTAGAATGTCTGTCTTTTCCAGATACCATTGCTCTGTAACAGGAAGTCAGACTTCTGTGTTTCATATCTGAGGATGGAGAACAGGGAGGAGGAGTGTTTGATGCACTGCATCATTGGACTCTTGTCTGACCATGGACAGCATCCCAGACTGTGACTGCAATCATAATATCTCCAAAATACGTGTAGAAAAAATAAGAAACCTACTGTCAGTGGCAACACTTTATCCTTGTGTCAACTTGGTTCACCTGTGAGTCAGAAATTGTAGGCTCAAACCTTATTCCAGCAGTACAGTACTGCTGAAGTTATTTTCTTTAAAACGAGTTGTTCAAGTAAGTCTGAAAGACATGCTGGTTAGGTGCATTGGCCATGCTAAATTCTCCCTCAGTGTACCCAAACAGGTGCCAGAGTGTGGTGACTAGGGAATTTTCACAGTAACTTCATTGTAGTGTTAATGTAAACATTTGTGACAATAATAAATAAATTTTAAAAAATCTTATCTGCCTCTTTAGGTGAGTACAAAAGATCACATGGCACAAAAGAACAGTGGAGAGGGAGGAGGTTTTCGTGATGTTCTAGCCAACGTTTATCCCTCAATTAATACCAAATGCTCATTTATCTCACTGTTGCTGTGGGTCGTTGCTGTGTGCAACTTGATTACCGCACTATCTACAAAACAGTGATTATATACTTCAAAATGAATCCATCGATTATAAGCTGCTTTGGGGCGTTCTGAGGTCATGCACTACCTAAATGCAAGATTTTTCCTCCCTTTTGTTCATCCACTGACATAACAGCGTGCAGCCAGAGGCAGCAGGAACAAGGACAGGTGTTTGGCAAATTGCTTCTGACTCAGGTGATTATTGGGAACAAAAAAAAACCTAAACTATATTGAAGATGTTAACAGTATGACTTAATGCATGTTCAGCAAGTGACCCTTCCCTTAAAGATATATTCCTGGTGGCATCACAACCATTCACACTGTGTCACCATTGAAAGGATTGTTAACTTGGACACTGAACTTTAATTGCTTCCCAAGCCATACAGAAAGTTGTTCTTATTACAAGATAATATGCAGAGGACAGCTGAGGGGACAGATTGTTAAACAGGTTTTGGGTAACAATCCATCACATATTAGAATATCCTAGGGGGGAGGGTGAAGTTAATCAGCCTCATGCTGCCTATTCAAGTTGGAAGCTAATAGAAACTTCATATTTTCAAAAAATGAATTGAATAAATAATCAGCCCTGTTTTGCCCCTCAGCCTAAGAAAGGATATCATTTACTTTTAATGAAAGGTTTGTGAAGGTTTATGGAATAAGGTTGTATTGGGTTGTTAAAATATCCCAAAAAAGTGAGTGGCTTTGACTGGTTGAACAGTCAGTGAATTTTGGCTCAAGACAGTTTTAAAATAAAAATTTCGTTACCCCTGGGATTTGTGCAATAAAGGAAACAACACAGATAAGATTCTGTAGAATTTTATAATTGTTGATATCTCGAATTTGCTCCTTGTTGCATCTCTGTCTCAGCAGTAAAACAAGAATTTTATGATGATAAGATATATACAAGTGAGGAAAGCCTTTCAATCCATCCTATAATTACAGAGTTCTTTAATATAAATTCAAACTGCTTCTTAAAAAATCCTAGGAATTTTGCTCTCATTGATGTATCCAGAAATCTGTTCTGGTTAATTCAGACTTTAGATCTGCAGCAATGTGATTGACTTTTTAATACCCTCTGACAAATTTAGGACTGATATTTACAAGTTCTTCATACAGAGTAGTTAGAGCTGCTAATTCTGATTGGAGGCATTCATAAACATGTGATCATGCTTCACATCTGGTTATTTGACATTTGTTCACATGAAAAGCGTTATTGAATTTACTGTACTTTATAATGTTATAGTCCCTACAGTTGCATATTTTTGCTTCCAGTTTGCACCACAACTGCCAAGAGACAAGTTCCAAAACTCAGGAAGTCCCCTGTGAGCAGGCAAGACTAAGGATAGAGAATAGGGAAAATAGAGGACCCTGTCCTCTTAATCCTCTGATCTGACCTAACAAGCCACCCAGTTGGAAGGCAATTAGATCTGGAGTCACATGTAGGCCAGATCAGATAAGGATGGCAGATTTCTTTCCACAATAGTGTTTTTCACACAATCAATAGTGGCTTCACAGTCATCTTTAAGCTTTTAATTCCAGAATTCTATTGAACTTAAATTTCACCATCTGTCATGATGGGATTCGAACCAAGGTCCCTGGTGCATTACCCAAGTTCTTTGGATGAGAGTAGGAAGACAGACAGGAAAAAAGCAAGAAGTGTAAAATAAAAAAAAATTCAAGGTGGCAGCCAGGATGCCATGACTGGCATGAGGAAAGAAATCAGTTAACTGATCTACTATTGAAAAGTGTGAGAACAGGATTGGGCTAAACTATGAACCCATGTCTGCTTGGATTTCTTCTGGGTGTTCCAGTTTCCTCCCATAATCCAAAGGTGTGTAGGTTAGGTGGACTGGTTATGCTAAATTACCCCTTAGTGTCCAAATTTGTAGGTAAAATGGATTAACAGGGTAAATGTGTGGGGTTATGGGACTAAGATCGAGTGAGGGTCTGGATGAGATACTCTGTTGGCAAGTCAGTGCAGACAGACTCAATGGGCGGAATGGCCTCCATCTGCAGTGTAGGGATTCCATGAACAGACGAAAAGGCAACCAACAGGATGGGCGAAGAAAAGATGGCGCTGGTGTGAGAAAGAAGCATGATATACAAGTGGCAAGATCTTTCTTGAAATCTGGCTGTTTGCTGAGGTCCAGGGAGAGGTTAATGTACATCAAGTAAGCTTTAAACATAAGTGGAAAACAGTTGCAAAGGGAGAACTTCAAAAGTCGAGCTGGAAAGGGTTGTTTTTGGACTCCTTCCTGTCAGTTGGAGTTTGCTATTCAGCGGGGGGAGGGGCTGTAGATTGCAGCTCTGTCTGCAAACTCACCCTCTGTTCTTTTTTCATCCAGGAAAGGGTGAATTGGGTGGGAAACAGAACAAATTGCAAGCTGCTACTTCTACTTTTGGATGGGTTTTTTGCAGCTAGAGCACTATGAGGGGCATGTTGGGACTTCTAGTTCAGCCTGGAATCATTTTGAATTTTCTTCACTCAGTCAAATGTGAATTGGTTTAGGTTGGGGGGCATGCCAGGAAGAATTCCTGTGTCATAAAACTGCAACTGACAAATCAACCTGAGGACAATGTGCTGTTTCTTCTTGCACCCAACTAAGAGTGAATTAAAGTGAGAGAGAAGAGTTGAAACTTGCAGCTCGGCTGGAAACCCTTTGTTACTTCTGTTCACCTAGTTAAGGGTGAAGTAAGGTGAAAAGTAATCCATGTAAGAACTCTGGTAGATTGGACAGCTTGATACATGGACCATGCCAGTGGACTATTTTAGATGCTGTAGAGAATGGGAAGGGAGGCGGGTGTCAATGCTTTCACTAAACTTTTCACACCAAGGCACAGGGGGCAGCAATCGTCATCCACAAGTCTTTACCCTTGGCAGTAGCCAATGTCATTTCTGACTCAAATGGCCAATACATCATTATCATGGGTAAACTATCATGGGGCATGGAATGCCCCGGTATTAGCTAATGTGTATGTCCCAAACTGGGACTATAAAAACATTTTCCAGTTGCTTTTCGTGCTACTTCCAGTTTGATTGTGGTCAGTGCAAACTCGATGGGCCAAAGGGCCTCTTTCTGCACTGCAGGGTTCTATGATTCTATGAATTCACCTCGGTTGATAGTGGGCGGAGATTTCAACTGTTAGTTGAATCCTGCCCTGGATCACTCCTCCCCCAGGACCGCTGTATCTTCCAAGTTGGCAGAAATTATTAAATTGTTTCTCATGGAATAAGCAGTGTCAGACCCATGGAAGTTTCTTAACTCAACTAGTAGGGAATAGTCTTTTTTTTTCCCACCTGTCCACCTAATGTATTCATGTATAGATTATTCTTTGGTGGTTTATAAGTTGTTCCCAGCTGCGCGCTCATGCTCCTACAAAACCATGGCAATGCACTTGGTAGGGGGGAGGAAGTTGGGCTCTGGAAGCCTTGGTGATATAATACTTGTCTGCTTTCTGATGATACATTAGTTAGATTTCTGTTAACCCAGGTCGATGATTTCTTAGAATTTTATGATGTTTCAGGAGTTTCGGCAACTACCTTATGGGAGACATTAAAGGCTTATTTAAGAGGCCAGACCATATCTTATTCAGCACATGAGGTTAAGCAGAGAGGTAGGAAGTTATTGGACTTGCTGGGTCGTATTGCTCAAGTTGATCCCATGTACGCTGTGGTCCAGTCCCCAGATGTATATAAGGAACATTTACTATTACAGATGGAGTTTGAGACCTTGTCCCCTTGTCAAGAGGAAAAGATGCTGTTCAAATCTAAGTATACACACAATGAGAATGGGGACAAGGCAAGCAAGCTAATCACTCATCACTTGTGCCAATTTTCTGCCGGAACTCTAATACCACAAATGCAATCTCCAAATGGGGTTTCTGCTGATCCACAGTGAATAAATGAACTGTTTAGGGACTTTTTCCTCAATCATCTATAGCTTGGAGACTTCCACCAATTAGGCAGGCTTTCAGGAGTTCTTTGAAACAATGAATCTCCCTATGGTGACAGGAAAAGCTGCAGCACTGGAGAAACAAATCGACGTTGAAGAAATTGTCAGGGCGCCAGAACTGTGCTGAGTGGGAAATGTCCGGGAACAGATGGATTTCCCATCAAATTCTACAAAACATTTACAAATAAGTTGGTTCCCTGCTACTGCGCATGCTCAACAAATCAAAAGAGAACTACTCTCTCCTACAGACTTTGAAGCAAGCGACAATTTCCTCAGAAAGAATGAGAACCCGCAAATCTACAGCTCTTATAGATTGATCTCATTGCTGAAAGTGGATCTCAGACTGATCTCTAAGATTCTGGCCATTCTCTTGGAAGGCATTCTGCCCTCTGTTATCTCTCCTGACCAGACTGAGTTCATTAAAAATAGACATATGTTCCCCAGTAAATTTTCCCTCCCAGCATAATAGGAGTACACTTTTCAAGTCAACTCTTAAAATTTGGACACAATTAAGACTCCACTCTGGGTTTCAGGCCTGGTCGCCGGCCTTCCCCAGTATCAGTTAACCATTTTTTCCTCTGTCTGTTTTGGATAGTGTCTTCAAAATGTGGGTCAGAACATTTCAGGACTTGTCTGTGGACAGCGTGTTTGTGTCATTCCAGCAGGTGGTGGATAAGTTCACTTTATCTGCAATGCACTTTTTTAGATATTTGTAAATTCGAGACTTTGTGCATAGGGCCAATCCCCAATTTCTGACACTCACACTATGTGCGTCCATTAACATCTTAGTGCCTTCTATTACTATGTGGGTATCATTTCTGTTCTTTGTTTTCAAATTCTGTTCTAACAAAACTCTCTGTGGTTAAATCTTTATGGAAACAAGATCTGGTGGAGGAGTTCTTGGAGGAGAATTGGGACATGGTGTTGCATTGAATACACGCCTCCTCGACATGTGCCAAGCTGGGTGTGATGCAATGTAAACTCCTTCTTAGAGCACATTTAACAAGGGTTCGACTCTCTAGAATGTACCCAAGCACAAGCTCCCACCACCCTCTTACATATGTCTGGGCGTACCCATCATTGTATAACTACTGAACATCAACATTTGAAACGATTGTGGCAATGCTAGATCAGGACATAAGTGCATCCCCCATGTAGGGTCATGCTTTAAATCCATCACTGTCAAAGAATACATCCATTCGCCTGACGAAGGCACTAAGGGCAAAAGCTAGCAAGTTTACTATCAAATAAATTGGTTGGATTTAAAATTGGTGTTGTCAGACCTCTTACTGAGTTTACCCTAGTCCAATGCCGGCATCTCTACATCAAAGAACACACCCCCAGCAAGACGACTAATCCTGTTTAGATGGGAATCGGGTGCATCCTTGATGCATTCTCAGCGGGTGAAGGTGAAGGCAGATACCATTAAGCTGGAGAAGATGAGGTGCACGCTACTTAGAACATAGAACATAGAACATAGAACAATACAGCACAGAACAGGCCCTTCGGCCCTCGATGTTGTGCCGACCAAAATAAAAAGCAATGCCCCTCCTAACTAAACCATTCCCTTCTCATCCATATACTTATCAACTTGGATCCATTGTAGGTTCTATAAGACCTGGCAAACATTTATAGCGCATGTTGGGATGCTGCAGTTGGAACCGGATGAATAGATATCTGATGACCCCGGGATCCCGGATGCTCCCACAGAGCCCCCACCCTCTAATTAGTGGACACGTCCTGGCCCTTTACCTGAGTACGGCTGCTCACCCTGCCGAGGTTGTGGGGACTAACTCTTTTCCCTCTCACTCTCTCTCTTCTTTCTCATTTGCTCTTTCTTTCTTCTGCTCATTACTTCATAGCCTGGGCTCAGTTGGTTTTCCAGCAGCATTCCTATGCCTTTTTGTTTTTATATTATTACTGTTGCTACCAGTTCAAATAGACGAGACTTGGGTGCCAATGGTACTAAGGGCTTGTCTCCTGGCTATGGGGAGCCCTGAGCCTAGTCACATTGGAATGTACATTATATGGATCTGTATCTGTGTTTGTTTGCTGTGTAAAATGTAAGAAAATTTTCAATAAGCATATTAAAAAAAAGACAACTAATATGTAGGTGCTGATTCCGCACTGGACAGTCCTCATGAAGAGCAGTATTTGATGACAGTGCTATTTGGGACCGCAGCTTTTCCATCCATTCATTCATTCAAAAGAACAGAAGTGTTGGCATGTGGAGCTGTAATTTCTCAATTGCGAGCAGTGCTGCTCACTGGGAGTACCTAGCCAATGAGTCAGCCTTTTATATCTTAGTTTGCACATTGACAGCTGGCTGCATTGTGACTTCAATAATTAATTCATGAGGTCTGTGGGAAAAACAGCCTTAATGAGACAAATGCAACATTCTGCATTCTTGTGAAGCAAAATCAAAACTCTGATTTCTACCATAACATAAAAATGGAAGGAAAGGTGCTTTCCTATTTTGATACTTCTTAAACTGCCCTTTTCACCTTGTCGGCTGTGGCTTAATTGGTAGCATCTCTGAATCACCAGTTTTAGGTTCAAGGCCCCAATCCAGGGCTTGAATACAAAAAGAACAAGGCCAACACTCCAATGCAATCTGATGGAGTATTATATTATTGGAGGTGCTGATCTTCTGATGAGACATCATGCTGAGGCCTCATCTATCAGCTTGAGGTATGTAAAAGACCCCAGTAGCACTTTTTGAAGAAGAACAGGTGCCCTGGCCAATATTTATCCTTCAATCAACATCACAAAAAAAGAGATGATCTGGTCATCATATCCTTGCTGTTTGTGTGAGTTTGCTAAGTGTTGATTAGCTGCTGTGTTTCCTACATTACAACGGCGACTACACTTCAAACGTACTTCATTGGCTGGAAAGCACTTTGAGACATCGAATGGCCATGAAACGGACGGCAGAAATGCAAGCCTTTTTTGCTTATTTCCAATGCTTTGAATCTGCTGTCTCAGCATCTTCTTTCTCTGGATGTTTCACTCATTTCTCTTTTTAACTCTTCAATTTTTCTGTCTCATCATGGATGTCATTTGGAATTCCCTCCAAATCTGGCCATTAGGGGTTAAGAATTACAGGAAAAAAGGTTCATAGAATCTCTACAAGGTAGAAGGGGGCCATTAGGCCCATCAAATCCACACTGAAATACTGGCAGTGCATCTTGATCAGGCTTACTACGCCGACCTATCCCAGTTCTTGTGAAAGGTTCAGGGGTTAAGCTATGTAAGTCAGGACGGTTCTGAGCTCAATTCTTGAGCCTGTCCTGAGGTGGTGCATCTCAGCTAAGATGGCAATAGAAAGCTCCATTGGCTTTAACATCCTTGGTACTCACTGTATGGAGAATGGTGAATTCTTCCAGATTCTGATTTCTAGTCGGTAATTCCCAGGTGCAAATACAAACTGATGAAAGGCAGGAGAAAAACAGCTCTGATATCCCTCCCTCCCCAAGATATAATTGGCTATCGATGCTCAGATATACGGTACAATCATCAAAATATATGAGTAAGATCCAAGAGGCATCTGTCACGTGTGAAATTTTATCCTAATGGAGAATCAAGCGTGGACAGGACAGTTGGTAGAAAAAGTTGATCAGAAAAGCAAAAAAAACATAATTGCCATGGAAGTGCTACAAAAAGTGCATTTTTTTTTATTTACACTAAATAACATAGTTGGAAACAAATGGTTTGAACTGGGCTGTCATACAGAAAATGTGTTTTGTCAGTTTATTCTGCCTGATATTCACAAAATAAAGATTTACTGCTGTCATTACAAAGACACCAACTCTATCCGAGGAAATTTGTAAGAAAGTTACGTCTAAAATTACTGTAATGAATCTTTGTCAATGTCAGATCCACTGGAAAAGCTGGGCAGACTAATGTCCTACTGACAAAGGATGCTTTATTGCTTTGCCACATAATGGAGATTGTAGAAAATAATGATTAGGCAGCAGGCAGTACTCTTATGCTGTAGATAAAGACTCCCAAAAATCTGCAGCAAGGATGTGCAGGTTAGGTGGATTGGCCATGCCAAATTGTCCCCTTAGTATCCCAAGATATGTAGGTTAGATGGATTTGCCATGGGAAATGTGTGGGGCTACAGGGATGGGGAGAAGGCCTGGGTAAGATGTTCTGTCAGAGAGTTACTGCACTTCAGATGGACCAAATGGCCTCTTCTGCACCATAGGAATTCTATTCTATGATTCTATGATGTGTCTACCTGGGACCTCTATCTCTCCGACTCAGTTAAAATTTGTAAGGCATGGGGAGATCACTTCACTTAAATATGACGTCTTTGAAAAAAGGGTCTGTCGGGTACATAACTGCCTTGTTTCTAGATCAGGACTGGAGAGAGAATCTCAAATTGCAAAGGTTAATCAATGGCCACCAGCATAGATTAGATGAAGATACATTAAATTTGACAAATCTTATTGAATATTTTGAAGAAGTAAATGACTGACTGGATGGATGTGGACCATGCAGACTTTTAGAAGCCATTCAGTAACGTTTTCACAAGGGTTTTGTTAAAAATGTGAAGGCTTGAAATAAGTGAAAATCTAGCAATGCGAATAGAAATTGGTTGATGGACAGAAAGTAGAATTAGTGGGGAAAGATATTATTCTGACAGGAGAAGATTTGGTACATCCTAGAGACTTTTTCTGGATTGATATTTGTAAGTAAAGGGAACATAAAATTTGCAAAACATGAAAAGACTTCAAGAAGACATTGCTGGATTATCAGAACAGTTAAATAGATATCCTACACAATTTAACATGGATGAGTGGGAACGGTCATGACCTTCTTTGAAATGAAGCCATTTCTAGTTTCAAGAACATAACCTTAAATTTAAGGAATCCAGGCTCTAATCTCTGCCTGGATCTTCAAAGATCACAACTTTGAGTTGGAGGCTGGTGTGCCTCTTCTCCCTGAGGTGGAGAGGCCGGCGTTGACAGGGATGGACACAGTAAGAAATCTCACAACATGACGTTAAAGTCTCACAACAAGGCGTTAAAGTCCAACAGGTTTATTTTGAACCACGAGCTTTCGGGCACTGCTCCTTCATCCACTCACCTGATGAAGGTGCAGTGCTCCTAAAGCTTGTGATTCCTGTGGCAGAAGACTGGCAAGATCCTGAGGAGTTTTGACCACAAAAGCTTTTAGCCGAATCATACCACTTATACTGGAACTGAGGCTGACAAACATGATTCCAATTTAACCAAAAAAATGTCACAGTTCCATGACTTAAGCTGGTGAATGTTTCTGTGCACAGTGGTAACATTGCTTATCTGGAGGCAATGGGCCCTATTTTACCATTTTGATTCTAAAGTGGTGGGCAGACTTGAATCTGGGAGTGTTTCAGATGCAACTTTTAGACCTGGTCTTAGGCGCCCCAAATCCTGTAGCTCTGATTGGAGCCTTCAAGTATGCATGCTCGGTAAAAAAAAATAGAAAAACGCTCCCCTGCCACTTTGCTCCCGGGCCAGATAATGCCTTCCCCCAGCCCCCCTGCTCCACTCCCACAACATTACTGACCCCCTTGTACCCCCACTGCCTGCTTCCCAGACCGATCATGGTACCCTGCTCCCCCTCCCCCCACCGATCACAGGCAGAGTGGCAGCGGATGTCCCCCTCCTCCCCCCACCATTTACACACAGAATGGCAGTGAACTCTCCTTCCTCCCACGATCACACACAGAGTGGCACAGACCTCCCCCTTTCCCCTCACTGATCTCAGCCTGAGTGGCAGCAGATCTTCAGCCTCCCCCTCACCCCACCTATTACTTACAGAATGGCAGTGGGCCCCCCAGTCCCCCTCACACACAGAGTGGCAGCGGACATCCAGAATGCTGTTAATCCTGTTCTGAGATTTTGACCCAGTAAAAAACACTATATCGCTCCACGTCAGAGTGTTATGTGACTTGCAGGTAGTATTTGAAGAACTTGCAGGTAGTATTTGAACAAATGCACCCTCTGCCCTTATTCTTAGAAGCTCAGGGTTTGGAAGGTGCTCTTGCTGAAGATTTAGTGGTTTGCTGTGATGCATTTTATAGAGAGTACCATACCAGAGAGCTATCTGACTCTCTTCTTCCCCTACCAGAGAGCCATCTGACCCACCTCCCTCCCCCCTCCACCAGAGCCATCTGACCCACCTCCCCCCCACCCCCCCAACCAGAGCCATCTGACCCACCTCACCCCACACCTCCCCACACCGATCTGAGTCAAAGAGCCACCAGAAGCTTGGAATTTACTCCCTTAGAAGTTGGAGCACCGAATTGAACCTTTGCGGATCATGTCTGTTTCGCACCAAATTTGAATAGGTGAACACGGTGGTAAAGGGGAAAGTGCTGATAAGTTTGGGCGTGTAGCCCATTAAGTCAATTTAAATGAATGCAAATACATTTAAATAGATGTCGCACCCGATTGCAGCGTGGTCCAGACAGCAGCCATCTTCAGCCCTTGGTAATGGGGGAACGGGTGCAGAAGCAGGCACGGATCATGCTACTCGCCTCACACCTGACTTTACCAAGTTTTCATGCCCGAAAACGGGCGCAACTTGATGGTAAAATCAGACCCAATGTTTCTGTGCACCGTGTTAACATTGCTTACCTGGAGACAAAACCCATCAGCTTAAGCTTTTCTACGGCACTGTTTGGCAGTGGATTTAGCAGGTCACGGATCCGAACTCTGCCAGCTACACCAATCCCAGCAACAACCAGGCCCAACATTTTAATGTACTGTAAATAAGCACAAAAATATAATCAGTGTCATACATTAAAAGATCCACTTTGTGTTCTCATCATAAAAGTATTTTTGTGTCAATGAAGAAAAGTTAGGAGTCATTTAACCCAACAATTGTTTAACAGTAAAATTTTACAAATATATACAAATTATGTTAGCCATTATATTCAGTGCAATTGTACTATCAATTGTTATCTGTTTAAATGAAGTTAGATATTGTGTATTTCTTTAACAATTTGGTTTGAAGAATCATGCAAAGAGTCTCAGAGCTGGAACACTCAATGGACATTCTTACCTAAAGCACGGTTGCAGTTGCTCCATTCCTCTCACCCCATCTTCTATAATTTGAGAGAAACAATGGTCTTTTATAACACTAGCTGGCACAGCATTTCACTGTTGCAATCCACCCTATCATGCAAGGACACGGTGAGGCTGCCGAGGAGCCATGGTACATTTTATACATGAAGGTCATATTGTGGACTGTATGTGATTTTTCCCCTCCAAATATGTAAATGTTTATTTATTAGTCACAAGTAGATTACAAAGATAAGGCCTGGGTAGGATTGTTGTCAGTGCAGACTCGAAGGCCAAATGGCCTCCATCTGGACTATAGGGATTCAATGACTGGCCAGCAGATAGTTTGGCTCAAGGCATCCCTAACTACAACCCATACCCCAACCCCTAACTACACCCCCACACTCCTAACTACACCCCACACCCCTGACTACTCCCCCAATCTTCTGATCTCTGACGACCCTTCTGACCACTTGATTCCCATCTACGCCCCAAGTCCCCACCTTCCCAATCCCCCCCTACCTGATTGACCACATGACCTCCCTATCCTACCTCCCCCCCCACCCCCGTCTCTCTCCCTTTGACTGTTCCTATCCACCGGGTTTACCACCTGACCATCTTACATCCTTGATGCATCCTATCTACGATTGTACCTTGACTCATTACATTATCTTACATTAACACCGCAATGAAGTTACTGTGAAATTCCTCTAGTCGCCACAATCCGGCTCCTATTTGAGTCAATGCACCTAACCAACACATCTTTCAGAATATGGGAGGAAACCAGCGCACTCAGAGGAAACTCACTTATAACTCTAGCAGGGTTTGCAGTAGCTCTCCCCTCATGAGGAGTTGGTGGCACAACTCCATTGGAATGAAGCAGGGCCTTCAGGTGGTCAGGGATAAGGGGGTAATGTCCCTGGGCATTGCTAACTTGGCAGTGCCAGCCTGCCCCCCCTGCACTGCTCACTTGACAAAAGGCAATGCCAAGGTGGCAGAGCCTAATGGGGCGGGCCTCTAGGGACAAACAGTGGGGATGGGAGGTGTCCAGCTGGCTCTGCACTGCCATCAGTGACAGAGGGAGGGAGGTGAGATCAGGGCTGCTGGTAGTGGGGTGGGGATTGGTGGGGGGGGGGAGGTGGGGTGGAGATTAAGGCAGGGAAAGAGATGTGCAGGAGAGGTTCAGGGCCAGCAATCAGGGTATGGGGCATCTGAGGGGCAGTGATGTGGGGTTGTGGGGCTGGCCAGCGATAGGGAGGCTGGCAGTGCAGGCTACTGCGCATGTGCTGATCTTGGTGCTGACAAATCAGCGTATGTGCAGAGGCCCACTCAGTGCTATGCTGCCAGCTTGTCTAGCAGGAATAGGCCCTGCCCACTTGACTTTTCATAACATTCACTCTATTCGTCTCTGCAATGCACAGAGTGCGGGAGATTCATTTTGAAAATTCCACTGAGAAAACAGTGGGATTTACTTCCGTTTCTACACAAATTTGACATTTTGAATTTTTTGGGAGAATCCCACCCCTTGTATCTATCAAGAGTTGTTAAAGTTGTCTGTCTTTGTGGACTACATAAATTGATAAATGGAGTCTTAAGGGTTAAATATAAACTTCAATTTTCTTTTTCCATTAATTTGCATGAATTCCAAGTGCTCTTATATTCCATGTCTGTCAACAGGACAACATTAAGAGCAGCCATTTCTAAACCTCCAGCCCATTAAATCAATATAACTTTCTATCCAATAAACTAAGCACAGGAAGTTCTCGGATTGTTCTAGTTGGCCTGATAGTGTCTGAATGATGAGCAGATTCATATGATGAGTTAAAAATGGCCAGCAGCTATCGGATGTTTCTTGTTTGTTACCGATTGGTTATAAAAACTAGAAGGAGATCACTGTGAATTTAACAGATATTTTCAAAGGAAGTTAGGAGATCAACATGGACAGGTTGTGATGAATGACTTGTATAGAATACAAGCACAGTTTCTGTGCTTGTATTCTATACAATTTTGTAAGACACAGGAATGGAAGAAACATTGGAAGCCAGAAAAGCTAGCTTCCCACTGCTCTGTGAGCTTTTCAGCCAACTAATATCGAATATTAGTTTTCTTGATTGTTACTTGCTGCTTAAGATGACTGGAATTACTACATAAAGTGAACAGGCAATTAACACTTGAAAAAAAAATGGCAATGTTAAGCACAGGAAGAATAACCACTGTACAGTTCTACAAAGCTATTTTGCAAAATGTGATTTCCCCAACAAAACTAGAGACATCAATTAATCCAGCAAATAATTGGAAACATTTTGAGACCATGTTGGAGATTTACAGCGCATCATGCCAGAGCTCAAAACTTCAAGATAAAATCAGCAGTTTTAGAGCATTATCATAATGCCAGCATTTGTGAAATCAGCATTCTATACAACCAGAGGCACTTTCTGTCAAAATGGTCAGCGAGTCAGTTATTTTCAGCATTTGTTGTTTATACTTCAAATTTACAGCATCCACAGTATTACATCTTTGGTATCAGTAAATAAGCCATATTGAGGTAGAATATTTGGGTTGTATTTTATTTATTATTGTCACATATATTGGGATACAGTGAAAAGTATTGTTTTTTGTGTGCAATGCAGACAAAACATACCATTCATGGAGTACATAGGGGAGAAGGAAAAGAGAGGGTGTAGAATATAGTGTTATAGTCATAGTTAGAGTGCAGAGAAAGATCAGTTGAATATAAGATTGGTTCATTCAAAAGTTTGAGGGCAGCATGGAAGAAGCTATTCTTGAGTCGGTTGGTACGTGATCTCAGACTTTTGTATCTTTTTCCCGATGGAAGAAGGTGGAAGAGAATATGTTCAGGTTGTGCGGAATCCTTCATTATACTTTTCCAAAGCTGCAGAAAGTGTAGCCAGAGTGTAGATTTGGAGTGCCAAAAGCATCAGTAATTCAATGCTGGGAAACTAAGGAACAATATAAGGATTTTGTTTAAACTTTTAAAGCTGGGTTTTATATCTAAACTTGACTACTGCTGCTGAAGCATTGTTAGAGGAGAGTGTAGAAATGTTGGGTTCCCAAACACTGACAACAAGAATTTGTAACAAAACAATACTTGGTTAACTAGCTGAGCGGCTACTCCATGCTTGTTCTCTGTCCATGCTCTGGGGAGAAACCTTGTGGTCCTGACACATGACCCTTTTTGTTGCCGCATCATCACGTGACCACTTTGTCTACATCCTCCCTATGTGAACAGGCTAATAATACACAGCTACTTGCATGTGTTGATACAGGGATTAAACTGTTGCAGCTGGTGCATAGCCCTTCATGTCTTTTCACCACCCCCCACTTTCTTGTTGTGTAAAGATGAGATTTGAAGGTCAGATGTAGTGAAGTAGTCCTGGAACCTTGTGTTCACTTTGATCAAATGCCCTGAATGTGTGGTATGCCAGTTGGTTGTATAACTCTTCTCAGGCTGGTGACCTCATGATGATCATCAGTGTACTCACTGAATGCAAGATTTGCCGAGCTTTGAAGGAATCTGCATATCCAATGGTGCAGGAGGGTCTGTGTTGTAGACTGAATGACTGGAGTGCTGCAGCATCTGTTAGTGCTGATTCTGATTGCTAGTTCTGATACCTGTAAGAGGTGACATCAGTTGCGTACATTGTGGGCACCATCTGAGATTACCACGTGGGACATGGCTGAGTACTTTCATTAACTTCTCATGGCCACGTGCAGTCTGCATCCTGCCCATTTGACCATTTAGCCTCAGATGGTACCCACAATATATGCAACTGATGTCACCTCTTACAGGTAGAGGGCCAAGTTTGTAGGCATTTATTTCGAAGTGTGTTTTGTTTCTTAATTGGCATTGCATAATGGAATCAGTCACATTGGGTTCAAGTTTGGGTTGCAGCAGAACCTTTGCAGTAGAAATCATGGTGTGCCTGGAAAGGAGTTCTTTGCTGACAAAGGCTGAGGCTGAGGAGAGCAGCATAGTATCTGTGTGATCTGGCACATTTCTCTTGAAGATACTTAGCTGAGTGTATCGCCATTCCATCAAGCTGTGGATACAGGCATAGGGGACTGCTCGTAATATGCTCAACATATCCCATGTGGGTGCAAATTTCAAAACTCAGTAGAGATGAATTGGTGAGCGTTATCAGTCATGATTCTCTGAGGGATGCCAAGTGAGGCAAAGTGTCTCTTGAGTATAATGATAACAGTGTTACTCACCGGGCTAGATTTTCTGACCTAGCCCAAAGCTGGGATTCTCCAATCCTGCTGCAGCGAATGGAGATTTGGCTAAGCGCCAAATACTCTATTCTCCCTGGCAGCTGTGGTGGGGTGTAAACAACTGGAGAATTCTGGCCATCATGACTGACAGGTGGTCGAGTTCAAACCATCTGGAATACTAATTCCCGAAGACTAACTGTTATTTAGCATTCTACTTGAAGGTATCAGCTGCTGCAAATGACTATGCGAGGTCCAGGATCTCTTGGAAGTGCAGCGGCTCTTTTGCATGATGTGCCATCTGCAATGTCCCTTTCCATTTTGTGGTACACTATAATGATTTCTTGGCTCTGTATCTGGTTGCTTCCAATGCAGGGTGCCCCTGGTGAAGTTTTTTGGTGTAGTACCTTTGTAATACAAATCACTGGTCACGCAATATCAGTCCACCGTGTACAGTTAGGGAAGCTCTCTTCAGGACTCTGGCCAGCCCCACATGATGGTTTCTTGCAATTATCTGCCTGTGATGTCTACCTGTAAGTCAACTTTATGCCTTTGGATTGTAGAAGAGGCAACATCTCTATTGTCATGATGTCTATATCTTTTTCATGTTCTGCTAGTCTGTAGTAGGTAGGAAGGCTCTGGAGTGGGCATCAGCCAAACACAGCTCTTCACCATTTTTGTTGACAATGCTGAGATTGTAAGGTTATAGCTTTAGCATCATGCGCTGCAGTCATGCAGACACAGTGTGAAGAGGCTTTTTTGAAGTAGTATGAATGGCTGATGATCTGTTTCAATATTGCAGGTTAACCACATCCAAAATCATGGAATTTCTGACAGGCAAAGATTAAAGCGAGGAGTTCCTTCGTGCTCGTATAACTTTCGAAGATTCTTTGTCAAGTAGAACCTGCCAGAACCTGCATTTCACATCCAGGATGCTTACAGACATGACATTTGGCATATCTGCTATCACCTGTTCCTCTGTGTTCACAGGATGATGAGGTCTGAGCAGCATCTTGTTCAAATGAACTGGGTCAGTATTAATCCTGCCCATGCCAGTTTTCTTCACTGCATTAACCATTGCTGAAATCTAGTCTGTGGCCTTGTCTACAGAAATTCTGATACCTGGGGTTGTCATCCAATGTAGCTCATTAACTACTTTCAGCTTCATGACTGCAGGTATTCTTCTCAAACCATAGACTATTGGTGGCACAGAGTCATCTCCTCTCATGTGGTATACAACTGAAAAATTACCAGAGACTTGGAGTTGAAGAGGCTTTTGTACTCTGTGATTTCTGGGGTGTGGTTTTATAGAGCTGGTACCCCTGGATCAAGTTGGATGAGCCCTAGTTTAATGCTATCCATTAAACACTTCACCTTATGATGTAACTAATTACATGAAACTTGAAGCTGCCCTGTGTGCAGTGGAGAATGGCCATATCCTTCAGTGTGGATGATGTGTCCACCATAAGCCACGAGATCCAGCTAGGTATTGGGATCCGGTGCTACATGTGGGTCAAGTTCCTGTTGCACTTGGCTGGGAAATGTTACACTTTGTTCCAATGTTTATCTTGAGTTGCTGGAAATCATGTTGAGGATGATAAAGATCTCATCCTTTACTGAGATGGTGTCAACATTCTTACAGTAGAGTGTTGCTGGAAGTTCAATGGTTTCACTGCTTTGGTTGCACACCAGTTTGTTCACCTTGTTGATGCTCCAAACCTTGGAGGATAGACAGGTTGCAGTGTGGCTGGTGGCAATAGAATACTGCTATCGTTTCAATTGGCAGCATTTTGTGAAATGATTTCATTTGCCACATTTATTGCATGTTTACCACATGCAAAAAAAAGCTGCTCCGCTCTGAGGGTGTTGGCTATTGTCGTCGGGGCAGGGTGTGTCCTGTACCATGAAAATTTCTGTTTCCTACTTGAAATCTCGAGGGTTTTCTGACTATTCTGCAGATGCTAATGGTTGTTTATAGTGTTAAATTTTTCTCTCGCAGTAACTACTTACCATCAGTAAGGGTGTCAAATGCACATTTCTTTGCTAAGATTTCCAAGGTTGCCATATAAGATTTTATTGATTCATCACCTCATTGGTTTGAACGCATGTCTGTTGAATATTATATAAATTCCCAGAAGACAAATGTTCTCCAATTAAAAAAAATATCAGGGTCCTCTTTCTCCTCCTCCATTTGGAAAATAGACTACTTGAACTTGTCAAAGGCCTTAGGGCCCACTAAGATTAGCAAGGTATAAGGTCGGAGCTTTTTTGATTTATCAAATAATGCAGCACCAGGGTGAATATGCACTCCTCAATGTTTTCTTTGAAGACAAGTGGGTCAATATGGCCAAGTCCTGACACCAGATAGAAGCCTTGAGATCCCAAACACTGACAACAAGAACTTATAACAAGCGATATGTTATTCCCCAGCTGAGCAGCTACACAGACTCAACATCTACACTTCCAAAGATGTGGACCAAAGTAATGTAATCTCTCCCTTCCACTTCAAATAAATTGATGTACTTGTTCCCATAGTTCTCTTGTCTTTGACTATGGAATGAAAGGAATGTTATTTGGTTCATTTCTCATACTGAGACATGCTTCACAACTTCTCATCAACTCTTCAATATCTCTATCTACCTTTGGATACAAAAAAATTGCCACTTGCTACTGTTTTTATACAGTGTATCCCTGTGTGCTTTTGCTAAATTTGCTCTAACAATTTCTCCCTAAACCTTGGCAGAACATTATTCTGAAACCCCATAGGATATACTCAGTTCATTTTTATCTGTGAAATACTCCCTCAGCTTCTCGTCACACACTTTAGGCCAGCAATTCATTAAATAATTTTGCGCTTTACTGAACACCCCCCTTATGAATTTCTTTATTAATTTCATTGGCATACCATTTGAGTATGTAAAGTAATTCACAGGTAATACAATGGCTAGAAACGAATCAGTCTTCACAGGAAATCTCAAAACAATGTCTGAATTGGCACAAACTGCCTACTTACAATAATTAATGTCATACTGAGGATCATCAAAATCAGTGTCCATTTTGAGCCATGCTTCCCAAGGAATGGTACTCCTCATCTTTGAACCAGATATGATTGTAAGGACTTGGTGGTCAGTTAACAAAATGAACCTTTTACTGTACAAGTATTTTTGTGGATCTTAGCACCCATGATATGTAATTGGTCAACCCACTTTTTCAACTTGTATGTTAAAGTACCTGAAGCATATGCAACAGACTTCTCCACACTATTTTCCATATTGTGAGATATCATTCTTAATCTCCATAAATCCAAACTTGACTACCATGTCCTAGATTTCATTAATGATGTGGACCACCCTGCAGGTTCGGAAAAATCTCCCTTGTAATTTGCACCTATCTTTTCTGCCATTTCTATGGCTGTGGCCTTATCAAAGGCCTCCTTCCACATCAGCTTGCTGCCTTTTCTCAAAAGCCAGGACTGGATTTTATTGTCCTTTAAGCTTTCTATGAATGTTTCTCTAACATTGACAATAAAGTTTTTAAAAAAATTCATTTATGAAATATTGGCATCACTGGCTAGGCCAATATCTATTGCCATTCCTTAACTGCCCTTGGGAAAGTTCACACCATACCCACAGTGACGAATGAGTTTCTTTAATTCAAGAGCAACAGCCTCTCTTTGCAACTATTTCTAGTCACTGAATGCAACTTTCAATGCAATCTCATTCTTAATCACGCTATATATTGAGCCCAGAATTTTATTTATTTCAGCAAATTCTATCAAACTAGAGTCCATCAGACAATATTGCAATTGAGTCTCTATGACAACAACTATATCAAAAGCATTTTGCCCCATCATGATGAGGAAAACAATAACTTTATTTTCAACCCTTATTTTATTGGCTTTTGGCCAAATATGAAAACTTCATTTTCTGTTAAGGCTGATTTCCCCCAAGGTCCTCAAATAAATCTTCAGCGCTCTTTTTTCTAATTATGTACCATGCTGATTCACCAAGGTTAACACATTGACCATACACATATGTTAAGCTTGTGTAAATATCCCTTTGAATTATTCCCTGAAATTGAAGCCTGAACATGAAGTGCACATTGAGTAATCTTTCAAAATGTTTAAACTTTCTCAAAATCTTTCAAATTGCTTAAACTTCCTCAAAATCTATTTTAGGAACTCCCAAAATAAGTCACAAACTTCTTCAATCTTTACTTTCTCAACTTAAATGTAAAAGAAAATTCCATCCCAGCTTGTCACCATCTTTCTGCTGTGTATTGCACTGAGTAAAATAGCTAAAGTTGCCTTAGTTCCAGATGACTCTAGGCTGCCATCCCATTTGAGGGGAGGAGCTGACTGGTGGTGACTTAACCTGAGGTTGCTCAGGCAAGGGGCAATGTTGAGAAAGTGAGCCTTCACAAATAACCTCAGCCAGTATGGGAATTGAACTCATGTTGTTGGTGCCATTCTGCGTCATGATCCAGCTGTCCAGCCTATTCAGTTAAACTAAATCATTTAATTCTTCTAAACTTCAGACAGTATGGTCCCAATTTGCTCAGCCTCTCATCCTGGGATAACCTTCTTGTCCTGGAAACCACCATCCTGATTTGGAACTATATCACTGTTCCTTCACTGTGGTTGGATCAATATTCCAAAATAATCCTCCATGACAGCACCATGGATGCACCTATAGCACATGGATTGTGGTTCAAGCAGGTAACTCATCAACTTCTCAAGGGCAATTAGGGATGGGCAACAAATGGCCACAAACGAATGAACAATTTTTAAAACGTTAGACTCATACAAGCCCTGTTTTGTGGTGGAAATGTGCCAGGAAGGTCATGGCTTTCATCTCCAGCTGTGCTACTTATCATGAATAGGGACTTTAACGGCGGGTTCCTGGAACAACTTGTTTTTGTTTAAAGTGCCCAATTACCACATGATTGCTGCTGAAACTGTTGTAGCTAGCACTAGCAGAATCCTCATGTTTACACAGGATAGTGAAAAGATACTGAGGGTAGCTAAAGGAGCAAGATACACAGTGCACAGATGGTTCACCGTACTGTGTCACAGCTTGATAAGAAAGACGCCACTCCCAATCCCCCAACCATTTCCTGACATCCCTTTTCTTACTAATATATTATCTAAGCATTTTGAAGAATTGAATACATGACATTACACATTAATTGTATTGACATGAACTTAACCCTAGTTTTAAAATTAATCCATATTAAGGTGTGGATTGTGTCAGTTGCTATCAATATACTTTCACATAGGATTAGAACTCCCAACATTCAGTAGATCGAATTAATTCATTTCTAAAGAATCTATAAACTAGACACTATGTGGTCTGTATTATGTGCCACTTTAGTCAGGACATCAAAACAATTAGTTGTCTCCAACAGAGCTGTAACCTTCAATTCAAAATGAACTTCTCCCCTCTCATTTCATTTAACTTTACATCACAGAAGGAAGCCATTCGAACTATTGCACTTTCCCAGCTCTCTGAAAGAACATAAGGCAGGAGTAGGTCATTCAGTCACTCAAACCTCTTCTGCTATTCAATTAGTTCATGCCTATCTATTTATAATTCCTATAAATGGAATTATTTCTTAATTCCATTTTTCTATCTTGGTTATCCAGTCAGCAAGAGCTATCCATTTAATCCCATTCTCTTATCCTTTCCTCACACCCATTTCATATTTTCCAGATATTTTATCCAGTTTCTTGTTTAAAAGCTGTTCCCTGTTTTATCCAATTTCCTGTTTCCAGGCTGATTCTAGGGATGGCAGGACTGATGCACAAGGAGAGATTGACCAGGTTAGGATTGTTTCCGCTAGAGCTCAGACAAACAAGGGCAGTATCTCATAGAAAATTTTACAATTCTAACAGGACTACAGAGCATAGATGCAGTGAGGATGTTCCCAATGATGGGAGAGTCCAGAATCAGGGGCCACAGTCTGAGGATTTATGGTAGACCATTTAGGACGGAGATGAGGAGACATTTCTTCACTCAAAGAGTGGTGAGCCGGTGGAATTCATTACCAGAGGAAGTAGTTGATGCCAAAACATTGAATGTATTCATGAGACAGCTGGATATAACACTTGGGGGAAAATGGGATCAAAGGTTATAGGGAAAAAGCAAGGTTAAGTCACTGAGATGGACAATCAGCCATGATCATAATCAGTGGTGGAGCAGGCTCGAGGGCTAAATGGCCTCCTCTGCTCCTATTTTTTGTGAAAAGTTATTGTGGATTTTGCTTGCGCCATTATTTCTGATAGGTCATTCACATTCTAAAAATCCTCTGCATAATCCTTCTACCAGTCATTTTAAATCCCCAAGGCACTGCTAAAGTAAATAGGCCCTTCCCATCCATTCTATCTGGGCATCCACAATTGTGAGCATCTCCTTAGCCTCCTCTGCACAACCCCAAGTTATCCAATCTCTCCTCATAAGCTGCAAGTTTCCAGCCCTGGCAACATCCTTGTAAATCTCCTCTGTGCTCTTCTTTATTCCTCCTCTCATATTTCAATATCTACCTGTTCAACATATTTATGTCCTCCTTAGACTAGTTTACTGTCCTCTTTACAGTTAGTCACATCCATATTTTTGGGCTGCTAGTAAATTTTGATACTTTATCCTCACGTTTATATATTGACAGCAGTAACAGTCCTAAGACTGACCCCAAATGGGCACCACTGTTTACATCTCTCAAATCTCAAGAACAATTCTTCAGCAAGCTTTTCATTCCAGCTGCGACGATCACTTTAATATTTTGCAATCTTTTTGTCAGCAAGACCTCTGTACGTGCTTATGTATTTGAAAATCCAAAAATACAAGATATTATGCATGTTTGAAAATCAATATATCATACTGATTCCTCAAAAACATTGTTGAATTTATTGGACAAAGTATTCATTTGAACTCATCGATTTAATCCTTCTGGTATTCTGGCTGATATTAATAAGAATATAATCTATGTATTTCACAGTGCTGTTTGTAAGAGCCTGCCATCTTTCCAAATTTAACAGTGACTATGGTCCAGAAGTACTTCATTTGCTGGAAAGCGCTTGAGAACCTCCTGAGGTCACGAAAGGCGCTACATAAATGCAAGACTTTCTTTCTTAATTGATAAACTTTTAACCTGCATTGTGGCCTCTACAGACATGCAATCCGTTACTGTCTCTAGTCTATACTTGACCTATTCTCCCCATCTCTTCTTGTGAACATCATCTGGCACAACATGTTTAGAACTCAGTAAGAATTTAGCAACACCAATTTTAAATCCAACCGATTTATTTGATAGTAAAATTGCGAGCTTTCAACACTGTTCACTTTCAACAGTGTTCACTGCATTTGCCTGACGAAGACACAAGAATGTTGAAAGCTTGCAATTTTACTATCAAATAAATCGGTTGGATTTAAAATTGGTGTTGCTAAATTCTTACTGAGTTCTTACCACCCCAGTCCAACGCCGGCATCTTTACATCATGACAACATGTTTAAGCAGGGATTGTTTCTATCCTTTCTGAATGCAACGTGCGTTGCAGGTTGCGTGTCATCATGGCTCATGTTACTATGATGATGGGACATTTCCCCTCGGGCACTGACAACTCCGTACTGACTGTAAATCAGCATCACAAAAAGATAAACAACCAGGAACAGCATTCAAGCCATCTCAGTTTACCCCGCCTCCCCGCATACAGAACTGAGCTCCTGCGGTGCTTCCTGCAAGTCTATTTTATGTGTTGGTTGTGTGATGAAATTCTTGACACCAGTTCTAAAATGTAACTTCCGCTGGCCGATCCCTTGTTTTACTTTTGCCATTTACGTGACGAAGAGTTTCAGCGTGACTGAGAGGCACTGGGCGTTTGATGGGTTACATAGTTACATAATAGCATTGGAACTTAATTAATTTGACAGCGAACACTTAGTTTAAAGTCACAAATTAAAGCGCAAGAATACTGGTTAAAAAAATAAACATTCATGTGCATTACAGATCTGTAAAACATGTATGTTTTAAACGGTGATACAATGATTCCAGTGCCTTTGCTATTTCCAATGTAATAATTTACAGAGCGCTCCAATCATTCCCTCACTCACTCACCCTCCGCAATGCGCAGCTTCTCTCTTACATAAAGCTCTTCTCCACTGGGCATGCGCGGCCCAGCTTGCTGTATTTGATAGACCGTTTTCCAGTGACGTCAGGACCCTGCTCCCCCAGCCGTCATTTTTCCCATTGCTCCTCTCCCCTTAAAAAAAAACTCTTCTCATCGTAGTAGAGGAAGAGGATAGCATGCCAGACATCCCCAGGGATACAACATGAATTCAGGAATGGGACGCATCCCTGGTCTAGTGGTGTTACCGTTAGGAATTTGAATTCAATAAAAAATATCTGGAATTAAGAATCTACTGATGACCTTAAAATGATTGTCGGGAAAAAAAAATCCATCTGATTCACTAATGTCCTTTAGGAAAGGAAATCTGCCATCCTTCCCCAGTCTGGGCCTACATATAACTCCAGAGCCACAGCAATGTTGTTGATTTCCAAATGCCCTCCAAGAGTAACTAGGGATGGGCAATAAGTGCTGGCCAGCCAGTGATGTCCATGTCCTGTGAATTTTTTTTAATTAAAGAAAGCAATGAAGAAAATAGTCACCCCAAAGAGTGACAAATAACCAGGACCAGATGTTTTCCATTCCCAGTAAATTGGTGAGAACAATGGAGCTATAAACATGCAAAGTTCTCTCAATCTAGAAACTGTCAGCATTTTGAAATGTTTGTAATGTTACTTTGGCTGTATTGAAGCATATCTGGGAGCTACATGAAGAACATCGAAAACTTGACTATTACTGCACTTTCTGTAATGGCCATTTTGAAATAATTTGTAATATTCTTTCAGGTATTTTATGAACAATGTATATTTTTGCAAAAAAAGAAGTGTCAGGAAACAAATGTAGTTTAAGTGATCTGTATATGGGATCCAATGGGATTGGGAGTTATAGATAGGTCTATGGCTGGGTAGGTTTTGATGTGTTCGGCACAACTTGTGGGCCGAAGGGCCTGTTTGTGCTGTAGTGTTCTATGTTCTATGTTCTATGTATTTATACTATTAAATATTAGATATAAGGCACAGATTTAAATGGAATTAATTTGTGTGAGAAAGGGCACAAGTCTAGTTACATTCATGTTAGACTAAGGTGTTTACATTTGTAAGTGTTTTAGCTTTCAGTTCAAAATGTGTTTTTGTTGTGCTGAGGGAATTTATGCAATGTAATGTAAATATGAACTTGTAAAAAGAATGAGATGTTGCTTAGTAACCAGGGCTACTTTTGGGGAAAGGATCTTTTTGAGTTTAGTTTTTACTGAAAGCCAGGTTAGTAGGAGCTTAGAGAGATGGGACACCTCACAGCTTTGCTAGAAGAAAATAAATACACCAAAGTATGGGGCAAGAAAGCCAAGTGCCAGAAATCTAAAGAACAGCTAGTGAAGGAAACTAGAGAAATAAAGAGAAGTTTTCAGGAAGTCTGAAGTTAAAGGAACAGAGGAAATTGGAATTTGGAACAGGGTATTATTCATTGAAGTCACAGACAGGGCTAAAAAGATGTTGGCTAATGAGGAACCAAAGATATCTAAAGTGTCCTAACGTTTGTGATATTTTACTACATCCAGTGAAGCACATGTGAAACATTAAGTGGCTGGATCTCAGAGTTTGTGTAAAAGCTTAGAAACTCTCAAGAGAACAGAGTCCCAAAAGGAGAGATGGAAAAGCTGGAGACAGATCTTTGATGAAAACAGCTGGTGGACAGCATTGGTTGAAAGAAGATTTTAAAACATTTGTGAGTTCGGAAACACTCAATTTGAGAAGAAATCCACAGATCAACTGCCTGCCATTCGCTCAGTTTTCAGAGCTGAATATTGTCTGAATAAGTCAGCTTGTTGGGTTACAGGAATTGTGTGATTATTGAAAACGTTATAGCTTAAGATAGATTTTGTAACCTGTTGTTCTTGAAATCTGTGTACTTTTGTGAACCTGAGTGGGAGTGAAGCAGGATGTATTGTAGACAAACTTTTAATGTTTAAAATAGATTTGTTGTTGTTGAAAGTTAGGTGACACACCTATGACTCTGTTTCTCCAGCAATTCTGGAAAAAAAAGCAACAATTACGGTCTTTTGAGCCAGGGTTCAATTCAGGAATCTTTCCATCCAGTACTGACATCAACTGGCGTCGCAACAAAATGATTTTGGAAACTTTCTTTTATATTGAAAAATCAAACATTACACTTCTATTTCAGGAAACTGAGAGAGAACCAGAGAACTGTATATTTTTTGCTTCAGCATTTTGTACCACAACAGCCTTCTTCCTGCCGAATTGAGACGTCCTGCACTCACATGCCTGCTGCTGCACAATCAAGATTAGCATCAGGATCAGGAAAAGGCATTCATCCCCTGTGCAACACCAACTAGGAAAACAATAGAACTAAATGGAAGAGGAAGTTTATTTATTTCATATTTCAAGGTAACTCAGAAAAACTGGCAGCATAGTTGCACAGTGGTTAGCACTGCTGTCTCATAGTGCCAGGGACCCGGGTTCGATTCCTGGCTTGGGGTCTTTGTGAAAGCTGCATATCCTCCCCATGTCTGCATGGGCTTTCTCCCACAGTCTGAAAGACATGCTAATTAGGTGCATTGGCCATGCTAAATTCTCCCCCAGTGTAGCCAAACAGGCACCGGAGGGTGACGGATTTTCACTGTAACTTCATTGCAATATTACCGTAAGCCTGCTTATGACACTAATAAATAAACTAAAGCTGGGAATAGTAGCTCCACTGGATGATACGATTTGGTATCGTCTTGAAGTCGTTGGACATTGATCATTTTCTTTTTTAAAAAAGCCCTTGCTTTTAATTAAAGTTCCAATCTGTATTTGATGGATGAATTGTGAGTGTGTCAATAAAGTTATTGTGATATTGCCAAGATGGCGCTGCCCATGTGAAATGAGTCAGTGTGGGGAAGGAATGGAGCAAAGCAGACAGGAGTTCATCTAAATGTCAACCGCTTCCTCTGCAAGAACCGGAAGAATTATCTTATAATCTCCAACAGATGCGCGCCTGACCTTGTCCTGCCAAGTCTTTCCGGTATTTTCACCTTTTAATTATAAATTCGTCGGGACGTTTTCTAATCAATTTGCCATTTTTCACCGTCTTCGGTTTAGTTGAAATGAGCGGTTGGACTGACCGGCAATTCCTCGCCTTTTCCTCTTTAGTTGTCACTATCGCCTTCTGGCAGTTTCACGCTTGCTGGAGCTTTGGAAGGAGCTCGAGAAATCCCTCCTCCTCCTCCTCCTCTTTTATATTTCAAATTCATCCACTTCTCAGTGAGAGGATGAATTCTGTCATCTCTAACACTCCTGCTCCTCTCGAACTTGGTTGACTCTATAATTGTCAAATAAGTGAAACGACCCTGATCATCGGTGGGAAGAGGTTTTGTTTTAAAGAAAACGCGATTCAGAAGCAGTTTATACCCCTAAAAGGGGTAAGAATACTATTTGTCCAAAAAGTCTGCAGACGATCAAAGTAGTTATTAAATGAAAAGACAACGCATACAGTAATGCCAATAAAAACCAAAAGCATGGATCTTGGTATAAAAACAAGATGCTGGGAAAACTCAATAGGCCTGGCAACACCTGTACAGAAACAGAGTTCAGGTTTTGGAGCTGTGACGAGGGGTCATCCAGATTCTAAAGGTTGGATCTATTCTTTCTCCACAGATTCTGTCAGGCCTGCTGAGGTTTTCCAGCATTTTCTGTTTCTGTTGAGGTTTTGAGTAGGTATGACTCTTCCACAGAGCTGATAATGGGGAGATATGAAAGGATGACTGAACAGGTAGTAAGAATAACAAGAAGGAAATGTGCACAGAGTATCAAAATCAATACAAATCAAGACTTGGGGATCAAGGTACATAGCTCCTTTATAATGGCATGGGCAGGTACGGTGTTGGAATGCTGGCCTTATTTGGAGGAACAGAATAGAAGGAAGTTGAAGCCGTGCTGAAGCTAAACAAAACCCTAACTAGCTTGGTCCTGAGAGCTGTCCTGCATTCCACAGCATTGGCCTTGCAGGGAGTGCAGTATGCCTTACCAGAATGATATATGGACTGTTAGAGTTAAATTAAAGAAAGAGTTCACTCAACCTGGGATTGTGTTCCTTTGAATTTAAAATTTTAAGGGGTAATTTAACTCAAGTTTTCACATTGTTAGGGAGTAGATAGAGAAAAACTATTTCCTCTGGAAAGTTCTGAACTAGGCAACATAGTCTATAAATTAGAGTCAGAACCTTTATGAATTAAATGAAAAAACACTTTTACACACAGAAGGTGGTAAAATTCGGGAACTATGTTCTGCAAATGAAAATTAATGCTAGATAAATTGTTAAATTAAAAACTGATAGATTTTTGCTCATATTGATATTGAGGGATGTGGAATAAAATGGGTTATGTGGAGTTTGGCCACAGGTCAACCATAATCTCACTGAATTGTGGAACAGGCTGGAAAAGCCAAGTTTTCTATGCTCAGTCTGATGTTTAGATCAGAGCATAATGTTCGTGATCTGTGCAGATTTTTATAAGTCTGCTGACACTAACCTGTATTGTCAGGTTGCTAGCTTGGGTGATGTAAATAATGATATAGATCAAATAAGGAATAGCAGGTGGAATTTTATGTATTTTTAACTGAAACTGCATTTGAGTATTGCTCACAAGTAGTACTTAAAATTAATAACTACCTATTTGTGAAATCTCTGTTTTTAAAAGATGCAGAAATTCATGAGATGAAAATGAAATATTATCACAAGTAGTGCACTTCTACACTATTTCTCCTGGGTGGTCTCAGGCCAGGACTCATGTTGTGATGTTTAGATGCTAAGTTGCTTTATTCCTTTAATTAATTGAAATTGCCTCTGAATTGCTGAGATGAGTGGAGATGTCGTACATGGATATTCTACTTTTCCAGCTGCTGGTCAGGCTGCCAGGGTAAGGTCCAAACACTAGCTACTTTTGGTGCTTAAAATCACCACAACATGCATTGTTCCTTCTCCATTTATGCACTGAAATGTTATGTATGTCCAGAAGAGGTGGATTGGAATGTGTTATGGGACAAGGTCTTTGTCCTTCTGCCACCTCCATAAACTCATAGGAAATACTGACAGATGTGTTTAAATAATTAGACTGTGGCAATACATATAAAACTCAGAGCAGATTTTTATTATGTTCGGGAGGAAATGGAATGCAGGAGAGGTTGATGGCAGTGAAAGAGAGGAACAAATGATAGTGAAGGAGACAAAAGGAATGAGACAAATGAGAAGGAAATTGTGAACAATGAAAAGGGGGATAAATTAATGGAATTGAGAGATTGGGGAAATGGAAGATAATGAAGAGAAAAAGGAAAGGAGCAGAAGCTTGGTCTGCAAGATCTTGGAGCAATAATGGGGACGGATGCAAGGTGAGAGGAGAAAATGAACGTGACATTTTGGTCGAGCTAATGCTTATCCCTCCAATGTGGGAGGGCTGTCAGCTTCAAATGGACAATGTAGGAAAAGAGTAACAGATTAATAGGTTGAACATGGAGGAGATGCAAATTAAAATGAAATGGCAGATGGGGATAAACAATGAACTGAACTAGCAGAGTTATGGTAAAGAGCCCATCTATGAAAGTTGTATTGATGCAGTATCACTGAGATGGATCCTGAGTGGTAGAACATCTCTGAACTGAGAAGAAAGAATAGATGTTAAGCATAAAGCCTAAAATTATCTTTGGGAGCACCTGGTTAGTTTGTTAAAAATTAAAATGTTTAAATTGAAGAGGAAAGTAAAACATCGAAACATTTGCAATTTTTATTATTTTTTAACTTAAAACATTTAGGAGGAAGCACGGCTCTTTCTGAAACCTTCCCCCCGACCCTCTCAAAAAAATGCAGCATTCAATTTGATGTTTTCAACTTCTGGATTTATGTGCTTTTGTTTCCCGTGTAAATGAAGGAATGTTGTATGGCAACATAGCTTAAATCATACCTCATGCAATGATTTGTTTTTACATATCCACTCTCTCACAAGCAGATTTTTGGGTTTGCTGCTGAGTTTTCTGATATATTAGTAAGCTTTTCTTGTATTTTTTTGTAATGGGTAAATTTCAGGTTGCATGCGCATGATCTCCTTTTCAAAATATTGTTGGACACCTTTAATAAAGAATGCCATCTGGTGATATATATACTCTCCTTATAAATTATGTCAGCTAATCTTCTGTGGTGCACCTCATTGACGGCCTGAGGCTCAGGATGGCGGGTATTTATGATATTTATCCCGTCTCTTCAGGAGTTGGGTTTGGGTGAAGTGGTGAAGCAGTTACATCAACAGGTTTATCAGAGGCTAATTTTTTTTGTTTATTTGTTCATGGGATGCGGGCATCGTTTTTGGGTCAGTATTTATTGCCCATCCCTAATTGCCCTTGAACTGATTGACTTGCTAGGCCACTTCAGGGAGTGTTGAGTCAACCACATTGCTGTGGTACTGGAGTCACATGTAGACTGCACAAGGAAATCTGCCATTCTCACCTTCCCTAAAGGAAAAGAAAGGATTTTTTTCAAATTACTTCTCAATCATTTTATGTAAAAATAGATAATAGCTATAAAAATGATTTGACTTTCTGGTTAAAAAAAATTCTTGGGATAAGTTAGAAAAATTATAATAAAGTGAATAATTTAACTAAAATGTACAGTACTAACTAGCATGCTGGCTGCTAGCCAAGAAGCATTTCAAATTCATATTTATTGAAAACTAGATTTTCCAGTACATATGCACACATTTTGCATTTCTCTGTATTTTCACAGCAACTACTGCAAATAGACCTTGCATTCCATGAAATGAAATGAAAAACCTGGTTAATTTATGCATTACGTTGCACTATCCTAAAGTTTCAACTCTTACACTTCTGTCATGCTTCTAAGATTGCAACAGATTAAATAAGGACCTCAAATTGCACATAATACATATTCATTGCAACTAGAATTCATTAAAAAAATTGGGCAAATACTGTTGTTTAAATATTAAATGCAGATCTAATGAAGACTGTTATGCATTAATTACATTTACATTCATTAATAATGTTTTTGGATTGACAAAGTTTCCTCATTTTTATACTTTTAACCCTTTTTCACTATATGAATCCCATTAAGGTATTATTAAATATGACTATTAATTCCTGTTAAATGACAATGTCATAAGAATGAAATTTTCATTTAGCAGGAATTAATGATCACTTTTTAAAAATACCTCTACAGATCATAGCTACACTTGTTCGCTGTGTAGGATGTGGGAGGTCCTGGAGGCTTCTGGCCTCCCAGACATCCATATTTGTGCTGGGTGTGTCGCGCTGTGGTTCCTAATGGATCTTGTTCGAGAACTAGAACTGCAGCTCGAGGATCTTCGTCTGGTTAGTGAAAATGAGGAGGTGATAGACAGGAGCTACCAGCAGGTGGTCACACCAGGGCCACGGGAGGCAGACAAGTGGGTAACACTCAGGAAGGGGGAAGCTCAGGTGATAGCACCCCAGTGGATGTGCCCCTTCACAATAAGTACTCTTGTCTGAGTACTGCTGGTGGCGATAGCCCTCCTTGGGGAAGCAGCAGTGGCTGTATCTCTGGAGCAGAATCTGGCCCTGTAACTCAGAGGGCTAAGGAAAGGAGGAGGAAGGCAGTATTAATCAGGGACTCTACAGTGAGGGGATTGGGTAGGTGATTTTGTGGAGGCAGACAGGAGTCTTGGATGATGGTTTGCCTCCCTGGTGCCGGGATCGCATCCCAGAAATCCTGAAGTGGGAGGGAGAGGAGCCAGAGGTCGTGGTACATATTGGTACTGCTGACATAGATAGGGAGAGACAAGGGGTCATGACATAGATAGGAAGAAGCAAGGGAGTTAGGTAGATAGTTGAGAAGGAGGAACGCAAAGATAGTAATCTTGGCATTGCTGTCTGTGCCACAGGAAAGTGAGAGCAGGAATGGAATGAGGTGGAGGATGATTGCATGGCTGAGGGACTGCAGCAGGGGCTGGGATTCAGGTTCCTAAATCATTGGGACCTCTTTAGAACATAGCACATTACAGTGTTTGGTCCTCGATGTTGCGCCGACCAGTGAAACCAGTCTAATGACCCTCTAAGCTAAACTATTCCAACGTTATCCATATGCCTATCCACTGATCATTTGAACGCCATTAAAGTTGGTCGATGATATTGATGTATTTGTTTTTATCCTACAGGTACTTTGGTCCGCTTTGTTGTCTAACGAGGGGCATACACGCGATGGGTCGTGGCAGGGCTGCTCTTGGATGTTTTATCGAGAGTATCCTAGTGCTTCACGTCATTAGTGTACTCTTGTCCTCAGTGACTATTGCTGTGTTGTGCAGATACATAGATTTGGGCCTGTGTCTGTGGGAGTTTGCGCTTTCTCCCCGTGCTTGCGCGGGTTTTCTCCGGGTGCTCCGGTTTCCTCCCACATCCCAAAAATGTGCTCTTAGGCAGAACAATTTCTCTCTGTCTCAAATTTGGTTTAATCCATAGATCTATAAACACAGACAGGGATCATGGGTAGAAGTGGGAACATCGAGGTGACCCTGCGGGCTCGTTGGGCTGAAGGGCCTGTTTCCAGTGCTGTTTTGTTCTTTGTTCTTTATTAACGCATTGGCAGTAAATTGTCATCCTGCAACGTTACAACTTCAGATCAATTCTCAGGAGCTGTCACAGCAGCATCCACTCTGCACTCTTAGGGAAGGTATAGTTTGTTTTGTGTTGAACCAGATGAGTTTTTACAATAATCGCCATGGTTTCATGGTCATCGTTCCAGATTTTTATTTAATTTAAATCCACGTGCCTTTTCAATTTAATTCCACCAGAAGTTTGTGTCAGTCAGGAGCTGCTTATAAATCCCCAGTGTTTACTCTTAAGTAGAAGAATAGGTTACAAAACCTAGCAGGAAATTTTTGATTCTCTCACATTTTTACTTTATAATATTGTTAAGTTGAATTGCACTATCTGAAATAAGAAATGCAAAGCTTTTCATGCCAGTCATTTTTCTCCTTAGCTAACACAGGCTAATGCATCACGTCTCTTCCCTGCAGAGTGTAGAATGGATGTTGCTGTTATGGACTTAAACAGCTCCTGAGAATTGATCTGGAGTTTTATAAAAAGATCAAATTATTTTTATAGCTATAATTATCTACTTTTACAAAAAGAATTGAGGAGTACTTGCATCCTTTCCTTTCCCTTTAGATAGTTACTTACATTTTAGTTGTATTACTCAAGCCATTTTATCCATGTTCAACTGCTGCACAGGATTTTTACAATGAGGGGCCAGCATCATGTATTATTTTACCGTGTGATTTCCAAGGATAACAGTACTTTCTATTAAAAGAACCTATGACCACTTCCATCCAGAAGGACAAGGCAGCAGATACATAGGAACACCACCATCTGTGAATTCCCCTCCAAGCCATCATCATTCTGACTTGGAAATACATTGCCATTCCTTTGCAGTCACTGGGTCAAAATGCCGGAATTCCCTCCCTAATGGCATTGTGAATCAATCCATGGAATGTGGACTGCAGCAATTCAAGAAGGCAGCTCACCACCAACTTCTCAAGGGGAACTAGGTTCCAAAAACATTTTTCTAGGTTGAAGGTTTTCCCGCTGGAGGCAACACTTGGAAATGTTTTGGGAGAATTCGACCCTTTATTTTCTGGAAAACCCACATCGAAGAGCTGAAATTTCTGGCTTCTTGCTCCTGACCTAATTCTTTAATGCTCAAAGCATCTTAGTAATGTGAGTCATCAGATTAACCCTTGCCGATTACAGTAAATCAGTGCCCTCTCGGAACTTATTTTTCTCCACAGGAGTTTCTCCTTCTTTACTCATTTAAGGCACTTGATAATTTTAAAAACCCTCTACCAAATTTCTCCTTAACCTTTTTGTGTCTGAGAGAAAGCAGTTTCTCTAATCTCGCCACATAACCAAAGTCTCACACCCTGATACTATTCCATTGAGTCTTCAATTCATCCTTTCTAAAGTGTGATGCACAAAACTGGCCATTATAAATGGTTAGCACAACCTTCTTGCATTTATATACTATGCCTTTCTATACAAAGTCAAGGATCCCATATATCTTTTTAGAGCAACCTTCTTAACTTGACCTGATACCTTCAAAGATTTGTGTATATATATCTCCAGGCCATTCTATTTCTGCATCACCCTTAAAATTGTATAATTGAACTTATCGTCTCTTAGTGCTCCTATCAATCACTTCACAATTCTTTGCATTAAATTTCCCCTGTCTTTCATCTGATCATTTTACCATTCTTTTTATATCCCCCTACAGTCTATTTGGTATCCTTCTCATTGTTTAATGTATTTCTAAGTTTTTTTTTAATGTCATTTGCATTCCTCATTGTGACCCTGAGGGAAAGCACTATATTCTTGTCTCCAGTCTGAAACTACAATCATATTCAGCATTACTTCTTGTTTTCTGCCCCTTTGCCAACTTTCTATCCACACAGCCATTATCCCTATAATCCCATGTGCTTCAGTTTTATCAGTAAGAAGTCTCTGAACACCAGGTTAAAGTCCAACAGATTTATCTGTTAGCACAAGCTTTTGGAATGTTACTCCTTCAGGTGAGTGAAGAGTTGTGTTCACAAACAAGGCATACATATACACAGACTCAGTTTACAAGATAATGGTTGGAATGCGAATCTTTACAGATAATCAAGTCTTTACGGGTACAGACAATGTGAGTGGAGAGAGGATTAAAACAGGTTAAAGAGGTGTGAATTGTCTCAAGCCAGGACAACGAGTGAGTGAAATTTTGCAAGCCCAGGCAAGTCATAGGGGTTACAGATAGTGTGACATGAACCCAAGATTCCAGATGAGCCGTTCTCGTGTGCAGAACTTGGCTATCAGGTTTTGCTTAGCAATTCTGCTGTAATGTATTAAGGCCACCTTAGAGAACACTTACCCGAAGATCAGAGGCTGAATGCCCAGGACTGCTGAAGTGTTCACCAACAGGAAGAAAATACTCCTGACTGGTGATTCTCAAGCGTTGTTTGTTCATCCATTGTCGTAGTGTCTGCATGATCTCCCCAGTGTACCATGCCTTGGGACATCCTTTCCAGCAGTGTATCAGGTAGACAACGTTGACTGAGTTGCAAGAGTATATACCATGTACCTGGTGGATGGTGTGCTCATGTGAGATGATGGCATCTGTGTAAGTGATCCGGCATGTCTTGCAGAGGTTGCTGTGGCAGTGTTGTGTGGTGCCATAGTCACTGTTTTCCTGAAGGCTGGGTAGTTTGCTGTGGACAATGGTCTGTTTAAGGTTGTGCGGTTGTTTGAAAGCAAGAAGTGGGGGTGTGGGTTTGGCCTTGGCGAGGTGTTCATCTTCATCAATGATATGTTGAAGGCTCCAGAGAAGATGTTGTAGCCTCTCTGCTCCGAGGAAGAACTGGATGATGAAGGATTCTCTGTCCACCATGTCCTATGTTTGTCTTTTGAGGAAATCGTGGAGAAACTGTGACATCAATTGCCATTTTTGGTTGAGAGTTCCAAACATCTACCTCCCTTTGTGTAGAGATGTTTCCTGACATCTCTCCTGAATGGTGTGGCCCTAATGTTTAGACAACGCCTCCTGGTTCTAGAATTTTTAACCAGTGGAAATAGTTTAACTTTATCCACACTGTCTTTTCCTGTTAGAATCTTGCAGACTTTGATCAAATCAGCCTTTAATCTTCTAAATTCTAGATCTAATTTGTGTAATCTTTCCTGAGAATTAAACCCTGAAGTCCAGGAAGTTGTTAACTGTTATAGTTGTTAACCTATGATGTACTCCCTCCAAGGCCACTATAAACTTCCTAGGATATGGTGCCCAGATCTACCCACAGTTCTCCAATTGGGTCTAACTAGGTTTTGTTTAACGGCAGCATAACTTCTGTGTCCTTGTATTCCAGTCTTCTGGATATACAGACCAGCATTCCATTAGTCTTGATTATTTTCTGCATCTGGTCATGGCATTTTAAAGATTTATGCATCTGAACCCCAAGTCTCTTTGGACATCTACTGCATTTAACTTCATACCATCTAAAAAGTTCTCTGATCTATCTCAGAATAGCATTGCAATACTTGATTACTTTGGATGTCATTCCATATATAAAACAAAAATCAGAAAATGCTGGAAACTCAGCAGCTCAGGTTTGAGGAAAGAGGTAGTTCAGGTCTGTGGCCTTTCACCAGAACTTGAGAGCGGGGCTGAAATCAGACCAGAGTCCTGTAGCTTCTGGTCGCACGTGAAATGGTTCACCCTTTGCCAGAGGCACTGACTCAAATAGTCAGTTTTGAATTCTTTAATGAGTTGGACAGTTTGTGATGGACTGCTGTATGGGCAGGAATTTTATTTGCACTGGTTAGCATCAGGGAGTGGTGGAAAAAAGATAATGGCAAAGAATAATCCCAGCATTCATGTGAAGGCAATGTAGTGCTTGTTTACAGGATGGGTGGGATTGGAAGCTCAAAAAATGCCTGCAATTTGGAGATACTGCACAATTTAATGGTCACACCATTGTTGATTTTCTACCCGGTTTCACACTTGGAGACTGGTTAGATTGACAGGCTAGTTGGGTGATGGGGGGGAAAGCCAGCAACGAAAGGCCAGAACTGAGGATCACTGGGAAAGGACTCTGGCAACTGGGAAACTTTGCAGATTAGTAGTGAATATGTGTTATTGTTCATTTGCTCTCACTAATTGCTTCATTTTGCTCTTTCTCACTCTGTTATTGTTTGCTATTGGGTGTCATCCAGCAATAAGAAGGGAAGAACTGAGAGAAATTGTTGGTGTGGGTGGAAGTAGGTAATGTCAGCCAATTGCTGCAGAATGTTTGAGGAGCTTGGGTGGGTGGAGGGGGGCAGGGTACCCCTGCACCTCATGGTCTATCATTAGTGTCACAAAAAGCATTTTCTACTAAATCTGGCTGCTCACTCTCTGTAGCGGCTGGATTCCACATCACTGGAGAAATGATTAATGAGGTGTTAAATATCAATCATATTTGACTGTTATTATTCTGAACCATCTCTCTGGAACAGATTGCTCAGACACACACATATTTACCACAGTTCAAACACTAGTAGCCATGTTTATGGTGGATTGAGTTGAGTTAGAATCATAGAATCCTTACAGTACAGAGGGAGGCTGTTTGGCCTATTGAACTTGCACTGTCAAAAATCTCACCCAGATCCTATCCGCATAACCCCAATGTTTTCCCTGCTGATTCCCCCAATACTAAATGGCAATTTAGCACGGCCAAGGTACCATATTTGCACGTCTTTGGACTGTGGAAGGAAACTGGAGCACCTGTAGAAAACCCATGCAGTCATGGGGAAAACATACAAACTCCACACTGATAGTGACCTGAGATTGGAACTGAACCTGTGTCCCTGGCACTGTGAGGTAGCAGTGCTAACCTCTCTGCCACCCTGCTTGGCAATCTTGACAATTTACCCATCATCCCCATGTCCTGACTTAAGCAGGCATTTGTAAAGGAGAGAGGTCTGAAAAGCAATCCCAATGAGTTTGCAATATGTGGTCACTAGATGCATTGCTGAGTGACTTCAAAATTGCTTGGCTGTCTAATGAATGGTGTTGGGCTCATTCATTGTAGCTGTGGTACATCAATGTATAGTTAGTGATTATATTTCGAGGGAACATGAGAGAATTGAACCTTTGCTGTTTTACATGTCAAGGAATTAAAAAAAAATCTCACTGTGAAAACTGCATTGTTCACATACCTTACATAATGGAAGCTTTTACTGATTGCAAACAATTGGCTGGATTTTATGGTCCTCCGCTTGAAGGTTTGAAGACGGGGTAGTATGTAAAGTCCATTGGGCAGCCTATCTGCCTGCACCTTACCCCACTACAGTTTATACCAGCTGTAATGGTATACAGTGGGCATTTATGCCGTCTTGCCCAGCTATTGCTGGGATTTAGCAGTCAGCAGGAGAGGCACACCAAGTGTCCAGCCTTGCAGGATTTGAGGGGCCTGTATTGGGTCCCCTTAACTGGGTCCCTCTGTCCATTAGAGGATACCCCTCCCAAAGTATTACTTCTCTCAGGTTTCCCTTCCCCTCGGGCCCCTCAAACCTTGCCCCTTCAGTGAAAGCTCCAAACATTTCCCTCCACCTAATCCAATGCTGAATACCTCCTCAAACCCCAAGTGCAGTACCAGCAGTGGCTTTACTACTGGGACACTGAGTGCTAGAGAGCTGTTAACCTCTAATTGGCTGACAGTTCTCTGAGGTGGAACCTGGAGATGCGAATACAGCCTATAGACTTTGTTCAATAAGTGGCTTCTGGGCAACAGCTTTCTAAAAAGCTAACAGGCACTACCTGTCTACGTTGATAATCCTTCAAAAAGAAAATCAGAAGGTTACAATTAATCAAACTTTTTTTTTGTAGAATGAATGACAAAGGTAGTGATTCCTCCTTGCATTAATTACTATTGCAAGAACTGGCAATTGCCTCAACGACTCTCTTGCAAATTCTGCAAAAGAAAGTTACTAAAAGTTATCATATCTTGCTGTTTTTTTTAATTGCTATATTTGAAAACAATTGACTGCACTAAATTTATCTAAACAAATTACATTCTGTATTTCTTCATAAGTACATTGCCTCCTTTCTCCAGCTTGCAGAAAATCAAACTTGGAATAAGAAAGGGCAGGACTGGGTATTAAATATTCCTAGATACAGAGATGGGAAGGGAATAGAGAAGGAGGCAGTATTGTGTAAGGAGAATAATACAGTGCTGGAAAGGGAGGATGTCCCAGAGGTGTCAGAGGACCGAATCTATTTGATTAGATTTAATGAACAATAAAGGCTAAAGTTACATTCCTCGGAGTAGTCTAGAGGGCACCAACTAGTGTAAAAGATGTTGAAGAACACATTGCAAGGAAACTACAGGGAGGTTCACAAATTATAGTAGTTATAATGAAGGACTTTATTTATCCAAATATACACTGGGATAGTATAAAGTGCCAAAAGGACAAGAGTACCTAGAGTATTCAGGAAAATTTTCTACAGCGGTATGTTTCCAGTCCAACAATAAAGGAATAAGATGGGTCGAGTAAATGAAGTGTCAGTCAGGGAATGCTTAGGGAACAATGATATTATATCATAACATTTAAGTTGGCCATTGGAAAAGGACAAGAAACAATCCACCATAAAAATAACTAATTGGGGGGAAAAATAACTTCAGTGGGGTAATGGATCTGAACCAGTTAAACTGGAATTGAAGTTTGGCAGGCAAAACTGTAACTGGACAAAACCTTTCTTTTAGGTTGAGACAGTTAGGGCACAGTTAATGTATATTTCTTTGAAGGGGAAAGGTAGGGCAAACAAATGCAGAGTGGCCTGGATGTCAAGAGGGGTGAAAATTAAGATAGCAAAGAAAAATTGCGCCTATTGACAGATGTTGGGTGGATATTACAACAGGGAACCAAGTTTAATATAGAGGGTTCAGAAAAGAATTGAGAAAGCAAAGAGCTGCAAAGAGACAGTTGACAATAGTTTGCCAGGCATATAATAGTAAAAGGGTGATTAAAAAGAAGAGTGTAGCCAATCAGAGACCAAAGATGGGATTATGTATGAAGGCAGGGCCCTGACTGAGGTATCTGATTCTTGGATTAAATGTATAATGAGGTTCTGGTGGCAGCCGGAGTCTCCTTGTGTATTGTGAATGATTGAAAGGTGCAGGCACCAAGTCAAACACAATAATAATTATATTGACCCTCTGATGAAAGATCATCTAGATGCTGTCGGACCTGCTGAGATTTTCTGTTTTTGTAATAATTTTATCTAATTTTATTTTATTCAAGGAACATGTTTGCGGACTGAAAGTTGAATTACAGTTTAGCTTGCATCGAAAAACCATGCTTTTCTTTTCCTGAACCCCATGTTTGAATCCCTCCTAAGTCACAGGACTGAAACAGCCCTTATCAAATTCTAAGGCAAGCCATCCTTCCTTATTTTTTTGAGCTGTCTGCAGCCTTTGACACAGTTGACCACACCATCCCCCTCCAATGCCTCTCCGGGTCAAACTAATTTTGATTTTAAAATTCTTGTTTTTAGTTTTCAAGTCTCTCAATGGCTGACCTTACCCTTCACTATCTCTGTAATATCTCCAGCTCCCGAATCCTTTTAGATGTCTACACTCTTCTAATTCTGGCCTCTTGTGCATTTCCAATTCTAATTGTTCCACCATTGGTGACCATATTTTCAGCTGCCTGGGCCCTAAGAACAGGAATTACTTCCCTCTCCCCATTTTTCTACCTTACTTTTTTGCTTTAAGACACGCCTTAATAACTATCTCACCAACCAAGCTTTTTATCATCTTACCTAATATCTCCTTATGTAGCTTATTTTTGTTTTGTTTTCTAATGCTCCTGTGAGATGTCATGAGATGTTTTATGGCGTACCTTTGTGCACACACATCTTTCCCTTTGGAGAACAGTAGATTCCTGAGTTAATTAACAGCCTGTTGAAAGATGTTGTATGAATTTAAGTTGTTGTTGTTAGACTGGTTGCTGCCAGACATCATCTGAAGAGGGCACTGCCTGACTGAAAACTGGAATGATTATGCCATTGAGAGACTGTTTAAAATTACAAAGATATTCTCTCCACAAGCCTTCCTGCCATACTTTCAACGTTAAGCAGATATAACTGGGATATCAGTCATTACATTAATGGCGGACATGGTTAGACAATGAAATATAAAATTAAGATCACCACTAAACTGTGTAATATCAAAATGTCGTCTTTTTTTTCCCTATTTATTCTTTAACAGGATGTGAATGTCACTGCCTAGGACAGCATTTATTCCCCATTCCTAACTGCCCTTGAGAAGGTGGTGATGAGCTGTCAACTTGAACTGCAGCAGTTCATGTTGTGCAGGTGCACTCACAGTACCATTAGAGAGGGAATTCCAAGATTTTGATCCGATGACAATGAAGGAATGGTAATATAGTCCCATATCAGGATGGTGCGTGCCTTAGAGAGGAACTTGCAGCTGGTGGTATTCCCATGCATCTGTTGCCCTTGTCCTACTAGATGTTAGAAGTCATGGGTTTGGAATGCTGTCAAAGGAATCTTGGTAAGTTTGCAAGTAGTACATTTCTCTCTTGTTAACCACTAACCTCTTGCTGCCATTAGCTTTTATTTGTGTATATTTTTGCCTATTTTCTCCCAACCCCGCCTAAAATCATGACTGATGCAGTTATCTTTTTGATCCTGGCGTCTTACAAAACCAGTCAGTATGGACACAGGAAGCTATTAACATTGCAGCTATTCTTTATTGCTGTCTCTCAGTCAAACTTATGAGAGAACATGGATCCTGTGATCCCGCGATGCACTGGCTTGCAAAGTATGGCAAGTGAGACAAAACATACGATGCATAACAGTGGCGCTGTTAACTGTTTGGGCTATAGAGTATCCAACAAATCTCACGCTTTCTTCACAGACAAGTTTTGTGAACTTACACAATGGGCACTTCCTGGCAATTTGATTGGAGAGGCCTTAGGAGCAGGGCCAATGTCCTCAACCCTGGCGTCAGACACCTGGACTTGCGCTCTTTACTGCAGAGAATGTAGTCAGTGCCTCTGATTACACTATCCCCTACTACCACCACATTCCTTTTTGCTCCCTCAATTTAAATTGCTTTCTTTTGCCTTGATCAGTTAGCTCATCCACCCTACAGCCTCTGCTCTCATCCAAACAAAGCGAGGGAATTTCAAACCTGTTGAATAATTGTCAAGGCTGAGGCTCCTGCCCTCGGAGTCCCTTTCCATACTCACTCACAGTCAGACAGTCCTGTACCTCACCATTGACCAAATCAGAAGTCTGACTGTCTCCTGGTACGAAGAATCTGTGTAACTTTCTCCCTCCCTGACGCATCGCGGTTTCTGTAGTTCATCTTCCAGTTTGCAAAGTTAAGCCGAAGCTGCTTGAACTTCCCTTACTGCCGGCATTTGTGCCCTGAGTCAAACTGATATCCAGGGACTCCTACACGATGAATCTGTGACACGTCACCTATCCAGCTATCCTTAATGTGTTATAATTAACTATTTAATTCAACTATATATTTTACCTTTTTTTATATTTTATTAACCTTACGACCAGTTGTTATACTATTTTAAACTTTAGAAACAGAATAAACCTTTATCACTTACTCGATACTCACCAAATAACTTCTCATGTAGCAGAGTAAGACCATTTATCGAAGGCTGAGAAAATTAGAAAGTAAAAAGCAAAGTAACTCCTATAACTATCCAACTCCCAGCACTCTCTTCTAAGTCGTACTCAAGTACTAAGCCACACTAAGTTGGCTGGCTTTCCCTGCTGCATCAGTTACACATAAAACAGTTTGAGCTGCCTTTATTAGCTCTTCCAGTGTACATCTTGTTTAAGCTCTGCTTAAGGCTGTGAACCTTAGAATTTAAACCCTAAATTCAGTTAAATACTAACTACAAACAAAATTTTATTTTTTACTGAAGATTTAAGAATTTAATACTCAGTCACCACCCAGCAATGTTCAATTCTGTGCTTGGGTAGGTTTTAAAAGGATAGATTCATTGTAGAGAGGTACTGTTTCTATAGAATTCAATGGATTGCAAGATAATACCCTGTGCCCCAAATATCTGTACTTGCTTCCCCCCCTTATATTTCTCATATACATTCTATCCCTTGGGATCATCGCAAAAACACTATCAGTTGCCACATGCATGCTGATAACACCTCACCACCATCTCTCTCTCTCTCTTTCTTCCTTTTCTTTAAGTTATCATAGCATAATAGAATCCTTACAGTACAGAAGGAAGGCATTCAACAATCCCATCCAGGCCTTATTGTTGTAACCCCACGTATTTACCCTGCTAATTCCTCTAACCTACGCATCCTGGGATACGAAGAATCAATTTAGCATGGCCAATCAACATAACCTGCACATGTGTGGGAGCAAACCGGAGGACCATGAAGAAACTCATACAGACACAGGAAGAATATGCAAACTGCACACAGACAGTGACATAAATCGGGAATCGAACCCAGGTCCTTGGAACTGTGAGACAGCAGCGCCAATCACTGTGCCACCGTGCTGTCCAGAAGTTATAAGACTTATTCTCCAATTTACTGGATGAGCCTGAATGTTTCCATTGAATATGTCTCTTGATTGAATATTGGGAAGATTGAAATCTTTGTCTTCTGTAATCTGAGAACATGGGCTGCTGAGACTCTCATCTTTGCCTTTGTTACCCCTAGGTTTGAATATTTGAACCCATACTTGATTGGCCTCCCATGCTCTACACCCCAGGTTGAGGTCACCCAAAACTCCATTGCCCATGTTTTAACTTGCACTAAGTCCTATTTCACCCATCACGCCTGTACATTGGCTCCCAGTTAAGCAATGTCTTCATTTTAAAATTTTATCCTTATTTTCCAATCCCACTAATGCCTTGCACTTTTAATATAAAACGTGTATGATCTCCTGCTGCCACACAATCTTCCAAGAGCTCCGCATTCTTCTGACTCTGGTCACTTTGAGCTCCACAATTTTATTCATTCCACTATTGATGATGATGTTTTTAGCTGCCTAGGCCCTTAGCTCCCACATTCACTCCATCACCCTCCCTGCTTCTTTACCCCTCTTTCCTCCCATTGAATGTCTTTTAAAAAAGATACTTTTTTTTGGCCATCTATCCTAGTATCAGCTCATTTGGCTCTGCGTGAAACTTTGCTTTAAAAACTCCTGTGAAGTGCCTTGGGATGTTTTATTATGCTAAAGGTGCTGCACAAATCCAGGTTTGTTATTGTTGAATGGAATTGATACTGGTTGAATTTCATTTAATTTGCATTTCACTGTAATTTGATTCTATCCTTTCCCTTATTCTGCAACTTCCAAGTGCATCCCAACCCACTGGGTGGTTGGGGAGTAGCAGTCTGTAGCTGATCTCCCATTAGTAACATTGGTTGACCCCTTGTGAGGTGTGTCCGAGGGGATTGGACCACCCGTTTTAAACAGCCAGTATCAATTTTCCTTCCTTCTGTTTACCGGAATATGATTGGTTCTGCCTATTCCCAGTAGCATCCTTGCTGCTTCCTGGCTCTGGGATGTGCTGCTGCTTAACAAGTATGTATCTTATAACAGAAAAGGGCTTGTATACTGCTCCCTCCCATGTTCGTTACAAAGGATCACTTATTCAGGATGCAGATGACAAGCACGAAGATGCAGCTTTGGCATCAGTGTATTTGATTCTGTGTTTAATATGTCGAACATTCTGGAAATGCCTTTACTCAGCAAATTGCACGCTCTTAATTACACAACATTAAGCTCAGTGACATGGAATGCTGATTAAAATATGTGCTTCTGTTTCATTGGACTCACCTTTCATTCTGTGAACTGGCAATATTGAATTGTCTGAAACGTTTTGAATAATTCAAAATAGAGCTTGGCAGCTGTTAGTGCAAGCTTTTGATTGTACATTTCCTGGATGTAGGTTATTTATTTAATGATGCCTTACAGAGCCTGGTCATCACTTTGTGCTTCTTATCCTCAACCTCATCTGCGAAGATCTCTTCCCACCACTCTGTTTGCATTAAGTCACCCTTGGGAGAAGACTTTCACTCATCTTCAATTTGTAGCAATATAGTTAACACCAATAAAGAGCATCTTTAAAATTTCTCTGCAAATAATTGGCAGGACATTCACCCGTGTCAATCACCAGCACAAAGCGATGGCAACTCATTGTGTTGCCTTTCTTCTTGAGCCACTTAAACCAGGAAATATATAATAGCAGTCTGGATTGGCACTCTGTCTGAAGTATCAGTCAGGCCGAGATCTGAATGCAAGTCTGTGGTGAAAGGATCAAGCGCTCACCCACTGCTGGGATATTCAGTCTCTTAAGTGTGTTCCCGTTTTAATATTTTTGAGGTTCATTCACATTGATCCTCTTTATTATTAGCATTATTCATTCATTGGGACATGGGCATCACTGATCAGGATTTATTACACACACACACCCTGGTTGTCTGAGTGGAGTTGAAAGTCAACCACATTGTTGTGCTCTGGAGTTGCATGTAGCCCAGATCAGGTAAGGGTGGAAGATTTCCTTCGCTAAAGGACATTAGTGAACCAAATGGATTTTTCTGACATCAACAATGGTTTTATGGTCATCAGTAGATTCTTAATTCTGTATCTCTTTTTTATTATTGAATTCAAATTCCATCATTTTCTATAGCCAGGTTTGAACAAGGGTCCTCAGGATATAAGTGAATTTCTAGATCAATAGTCTAGCAATAATACCATTAGGCCATTGCCTTCCCATGCTTTCCCATCCAATTTAATATGTTCTGGAGGAGATGCTCAGAAGGAATGCCTCAGGTCTAAAGTGATGCCTGTTGTCAGGGTCGTGACCTCATACCCTCGTCATTAGTGTAAGGTGGCTGAGCACTGCCTCAGCTCAGCTGGTCTGAGTCCTGTTGTGGAATTTAGAATAAGAAAATACTAAGATACTTTCAGCAGGTGAGGCAGCATTTGTGAGGAGAGAAGCAGTTGACAATTTCAGGAATTTGTTTTGCTAATACTGGTTTATACTCCACATTTCATTCCCTATGTTGTATGCAAAATATACACCTTGTCAGTTTGGATTTAAATTTTTATCTCTTTTAATTTTGAAATATTTTCTATCCACTTAAATTCATCACTGTTTTTGTACAGCTTTCAGGCACTTTCTCAAAGCAAAGATGTCCTAGAATATCAGTTTTAATGAATCAAGTTATTATTGAGATTGACCTGCTCCTAATTTTCGATGCTTCCTTTTTGAAAATTCTTAGTGACAAGAATTCAGCGCAAAGAGGCCTTGGGCAAGTTTGGAGATCTGAATACTAAGCTATTGTTCAGGACAGTCTCTTAAAAAACCAACAGAAAGTAAGTTTCCAATGAATCTTCAAACCTCAGCCCCTCCAATTAAGGAGACATATTTACCATTCCATGCCCGTGTGTGATCAGATAATTTGGATGCTGTCTGCCTTTAGATTCTGTTTGTTCATTTGGGCAGAATGATCCAAAGCAGACCTACTTTTCAGGAGATTCAAGTAGACTTTAAGGAGTGATCTGAATTGAATCTCTAATGTCCCTACATTGTGATGAAACATAAATTCATACTCTTCTCACCCATCCCTCACAACTCCATTTTTTGATTTGATTTATTATTGTTACATGTGTTAACATACAGTGAAAAGTATTGTTTCTTGCATGTTAGACAAAGTATACTGTTCATTGAGAAGGAAACGGGAGAGTGAGAATATAGTGTTACAGTAATAGATAGGGTGTAGAGAAAGATCAACTTAATGTAAGGTAGGTCCATTCAAAAGTCTGACAGTAGCAGGAAAAAGAAGCTGTTCTTGAGTCAGTTATTACGTGACCTCTTTTGTATCTTTCCACCGAAGAAAGATAGTGGAAGAGGGAATGTCCAGAATGCATGGAATTCTTAATTATGCCGGCTTTTTTGCCGAGGCAGCAGGAAGTGTAGCAGAGTCAATGGATTGGAGGCTAGTTTGTGTGATGGATTGGGCTACATTCACGACCTGTTGTACTTTCTTGCGGTCTTAGGCAGAGCAGAAGCCATATCAAGCTGTGATACAACCAGAAAGAATGCATCTGTAAAAGTTAGTGAGAGTCGTAGCTGACATGCCAAATTTCCTTAGTCTTCTGAGAAAGTAGAGGTGTTGGTGGACTTTCTTAACTATAGTGTCAGCGTGGGGTCCAGAACAAGTTGTTGGTGATCTGGACACCTAAAGACCTGAAGCTCTCAATCCTTTCTACTTTGTCCCCATTGATGTAGACATTTTGTCCTCAGCTGGATCCAAAAGATGCCATAGTGCCATTTTTAAAAAGAGCAGTGTGTCCCTAGCGTCCTAATGATGATGTAGTGTTAATGTCACTGAACTAATAATCCAGAGGCTAGGCAAATTCTATGGGGACAAGTTCAGATCTCGTCAGGTCAGTTGGTGGAATTTAAATTTAATTAATCAGTGTGGAACTCAAAGCTATGAACTATCATTGATTGTTATAAAACTCATCTAGTTCATTAGTGTCCTTCAAGGAAGGAAATCTGGTGTCCAGATCTGGTCTGCCCTACATCTGACTCCAGATCCACAGCAACATGATTGACGCTTAACTGCCCTCTGAAATCACTTAGCAAACCACCTCAGTTCAACGGTCGTTAGGGATTCACAACAAATGCTTGCCTTGCCAGCAAGGCCCAAATCCCATGAAAGAATAAACTTAAAAAAAATTACAAGAACAGATTATCTGCTTATTATCACGTGGCTGGTTGTGAGAGCTTGCTGTCTGCAAATAGGTTGCCACATTTCCTAAAGTAGCAGCTGTGCTTTACTAAGTGTTTCATTGGCTCTAAAGCATTCTGAACATTTGGTGGTTCTGCGAGGTGCTATAATAGATACTTTTTTTTTCTTTTTATCTTTAATTTGTGCACTGGTTATTGAGAATTAGATGAATCTATGCTGTATTTCATTTCTGGAAGGTGTTTGAGATATTCAGTTAATTGTTACAAGGACAACTTGTCTTAAGGTATCAAACACTTGCACAGAAAAGAGTACCAACAGCTTAGTTACAAAACCATAGAGAAGCACCTCTTCCTATTCCGTTTCATGCATCTTATCACACACCTTGTCGCAACACGTAACATATATTGCACCTGAAGGAGTGTTGTAGGATGGGGGTGGAGTGTATGTGAGGAAGCAGTGTCAAAGATGAGGGTAATTTGAAGGTTGTGAGCTTGTTTGAAGTTGCTGTAACTACAGGGTATTTGCTCCACTAAATGACGCATATAGTTGTCGAGGCAGTCAGTGACAATATAATCGCTTTCCAGTAGTGGCAAGCTGTGGGAGATTAGGAATAAGCATCTACCAAATTTAAGGCTATGATCTTCCAAAAAAAGGGAGTAAGTGCTAATCATCGTTTAAATAGCTGACTGTCAGAAATTGCTTTAAACTTTGACCACCTGTTGCAGCCACGGAAGAAGCTGAGCTTTAATTGAGGCCTTACATCAAAAGCATCACATCATCTAATTCAGTCACTCTGAATGTTTGTCCATTTGATAAATTGCCACATCTGTTGGACAAAAGTAAAGCTTGCAATAAATCAGGATTTGAAGAAGCTACATTAGATTTAATAATTGCAGATCTACTGCTCCAATTTCAAACGCATGGCAATGAAGTAAGTTTTATATTTTGACTGATTTTTTTTTTTCCTTTTTTTGCTAACATTATCATCAAGAAGATTTACATTTTTTTTTTGTGTGTTTTAAACTAATGAGGGCAGCCAGCAATATTTAAGAACCCAGGTTGCCAACCTCTCAATGCCAATAGAGGTGGTGCTACTCAGGCTGCAGGGTGAAAGAGAGGGCACCTTCAATTTGAGGTGTTTTCAAAAGCCAGTAAGTTTTGTTTTAATGGGCCAGTCAGACCATGGTTATATGAGCAAAGTAATCCCTTCAGTCATGGCATAATGGACCCTCTGGTAAGGCGGGGGGGGGGTGGTTTGGTGTGGGGGTTGCCATTGTGGTATATGCTGACCAAAAAGGAAGACCTCCCACTCGAGAAATCTCGTGGAGGACACTCTGGTTCACCACACAGATATCCCCATGTGGTGGGGGCCAGTCCAGATGTCAGGCAAGCGATGGTTGGGTGGGAAGTTGATTTTAGTTGATCAACTAATTGCACGATTTGGCCTCGCACCCCTCCACCTCCAAAATCTGATTGGTGGGTAGGCATTTCTGCTGTGGACAATATCCCATAGCAGCGGAAAGATGTCAGGCTCCCTTCCACCGCAATTTTCCAATGCTTCTCACCTCCCAGCCTGTCTCCATTGGGATGGTAAAATTCAAGCCATAGTCTCTTTGGAGTTGAAGCGATTCCAAGGTGATGTACTTGGCAATTGAAGTTCTTAAGCAGGGAAACTCGCTTGTGGCAAATCCAGATGTCCAAATCTTTCAAATAAAAACAGAAAATGCCAGATATTTTTAGTGGATCTTGCAGCATCAATTGAGGGAGAAATGGTTAATAGAGTGAATCTTCTGGACTTTGAACATTTTTGGGTCTCAGGTGTGATCTTCAGTAAGCTGAACCCACTTCCTTGAGTATCGTCCCGAAGGTGGGTTCCATCCACAGACATGGATACAGCTTAGGTAGCAAGTGGCTTTACAGTATCACCACTGGAAGCACTGCTGAGGGGAAGCAGTAAGAGTAGTCGGGACATAATCCTAGATAATCTTCTTCATTGTCCACTATGCCACCAATCCTGGTGTCATCTGCAAACTTACTAACAATGCCTCCTAAATTCTCATCCAAATCATTAATAAAGTATTACAGATATTGCTGACACAATGTAAGTCCCAGCACTAAAGGAGACAACAATATCATCAGCCTTGCTATTTAGAGTCATAGAGATTTGGAGAATGAAAACAGCCCTTCAGTTCAACTTGTCCATGCTGCCCCTTTTTTTTTAAAAAGCCCTAAGCTAGTCTCAATTGCCTGCATTTGGCCCATATCCCTCTATATGCATCTTAACAATATGACTATCTTCAGGCATTTCACCTGTGACTATGGATGATTCAAATATCTCTGCTTGGGCACTCGCAATTTCCTCCCTAACCTCCCACAATGTCCTGCGAAACACACCATCAGGTCCCAAGGATTTATGTAATTGATATGCTTTTAAAACTTCGAGCACCCTCCTTTTCTTATAAGTACACTCCACAAGACATCACTATTTATGTTCTCAATTATTTCTGGCCAGTACACATTAAAAAGCCTCAAACACGCGCAGTTCTGCTTTCGCACTGTGCAGTTGGCACATCTTAGTTGCCAGGTTAGGAACACAGCCCATGTAGTGTTGGCAATAACCCCTTGTGCTGGGTAAATTGCTAAAAATGATTGTTTAACTACCTTGTTTGACTTCTTGCTGCAGATATGCCATTTGCTGACATCGAATCCCTTCTGCCTCTGAGAAAAGCAGCCAGAGGCATTTTTTCCTAAATTTGTTTCCCATCAACCTTTTAAGCTCCTTTTGAAAATTCCCACAGTGTTTCAGGTCAGTGACCTTTCTTTTTTATTTTATCCAGTGTTTGTGCTGAGCAGGTCTCTAATGTTCCATGACCCTACAAAGGAGTATCTAGCCAGCCTGGCATAGTAATGAAATCCAGAGGAGTTGTCTATCACTGGGAGGGAAATGGCATCATGGTGGTTAATATTGCTGTTTCACGCTCCAGAGACTCATGTTTGATTCCAGCATTGGTTAATGTGGAGTTTGCATGTCTTTCCAAAGTCTGTGTAGGTTTTTTCTGGGTGCTCCTGCTTTCTGCCACAGTCCAAAGATGTACAGGTTAGGTAGATCGGTCATGCTAAATTGTTCCTTGAGAAGGCAGTGGTGGGCTGCAGTCCACATAGTGTTGCACACCTACAATTGTTTGATACAAGTTTTGTGGTTTGCTAGACTTATTTCAGATGACAGTTAGGAAGTCATATCACCAGACTATCTCAAGGATAACAGACTTTCCCCACTAAAGGAAATTAGTGAACCAGATGGGTGTTTTATTATGAGACTATCATTTTAGTTCAAATTTATTCATTTAAATACCCTCTGCTGCTCTGGTGGGATTTGAATTGGGACAGGATTTTACAGAACTCTCAGCAAGTTTGCAGGCAGCTGCATGGGTGGCCTTCCTGCCATCATCCCTTATGACTCCATCTGTCTGTAACTTTGCAAGTAACAGCTAAGGTGATTTGCCCATCCTTGTTCCAGTTGAGGCCCTTTAGCAGCCACTTAAGGGATGGGAAAGGCTGCCATCCAAAAGGTTTTGCTTCATGTTTCCAGAGCATTAGTCCAGGCCTCTAGGTTGCAAATCTAGTAACTTTACCACTATGCTACTGTCTATCTTGGAGCAGTACTTTCAATAAATATCCAATTTCTCCTCTAACCCCTTACATTTAATTAATTTTGTTTTGCAAAAAAAAAACTTGTCATTTATATTCCAGTATCTACATTTGAAACTGAAGCACCAAGCTACCGAGCATTTAAAAACAAAACTGACACGGATGATGGAATTGAAGAAGTTATCTGTTCAAAAATGTATTTTGTTGCCTGGTATGAGATTTATAGATACTTGTTTTCTGAGGGATTTCTTTGTAATGTTATGTTACTTCCTTTTGGTCTAATAATAATTTTCTCCCCAAATAATTTGGAGTTTGGGTGTGAAGAAGAGGCTGTGTAGAATACAGTATACCCAAAAAGAGAATGCTGGAAAATCTCAGCAGGTCTGTAAGGAGAGAAAAGAGCTGATGTTTTGAGTCCAGATGACCCTTTGTCAAAGCTAAAATGCATAGAAAATGGGAGATATTTATACTGCAGTGTGGGGGAATGAATGATGAGTCATAGCCACAAAAACAAAGGGAAAGGCTGCTAATGGCAGTCCATAGAGAGAATAGAATTTGTGAATGGTCAAATGGCGTAGAAGTTGAAATGAAGGATAAGCTGTGACAGATAAAGACGTGATGGAATGGGGTAAAATTGAGTTAAAGGCATAGGGGGAAGAATGGGTGGAGAAAAATAAAGATAACAAAGAAAAAAGGTAGAGAACAGTTAAAAATGAAATGAAAACAAAGTGGTTGAGATGGAATAGAAGATTTATTCTTTCGTTTAGCAAATGAAGTATGTTGTCTGAATAAAGTTATCTAAATAAATGATGTTCATCAAATGTCTTTTGGTTTCAGATCCAACATCTGCAGTAATTTGCTTTTATTATAGAATATAACGTAGTTGTAGGTATTAAATCTTTTCATGCTACTTGCATTTTGCCAGTTTCCTCTCAGAGAAGAAGTCAATTAAATGCCACTTCCTAGACAACTGTCAGGGAATTGCATTGTATTGGAGTCTCTCACATTAATGCCATTAATTATCTCAGTCAGCCTCTAAATTTTCCAGCAAATTGGAAGACTCAGTTATTGATTTTGATGTATGGTAACAAGAAAAGCTCTTACTCGCAATTCAGTTGAAGCTGGCTGGTATAATTGATTCTTCTGCACCAATAATCAAATGAACCATTCTAACTGGAAAGTAACAGAAGCACGTATGATTAATGCTAAGCTGATCATTTTTAGATTTGGGCTGTAGAAAATTGGCCAGAATCTGGACAATGCTAGAGGAAACCAGACTCTAGGGGGATTAAAAACAGAGAATGGGTTGGGAGCAAGTGGAGAGATTTTGAATAAGTGTTCCTCCTGGATTCAAAAATTGCTGCAAAAAACATGGCTTTTCCAAATGTCCTTCAACATTCCCTTCAAAGGTCATAGAATCCTACAGTGTAGAAGGAGGCCATTTGGCCCATCGAGTCTGCACTGACTACAATCCCACCCAGGCCCTATTCCCATAACCCCAAGCATTTACCATAGATAGTCCCCCTAACACTTAAGGACAATTTAGCATGGCCAATCTACCTAACCTCCATATCTTTGGACTATGGGAGGAAATCGGAGCACCCGGAGGAAACCTTCGTAGACACGGAAAATATGCAAATTCCACACAGACAATAACCCAAGCCGAGAATCAAACCCAGGTCCCTAGTGCTGTGAGGTAGCAGTGCTTGCCACCCACTGGTATCGTCCACTTGTTAGGTCTCTTCATGCCTTGAGTATTCACTTTGCTTGATCCAGTCATTTCTCCATGAAAATTCTATTTGGTTTCCTATACTCCGTGTAGAACCAAATATATCTATTTAAATAGCATCCCAATTGAAGGCCTGCCTGAAAGTTGTATAAGAATGCACGCTGATATTGGGCGGCACAGTGGTTCGCACTGCTGCCTAAAAGAGCCAGGGACCTGAGTTCAATTCTAGCCTTGAGTGACTGCAAAGAATATGGATGCTCTACCTGTGGACTTCCTCTGAGTGCTCTGGTTTCCTCCCACAGTCCAAAAATGTGCAGGTTAGGTGAATTGACCATGCTAAATCGTATCTTAATGTCCCAAGATGTGTAATTTAGGGGCATTAGTGGGTAAATGTGTGGTGTTTTGGGGATAGGATCTGGATAAGATGACCTATCAGCGTGTCAGTGCAGATTCTAAGGGCCAAATGGCCTCTTTTTGCATTATAGAATTCTATTTCATCTTTACCCATTTTTCAGATGAGAAATGAGTGACCAACAGTTCAAATTTCTCCCAGTGTTTAACAACAGGATTCTTATTTAATAAATGCACAATGCCCTGAGATAAAGTTTGTTTAAAAACATCATTGGAGAACATGCCCTTAATACTGAAAATTACATACATCTCTTTTATCTCCAGGCAAGGGAGTCAAATACCCTTTCACAAAGATTATAGGGCAAATATTTTCTGTGATATCAATGTTAGTGAATAAACATTTGTTGTCCATAGTCTGAATTGAGTACTCCTTAATCAGATATAGCATGTAGCAGAGAGAAATGATTCTACATACTATCACAACAAACTCCATACTAAAATCTAAAGGGTACCCTGTACTCTGCGATATTTTCATTCTTCACAGCAGATTGCAGACCCTGTGACTTCTGCGACTTAGATTGCCAAATTTCTGTAACTTTATTCTGTCGATCTTTAACCACTCCTCCCCGGTGCCTGAAGCTGACTGTGCCCAAGTAGCTAGAACCATCAATGGCAAAGGACGCTTTTATCTTGTCAGCTGAAACTGGATTCAAAATCAAGTTATGATGTGGAGATGCTGGCGTTGGACTGGAGTAAACTCAGTAAGAGGTCTGACAACACCAATTTTAAATCCAACCGATTTATTTGATAGTAAACTTTCGGCCTTTGTAGCCTTCATCAGGCGAATGAGGTGTTCTGGCCTGCAATAGCACACATATCAGTACAGACCAATCTGTAAACTGTCTGTGCTGGTATGTGTGCTATTGCAGACCAGAACACCTCATTCGCCTGACGAAGGTTACAAAGGCCCAAAGCTTGCAAGTTTACTATCAAATAAATCAGTCGGATTCAAAATTGGTGTTGTCAGACCTCTTACTGAGTTCAAAATCAAGAATCATAGATTAAACCTAAAGGAAAATTTGACCTCGAATTCTGCTGCTCTGTTGTTCCTGAATGATTTTGAATAAAACCTGGACACATCAAATCTATGGCTTGCTTAATAAACCATTCAATCTATTTTTTAATAAGCATCCGGGCTGGAAGCGTGTAGGTGCTTCATGAATACATGCTGAGTTGTCATAGAGCCCTTATGCAATATTAACACAAAATAGTGGATTTACTGCCCGGCATCGATGAGGATCAGCCAATAGGAGTGATTTCAGAAGATTATTGGAAGCACTAATTAAGCACTACTGCTGACATTCGGAGCATAGGGGCCCCTGGGCTATTGCACATTTTGGAGTTCCAAGTGATTTTTGAGCGATTGATTGGTTGTGGTTCTTATTTTGCCTTGCTCGCTGAGGTTATGATGTGTGACATTCTTGTTGCTTTGATTTGAATGAGGGTACAGGAGCAGCTAGGAGGAGTAACAGTTAGACTGGAAGCAGGTCGGGGGTGGGGGGGTGCTTGTAAACACCCAGATGATCAACCTTTATATGGATCACTTCATGAAGAGGCTACACTTCTGCAGCTAAGCCATCACTGATCCCTTTGTGAATTTTCAGAATGTGGGCATCGCTGGCAATGCTGGCATTTAATTACCTGAAGATGTTGACCACCTTCTTGAACCATATTTGGTTTGATCGATCTGACTGGTTTGCTAAGGCGCTTCAGTTGCTGTGGGATTGTAGTCACACACAGGCCGGGTCAGTAAAGATGGCATGTTTCCTTTTCTTAAGGATATGAATGAACTATTGAGTTTTCACAACAATAGTCTTTGAAAGTTTCACCTTTACTGACATCAGCTTTCATTTCCAAATGTTTAAAACAAAATCTACTCTCTCGGCCAAAGACATTCCAAGTTTGTAATAGTAATGCAATGTAAGAAACATTGCATTAATTTATTTGCCACCTGTCTACCCAATTGCAAATAATTCTATTTGGGAGCTTTCATTAGATTAATATCATTGGAAAAATCAGCATATCTTACATTTGGTTCTGAGACTCAGCTTATCAAGGAAGATTAAAAACAAAACAACATTCAAGCACTGACAATAGAGTGAAGCCAGTCTCTCCTAATGCCTTACATTAAATCTTTTGCATCGAAACTAAGCTGTGTCACTCAAACCATCAAACTTGCTTCACCCATTGTGTTAGCCATTACTGCTTGAGCTTTTTAATGCTAGTCCTTGTCTGTATTCCATATTTGTGAATACTTTTAGTAGATATATAGAGCTCATCTCCCTTTTCAATATCTCAGTTAGCTTTGAGGGTCATTTTGTCCTAGTCTGTCTTCTGGGTATGAGGCAAACTTGGGTCCTCGTGTAACGTATCATCCATATAACATACCACCCAATTGTTCAACCAGTACGGTGTTAAACAGGTGCCCACTCCTGTCAAGCAAATTAGATGAAAAAGACCCCAAATGTACCAATGACTGTCTTTGTGTGAAGAAGTTTTCCCTCAATTTACTTGTAAAAGAAATTAGTTAAATTCCAAAGCAATGTCTCCTTTAGTACAAAAAGAAATAATGATTTTCTGTCAAAAGCTTCACTTTAAAATTCTAACACCCCTAAACTTCCTCAGCTCACATATTGCAAGTTTACCCAGTTGTTTATCACTTTATCCTGGGTATCATGCTGGGTGTAGTCAACAGATTTTTTTTCCAAGTCTAATCTATCCTTCCCAAATCGGACTTCTCAAATCTGATACAAATATTCCAAGCAAGAACTGGATAATTGTGAAGGCACCCAGTACCTATTAGCTTTTTTATTTCTTTCTCTCATCTCGGAACTTGCTTTAATGATTTGTACATCTGTACCTTTAAATTTAAGTTTAATTTACCTTTTAGTGTGCCTGATTCTGGATTTTACTTCATCTGTCATTTTTACCACACCTTACTATGCTAACATGCCTCTCTCATTGTTTTGCCCACTCACCTCTTCAATTTTTGTTTGCAATTGTTTGGTCTTTTCTTCACGAATCACTACATTCCCCTAAACTATTTGCAAATGTGGTATATTTCCCTCAACTCCCAAATCCAGGTTCTGCCCCTTTGTATGTTTGAGCTGTGTCTGTTAGAGCATTCTGAAAGGCTACAGAACCAGAACATAAGAGCAGAGGTGGATTACAGTTACATGGTTAATGATTACTTTCAATGCACTGAGGCTACATGCACACACAAGAAAATCAGGAGTCTTTAAGTTAATCGCTAAGGGTTATTACTTGTCACAACTTGTTACCAGTCTAAGAATGTCATTTTCATCCCAAATTTCTGCCTCCTATTTTTCAAACAATTTCCTATTTGTACTACAAGATTTCAATTTCCGTATACCTCATATTTAGTTAGTAATCTTAGATGAAATGTTATCAACTTGACTATATCTGTTATACTCTGTGTCTGTTTTTTGCTGCAAACATTTGTCGTAATACTATTTTGAAGTTTCTTACTATCAAAATTATGCTGTGGTAATTAAAATAATTGATTTGGATATAGTACTATTGGATTCATGGTACTAGAATAGCAATTCAACCACCTTGTCTCAATGTTTATGGGATCTAGGGAAGAATTGAGAAGAACTGACAATTGCTGGAAAGTCAAATTTAACAGTAGCACCTTATTTAAATATTTGTACCCAATCGCCTATGTGGCAGCTAGCCAGATCAAGAAGCTGGCTGCTGTTGACTAATGTGAGAAGTCTGCCACACAAAAACACAGTTGTGAACCAGAGAGGAGGGAGAGATCACAGACTGGCCTGGGATCCTGGTGGGTGGAGAGACATTGAATTGCAGAGAGAGACACTGAAGAGGTGAGGCAGTGTGGTATACCAGTAGTGTCTCTATGAGCCAGGAGGTCTGGGTTCAAGTCCTGAACCAGGACTTGTTGACCATGGAAGGAGTACTCCATGGGAATTCTTTCACCATCTGCCCGCTATTCCCCAACTTGTGAGAGACGATGCGCAAAAAAAAAACAGAGAACAAGAGACTCTCTAGATGGAAGGGAAAAATGTCTGGAGATAAAAAGAAGGTTGAACGATCACTGCAAGATAGCAGGTTAATTTGAAGGACAGGAAAGAAGACCTGCTGCTCCTCTTGGTCGACAACTAGTGCTCTAAAAGCATTTTTTTTTTAAGCAACACAGCACGGGAAACAGGCCCTTCGGCCCAACGAGCCCGCGCCGCCGTCATACTATATAGTAGCAAATACATTATCCTATTTTAATATTCCTATACAATAATATATATATTATTTCTAATATGGAAAATTTTCACCATAGGGACAATTTGTTTCCCAATCAGCCTAAGAGCGAATTTTTGGGTTGTGGGAGGAAACCGGAGTGCCCGGAGAAAACCCACGCAACCACGGGGAGAACGCGCAAACTCCCGCAGACACCGGCCCAATTCCAAGTGTCTGCACAGCCACATCGATAGTCTCTGAGCTGTCATGGTGCCCTTCAGATGGTCCACATAAAGCACTCATACGACATGAGGTACCAGGCAACCCATGAATCAACATCCAAGAGCTGTACCCGCACCACCTGCTGAATGCGTGCTCAAATTATGGACCGAATTACCTGTGGAAAAAAGCCGTAGTTAAACAGTCCTAATATATCCCTCTATCTGCATACCGCTCATGTGGCTGTCCAAGAGACCCTTAAACAGCCCCAGCGTGCCTGCTCCCACCTGGCACTGGCAATTCTTGCTTTTTTACACATGTTGTGTTTCTCAATCTTTGGGGTACCAAACCTGTGCCATAAAATTCCAATGTTGTTTTCAATCTGTGGCATGCAGTACCATAAGAAGTCTCACAACACCAGGTTAAAGTTCAACAGGTTTATTTGGTAGCAAACACCACTAGCTTTTGGGACTCTGCCACTTCATCAGTGAGGAATTCTGATCATAAATAGGACATATAAAGACACACATTCAGTTTACAGAATACTGATTAGAATGCAAGTCTTTACAGCTAATCAAGTCTTAAAGGTTCAGACAGTGTGAGTAAAGATAGCACTAGGCACAGATTAAAGAGATGTGTATTGTCTCCAGACAGGACAGTTAGTGAGATGTTGCAAGCCCAGGCAAATCAGGGGGGTTACAAATAGTGTGACATGAACCCAAGATCTCGATTGAGGCCATCCTCATGTGCAGAACTTGGCTATTGGCCTCTGTTCAGCGACTCTGCCTGTCATGTCATGAAGGCCATCCTGGAGAGCACTTACCCGAAGATCAGAGGCCAAATGTCCATGACCAATATCTTGCCTGATGATTGTTGAGCAGTGTTCGTTCATCCGTTGTCATAGCATCTGCATGGTCTCCCCAATTTACCATGTCTCAGGACATCCTTTCCTGCAGCGTATCAGATAGACAACATTGCCAAGTTGCAAGAGTATGTACCATGTACCTGGTGGGTGGTGTTCATCTGTGAGATGGTCATACATTGGGGAGACCACGCAGATGCTACGACAATGGATGAATGAACACCACTCAACAATCACCAGGCAAGACTGTTCTCTTCCTGTTGGCGAACACTTCAGCGGTCTCTGATCTTCAGAAATTTCTCCTCATCTCAGTTCTAAGAGGTTTATCACTTATTCTCAAACTATGACCCCTAGTACTCCCCCTCCATTCTGTCTGAATCTAATAAATAAATTAATGACCCTTACTTGCCTGGCACTAAACTGGTGCAATTAAACAGAATTAGGCATGATCACAGTGGATTGGTTCGGCAGTCCCATTTTTAAGAAAGTGATCCCCCACCCATCCCTAAGCTGGCCTGAAAGATTAAAATTCTCCTTTTAGAATCCAAGTCTCATCATGTCAAAGTGTGAAGTTGAACTTAAAAGATTCTGATAATTTGTGAAATTCTGACTACAAGGGCTGAGAGATTGTTATAACAGGCTTGCTAATGAACATATTACTTCTCCCTATTCTGGCTGACATGTGACTATGACTTGCCTCTTGAACATCACTGGGGGTGCCTAACAAATCATTCAGTTGCACAAACAATTGCCAACACTTTCCAATTCTCAAGAATAAATGAAAATAAAGAATGGAATATTCCTGTCAGATTGTTGGTGCTCACCATGAGGCTGAACACCTACATAACTCTGGGAGTATCCCATTCTTCCAAGTCCCCTCTTTATGTGACTGCTTCAGTTCTACATGCTGTAGAGGTTGTACTGCCACACAGCAGGACCCCAAAAGCAGACCGAGCCCTCCTGGTCTTGGTACACTCCCCTCAAGTGACCAGGTCACCGCAGATTGCAGGCTATCTCCACCTCTACTGTGAATGTTGGAGATGCACCAAGGTGCAGCAGAAGGTTAGAAAGGTTAAGAAGCACCTGTCAGTTATGGTACCCTGGATGGAGCCAATGTCACAGTAACTTTCAGTGAAACTGGCAGTGGACCAAGTCCCTGTGGTGCCAAAACCTGCAGAAGATGGCAGATGTGCCTAACCATTTACCTGAACATGTGTTGTTTTCAGTGATACTGGTTTTTAGAAATCTGCAGCCATGTTGGGCACCATCTGTAGACCCTGAGTCTAGCTTGGGCCTCCAAATGATGACTTTCTGGGATTTTCCTCTGCATACAAAGCAGGCGCTGCCACCCCTTTCTCTTTATGGCATATGGCCTTTGACAAGCCATGTGCCTTCATTTAATGTCTTTTTCTCTTCTCATGCCTACGAGCGAGAAGATTGACAAATGTATCATCAGACTTCATGTTTCGAAGACAGAGACTCAACAGTTAGTTTTTATCTCCCAGAGAACAATCTTTGTCCATTTGTTGTTTGAAGCTGCCTCCTAAAGCCCACTAACCCATGTTCTGGCCACTACATTGATGCCAGTCCTTACTTTGCATTCTGCTTTGACAAGATCCCATACTACATGACTGAGTGGCCACAACTTTGACCACTCTGTGGCATCTTGAGCTCTCATCTCAGAGACGGGCTTTCTAATCTTCGTTCTAAGACCGGTGCTGAACCTGGCATATGGAGGGGAATTGAAGATTAAGAGTGTTCTCCTGAGACAATGTGTCATTTCCAACTATTTAAGGGAATGTCGCTACATGCCCAGTTGACCAATGGTACAAACACATAATAGCAGTCAGAGATTTTGGATGTCCATGCGTTAGATGTCAGTGTGCCAAGGGTTAAATGCTGAGTGGCAATCTGTGGCATTCACACACAAGTGGTGCTTAAATGGGCATAATTGTATGACTGGTTTAACTCCAGGTCAGTCAATTGAGTTACAGGTGAATAGCTGCAATGTGTTAATGATCACTCCCATGTTTTTCCATTAGCCTTGTCTTTGACAACATCCTGCTCCCAGAAGCAGCCTTGCTAACCCCTACTGAGTCAAACACCAAGGGTGGGATTTTACAGCATTGCTCAAGCGAGGCTGGAAATTTCCGCCCAAGATCAACAGAAATTTCCATTGTCTGCCCCTTGCTTGCTCTGATTCCGTGGTAGGCAGGGTGATAGAATTCTAGCATAAAAATCTCCCTGAGTCAATCCCACTCCCAGTCTCTTCTCAATTCAACTTTCCCCAGTCTCCCTAAAGTCAAACTCCCCGAGTAAATTCCCCAGGCTCCCCTCAGACCTGTGCTTTCCACTGGCTTTTGAAGCCAGTCATGAAGCTAGGCAAGTCATGGAAGTTACAGATAGTGTGACATCGACCCAAGATCCCGGTTGAGGCCATCCTCATGTGTGCGAAACTTGGCTATCAGTTTCTGCTCAGCGATTCTACATTGTTGTGTGTCGTGAAGGCCGCCTTGGAGAACACTTACCTGTAGATAAGAAGCAGACTGCCTGGGCTTGCAAAATCTCACTTACTGTCCTGTCTGGAGACAATACACATTTCTTTAACCTGTGCTTAATGCTATCTCACTTACATTATCTGCACCTTTAAGACTTGATTAGCTGTAAAAATTCGCATTCTAATCTGTATTCTGTAAACTGAGTGTGAGTCTTTACATCCCCTGTTTGTGTTCAGAGCTCTCCACTCACCCGACAAAAGGTCAGATGCCCGAAAGGTAGTGGTTTTTGCTACTAAATGAACCTGTTGGACTTTTAACCTGATGCTGTGAAACTTCTTACTGTGTTTACTCCAATCCAACGCTGGCATCTCCACATTATTACAGTGAAACCAGTGACCAGCTAGTTGTTAGTGTAAGCTTATACTTTGACCACAAAGCTACCCACCCTATTTGCTGGGAGCGAAAGATTGAAGAACAGACAGATGGATATCTACTGAGTTTCATTGCATTTAAAGTACTTCATCCAAATTCTGGTTATTTGCCTCTTTTTGTGCCTGAGACTGTCTACGGTGAATTTGACGTCAGTGGTAGGGAAGCTGTTGGAGGGGATTCTTAGAGATAGGATGTATAGACACTTAGAGCGTTGCTATCTGATTAGGGATACGCAGCACGGATTTGTTAAGGAGAGGTCGTGTGTAACAAATCTGGTAGAATTTTTTGTGGAGGTGACGAAATCAGTGGACGAAGGGCGAGCTGTTGATGTTGTCTATTTGGATTTTAGTAAGGCATTTGACAAAGTCCCTCATGGGAGGTTAGTCAAGAAGGTCAAGGCAAATGGGATACAAGGACAGGTAGCTAGATGGATAAGTAACTGGCTTGGTAATAGGAGACAGAGAGTAATAGTGGAAGGGTGTTGCTCTAGCTGGAGGTTGGTCACTAGTGGTGTGCCGCAGGGCTCGGTACTGGGACCTCTTCTATTTGTAATATATATAAATGACTTGGAAAAGGGAGTAAGTGGAGTGATCAGCAAGTTTGCAGACGATACAAAGATGGCTGGACTTGCGGATAGTGAGGAGCATTGTCAGGCGATACAGCAGGATGTAGATAGGCTGGTAGCTTGGGCAGACAGATGGCAGATGGTATTCAATCCTGATAAATGTGAGGTGATGCATTTCGGGAGAAAGAATGTAGGGGGGAGGTATATGATAAACGGTAGACCTATTAAGATATAGAAATGCAGAGGGACCTGGGGGTGCAGGTGAACAAGTCTCTGAAAGTAGCAGAGCAAGTGGAGAAGGTCGTGAAGAAAGCATATGGTATGCCAGCCTTTATAGGAAGGGATATAGAGTACAAGAGCTGGCCTTTAATGTTGCAATTGTATAAAACGCTGGTTAGACCTCATTTGGAATACTGCGTCCAGTTCTGGTCGCCTTACTACTGGAAGGACGTGGAGACTCTGGAAAGAGTGCAGAGGAGGTTTACCAGGATGCTGCCTGATATGGAAGGTCTGAATTATGAGGAGAGGTTAGGCAAATTGGGACTGTTTTCCTTAGAAAGACGTAGACTTAGAGGAGATCTAATAGAGGTGTACAAGATTATGAAGGGGATAGATAGAGTAAACAGAGTTAAGCTTTTTCCTAGGATGGACTCAAATAGCACGAGGGGTCACGGGCTTAGGGTGAGGGGGGTAAGGTATAATTTGGATGCGAGAGGGAGTTTTTTCACACAGAGGGTGGTGGGGGTATGGAATGCGCTGCCAAGTAAAGTGGTGGAGGCAGGTACTCTGGAGTTATTTAAGAAATACTTAGATGGGCACATGAACAGAATGGGAATGGAGGGGTATAGAAAACTGATTTAAAATAGGGATCATGAGCCTTGGGAGTCCCTGGGAAGTGTGTAAATAGATGATGATATTGATGTACTTGTTTTTATCCTACAGGTGCTTTGGTCCATCTTGTTGTCTAACGAGGGGCATACACGCGATGGGTCGTGAGAGGACTGCTCTTGGATCTTTTTCGAGAGTATCCTAGTGCTTCACATTGTTAGTGTATGCTTGACCTGGACCATCTGATGGGCAACACGACAGCTCAGTGACTATCTCTGTGCTGTGCAGATACATGGATTTGGGCCTGTGTCTGTGGGAGTTTGCGCATTCTCCCCGTGCTTGCGTGGGTTTTCTCCGGGTGCTCCGGTTTCCTCCCACATCCCAAAGATGTGCTCTTAGGCTAATTGGCAAAACAAATTCTCCCTAAATTGTCTCAAATTTGGTTTTTAATCCATAGATCTATAAACATGGACAGGGATCGCGGGTAGAGATGGGAACATCAGGGTGGCGGCGTGGGCTTGTTGGGCCGAAGGGCCTGTTTCCCATGCTGTTTTGTTCTTTGTTCTTTGTTCTTTGATATACCATCTCCCTCCCTCCTTGAGGCATGCTATGACTGAATTCAATTTTACTTTAAAACACTTGTACACGAAGAACGTAAATTAATTTGTCAATAATGTTAATAGTTTAAGTTTATTATTTATTAGCGTCATACGTAGGCTTACTTTAACTCTGCAATGAAGTCACTGTGAAAATCCCCTAGTTGCCATACTCCAGTGCTTGTTTGCGTACTGAAGGAGAATTTAGCATGGCCATTGCACTAAACTAGCGCATCTTTTGGATTGTGGGAGGGAACCCATGTAGACATGGGGAATACGTGCAGACACCGCATAGATAGTGACCTAATCTAGGAATTGAACTCAGATCCCTGGTGCTCTGAGGCAGCAGTACTAGCCACTGTGCTGCCCTGTAGTTGGCATGGTACAATATAACTGATATTGGGAATCAATATGAAGACTTTTAGACTTCTCAATAATCCATAGCACAAAAAGATAAAGTGTGCTAGACATGGCCTTTAAGTAAAACGCTACTTCCAATTGTGGATTTTGAGCAATAGGTGAGTGGATTAACAGTGCTTTTTAGCAGCATTTTAAGGGAAGCAGTGGCATTCGTGCAAAAAGTTCCAACAGGAAGCAAATGTTTATCAAAATGTCATATTCCTCAAAGTTTATCACTTTTTCTGAACATTACTAAGGGGCAGTTAGAAAGGATAGTTACATAATTCTGAAACTGAAACAGTAATTAAAAATTTGTGAACTGTGCCACATTGTTTTTGGGAATGACTGCTCCAGCTGTGTAATTCTGCAGAAGGAAAGCCACAGGAAGACAAATGGCACATGTTCTATTTTCAAGTTTTCAATTTTCTAATCTACCCAGTCAAGTATTTTCTTAATGTATGATAAATTGAACCTCATTTGGACTATATTGGTGGTCATTTGCATTCAATCAACAGCATAGTTGTAATTTATCGGGCTAATTATGACCTACAGAAATTATTGCTGTTGAGACTTGAGGGTTTACAGTCCAGATTGCCCCAGACTTTTTATTCTTTGAAAACCTATAGATTTAGATTTAGTTTCATGAGAAAAGGTTTGGCTAGATAACTTAGCTGATGCCGTAACTACTACACATTTGGCACTGATGATGTCTTTTGCATTACAGTATCTCAAATTTACAGTTCTTTACACCTCCTTTAGTGGAAATCAGCAATTTTGTGCTGATCGTAAGTCTACTTGAAGAAAGTAGCTTCTGATTAGCTGTAAAATAAACATAACATTGCTTGTTTTTTGTTTGAATTAATAAACTTATTGCATCATCTTTAAATCATTAATGAGCAAAAAAGATTGTGGGCAGCTTTTCTTTTCACATGGAATCCTGCCAGCATTTTGTGTAAGTGTGTGTGTGTTTGTGTGTGTGTGTGCGTGCGCGCATGTACCATCTCCAGACCTGTTGTCTTCCCAGCTGAAAAATCACCAGGTTCTATTTCATCAAAACATGCAAATATTTTTGCCAGTAGAAGAAAGAAAGTAAAAGAGACACCTTTATTTTTATCACTCTTAAGTCAGCAATGTGATGACATCTTGGCATGTTTCACCCAGTTTCTTCACATGAATTATTTATTTATTTATGTATGTCACATATTTATTTATTCATTAATGTCACAAGTAAGCTTACATTAACACTTCACTGAAGTTGTGGTGAAAATCCCCCTGTCATCACACTCCAGCACCTGTTTGGATACTCTGAGGGAAATTTAACATAGCCAGTGCACCTAACCAGCAAGCCTTGTGGGCTGTGGATGGAGACTGGAACACCTGGAGGAAACCCATGCAGTCACAAAGAGAACATGCAAACTTGTACAGACAGTGATCCAAACTGCGAATTGAACCTGCGTTCCCTGACACTGAGGTAGTAGTGCTAATCATTGTGCCACTGTGCTGCCACTGCTACTGTGCCACCATGTTAGTAATCAAATGAAGAATGATTTGGTGGTGGGGCCTCAACTGTTTACCATATACATAGATGATCTGGAGGATGGGGCTGAGTGTAGGGTAACAAAATTTGCTGATGACACGAAGATGAGTGGAAAAGCAAATTGCATGGAAGGTGTGGAAAGTCTGCAGAGAGATCTGGATAGACTGAGTGAGTGTGAGGACCTGGCACTTGGAGTATAATATTAGTAAGGGTGAGGTTATCCACTTTGGTAGAGATAATAGTAGGAGGGACTATTATTTAAAAGGCGAACAGCTGCAGCATGCTACAGTGCAGAGGAACCTGGGAGCGGGGGGGGGATGGTTCTTGTGCATGAATCGCAAAAACCCAGTCTTCAGGTGCAGCAGCTGATCAAGAAGGCGAATGGAATGTTAGCCTTTATAGCGAGAGGGATAGAATATGTAAGTAGGGAGGTCTTGTTGCAACTGTACAGGGCACTGGTGAGGCTGCAGCTGGAGTACTGTGTGCAGTTTTGGTCGCCACATTTGCGGAAGGATATATTGGCTTTGGAGGGAGTGCAGAGAAGGTTCACTAGGCTGTTACCAGAGATGAGGGCGTTAGACTTTGAGGAGAGATTGAATATTCTAGGTTTGTACTTGTTGGAATTTAGAAGGCTAAGGGGGGATCTTGTAGAGACATATAAGATAATGAAGGGGATGGATAGGGTAGAGGTAGAGAGACTCTTCCTGCTTAGAAAGGATAGCAGGACTAGAGGGCACAGCCTCAAAATAAGGGGGCGGGGGCTGCAGTTTAGATCGGAAGTTGAGGAGGAACTTCTTCACTCAAAGGGTGGTGAGTCTCTGGAATTCTCTGCCTGTTGAAGTGGTGGAGGCTACCTCACTGAATATATTTAAGTCACGGGTAGATAGGTTCCTGGTGGACAAGGGAATTAAGTCTTATGGGGAGAAAGCGGGAAAGTGAAACTGATCCACTTCAGATCAGCCATGATCTTATTGAATGGCGGGGCAGGCTCGAGGGGCTAGATGGCCTACTCTTGCTCCTATTTCTTATGTTCTAATTGAACATCTTTTTTGTGAAGACACCGCCTTTAAGAGTAGCTGGCTGAGCTCTATAGTGCTGTCAACCTGGACCATAAAATCATAATTAAAACAATAAGGATCACATTTGAAAAAAAGGTTGTTTTTACTTGGGATACAGCCTGAGGCCAGATATATCAGTACAGTAATGAACTAAATAGCGACTTAACTATCATTTTATGATGAATAGTTTGCTTGTGACCTCAAAGTAGTGATGTGTATTCATGCCATGTGACTTCGATAACAAGCTGCTGCAAATAATTGTAAATCACTACCTTTGTCCCTACTTTCATGCCAATTTCTCACTACCTCTCCATCCGAGTTTACTGGTTTTGTCTGCTTCTAAAGTGAATGGTGTAGAAATTTAAATTGTTGTTAGCACAATATGTCAGCGACATAATTCTAACTAATCTCAAAACCCAAAATTGTGATTAAAGCAAAATACTGGATGCTGGAATCTGAAACAAAAACAGAAAATGCTGGAAAATTTCAGCAGGTCTAACCGCATCTGTGGAGAGAGAATCGAGCCAACGTTTCAAGTCAGTGACAAAGGATCATTCTGACTCGAAATGTTAGCTGTATTCTCTCTCCAGCGTTTTCTATTTTCATGTCAAAAATTGTGATTAGTTTCTTAATGAAAATAAACTGCAATGGAAAGGAATCACTTCATTGAATCATAGAATTCTACAATGCAGAAGAAAGCCATTCGATCCATTGAGTCTGCATTGACCACAATCCCACTCAGGCCCTACCCTCATAATCCCATGTATTTACCTAACTAGTCCTCCTGACACTAAGGGGCAATTTAGCATAGCCTATCTACCTAACCCGCACATCTTTGGATTGTGGGAAGAAACCAGAGCACCCAGAGGCAACCACCACAGACATGAGGAGAATGTGCAAACTCCACACCGACAGGAATCAAACCCTGCTCTCCTATATTGTGAGACAGCATTGCTAACCACTGTGCCGCCCTATGCTGGGAAAGGTTCTCTGGGTTTTGTGATCCAAGAATACGGAGCACTGGGATGAATTTGCTGAATTCAAGAGTACTACAAAGATGAATCATTCACATGCTGTGGCATGTTGCGGCATCAGAGGAATGAGTGTTAGATTTTGGGAGAATTATGAATGGAGATCATGGGATCTGGAAGCTGAGCTAGCAGTATTGATATCTAGGAATACTGGGAGAGTGGCCTAGGCATTTCTGAACTCTAATAAGAGGTTCAGGCATAAGTGGGTAAAGGAGCCAAAGTTCAGAAGATTAGGAAGACTGAGGAGGGGTTTCTCGGAGCACTGGGTGACGAAGTGTCTAATAGTATTTATTAGGAGATGGCTGGGATCCGACAGAACTGGGGGTAGGACGGTGCAATCACAATCTAACAATCTTTGTGAGGGTGGTGGACACAGGAGAGTATAATTCAACTTTTGTTCTGGCATTTAGGCAGCACCCATCATTGTATCCACATTCCTCTGCTGACCAAACACAGCTCCTTTTGTGCTTTGGGGCACTCCTTTTGTACTGAGGACAAAGAGAAAAGAGCAAAGAAAATTACAGCACAGGAACAGGCCCTTCGGCCCTGCACTGACCGTGCTATCTGACTGAACTAAAACTTCAAAGGACAAAGCGAATTACTCTTCCTGTAGTCACTGGGTAAATTGACTCTGAAAAAATAAATGTTTTATTTTATTTAAAATGTTAGTTGAACATTAGAAATACGAGTAATAAAAGTGTTTTGTGTGATGCTGATTCACCACTTCCTTTTCCCCAGCCCGTGCCACTTTTCCTGACTGCTTATGTAATCCATTGGCAGTTTTCCTAACTTGCATTTTCTAGTTGGGAGGTTTCTCATCATTAACCTTGCTTTTGATTCATTACTGGTTCACTTTGAGTCAACAGTAGTTGTAACAGTGTTGATGACCAAAGCACGATAATGACTGAAAGATTGTGAGTGAGAAGTTAGTGTGTTAACAAACTGTTAACCCATTAGTAGCAGATTTCTATAAAACTGCTCTCAGTGAGTTTTGCACAAATGGACTGCAGCGTATCCCAAATACCAACAGTGACTCAATTTCAGTTTGACTTTATTGAATATAAAGCACATTGAGGAAGCCTAAAGGGAGGGCTCTGGTATTGTGTTGCATCAGAGTTTGTGAATAAAGGGTGGGACCACAGCATGAGTGACCTCACTGCTTGCTTGACCAATGCCGATATGAAGCCGGAATGTGTGAGGGGTGGGGGGAGTCTCCATCTGTCTCCCTCAATTCCTCAATCTTCCTCAATCTCTTACCTCCTCTCTCTCTATCCCCCTTTCAATTCCTCTGTGCCTTCCTCTCCCTCAGTTCCTCCTCAGTGTCCCTCCCTCCCTCTATCCCTCTCTCACTCCCTCCTTCTTTCTGTGTCTCTCTCCCTCTCTCTGTCATACCTCAAAGCTGATTAAGTTTTAAATTTATTTATCAGTGTCACAGGTATGCTTCCTTCAACACTGCAATGAAGTCACAGTGAAAATCCCCTCAAAGGGAACGGATCAAGCAAATGTGTTAAACCCGAGGCAAGCCCACTTCTGTTGAGGGAAAGAAAGAAGGTAGTGGGGAACAGGCAGACTATTGTTCAAGACCAGAAATTAGATGCAGCAATCAACATGCGCATTTAATCCCTTTGCATTATTAAGTGCTCCAGCCAACAGGAAAACCAGAAGTATAAAAGCAAAATACTGCTGGCTTCTGAAATTGCTGGAAAATCTTAGCAGCTCTGACAGTATCTGTGGACAGAGAATAGAGTCAGCGTTTTGAGTCTAGATGATCCTTTGTCAGAACTGATGCAGGCCCACATTTGTCAGAACTTGCACCGAAGTATGCTGGGTAGGCTTCCCGCTGGAGGAGCGGGATGCATCATAGGAAGGCATTGAATCAGGCTTCCAGCCATCTAATTACATGATTATTATGAGTTTTACATTTTCATTGGGACCTCTCCTGCTGTGGGCTGGAACCTGATTAGAGCTGATGGAATGAGCCAAGAACATTGACAGGTTTGCCACTGAGTGGAAATCCTGTTTTAGGCCTAATTCAGTGGGCTATCAGGATTTTTTCAAGGGGTTAGCCTCTCCATCATGTCTTAAGCTAAGAGGGCCCTAAGCTCTGGTGTTGTCACCCCAACACCCTCCCCCTCCCCTCCCCTCCACACACACACACACACTGCCTCACTACTTCTTTCTTCTCCTATAAGATGTTCCTGAACAGCAACTTATTTGACCAAGCTTTTAGTCTTCTGCCCGAATATCTCCTTATGAGGCTTGATGTCAAACTTCAGCCTTGGGGCATTTTAATATGTTAAGTTTGCTATAGAAATGTAGTTAACGATGAACAGGAGTTGTCATGTCACTATGAGAGAGGCAGGAAAGCTGTATACATGATCCAAGGTGTAAGAAATCACTATGTTATATATTTTTGAATTTGAAGTAGTCCTGATTTCAGATTGACCTAAAATGTATTATATATGATATTATATATGAGCCTACAATAGCTGACTTGCTACTGTGACGTTATTAAAAAATCTAAAACACAATCTTTGTAATTGGTAATAAAATATATTAGGTCATCAAGAACTTTAATTAGAAGCTGGAGTCAAGTGAGTTTAAATTATTTAGAGAATTAACTTAGAGACTGCACAGAAACAGGCCATTTGGCCCAACCAGTGCATGTTAACAATTACATTCTTCCCAGTCTTCATCCAACAAATTAAAACAACCTTCTATTTTCTTTTCCCTCAAAAGTTTATATAATTGCCTCTTAAATGCATTTATACTGCTTGTCCTAATACTACCAGTGATGCTCTTTTGGGAAAAAAGATTTCTCCTGGGCCACTATTCGATTCTTTGGGGAAGGTACAGAATAGGTTTACTAGGTGCTGCCCAGATTAAAGGGTATGTGCTCTTAGGAGAGGCTGGATAAACTAGAGTGGCAGAAACTGATAGAAATCGCTAACATTATGAGAGGCATAAATAGAGTTGACAGACAAAATCTTTTTACTAGAGTTGAAATAATGTCTAATACTTTTTAAAATTTGATTTATCATTTCACTGTATGTTAATACGTGAGATAAAGTATTGTTTCTTGCACACTGTACAGACAAAACGTAGCATTCATGGAGAAGGAAACAAGAGAGTGCAAAATGTACTATTACAGTTACAGCAAGGATGTAGAAAAAGATCAACTTAATACAAGGTAAATCCATTCAAAAGTCTGACAGCAGCAGAGAAGAAGGTGTTTTTGAGTCTGTTGGTATGTGACTTTAAACTTTTGTACCTTTTTCCTGAAGGAAGAAAGTGGAGGAGAGAATGCCCAGGATATGTGGGGTCCTTATGCTGGCTGCTTTGCTGAGGCAGTGTGTAGACAAAGTCAATGGATGGGAGACTGGTTTGCGTGATGGATTGGATTACATTCACAAAAGGACCTTTTGTAGTTTCTTGCAGTCTTGGTAGAGCAGGAGCCATACCAAGCTTTGATACAACCAGAAAGAATGCTTTCTTCAGAGCATCTGTAAAAGTTGGTGAGAGTTGTAGCTGATATGCCAAATTTCCTTCGTCTTCTAAGAAAGTAGAGGCGTTCTTGGGCTTTCTTAACTGTAATGTCGGCATGGGAGGATCAGGACGGGTTGTTGGTGATCTGGACATCTAAAAACTTGAAGCTCTTGACCCTTTCTACTTCAGCCTTATTAATGTAGACAAGAGCATATTCTCCTTTATGCTGGAGGGCATACGTTTAAGGTGAAAGGGGGAAATGTTCAAAGGAGATGTGAGGACAAGTTTTTTTATGCAGAAAGTGGTATGTGTCTGGAGCACCCTGCCAGGAATGATCGAGCAGGCAAATCCAAAAGAAGTGTTTAAGGGGCTTTTAGATAAGCACATAAATATGTAAGGAATAGAGAGATTTGGCATTATGTTTGACACAACATTGTGGGCTGAACTGCTCTACATTCTATGATGGCCTCTAGTTTTACTCTTCTGCAAAGTAGAAAAAAGCAATCTCACTTTGTTTTCCTATCAATATTTTATAATTTTAAACATCCAAAAGGTCAAAAAAAAGAGATCTCAGTTCTGGTATCATGCTTGCAAATCTTTTCTGTACCTTCTTTCATGTCTCTACAATTTTTGTATAGTATAGCAACCACAAATGTTCATGATACTTCAAGTGTGGTCTGACCAAGATTCAATGCAATTTTAGCATAACTTCTCTACTTTTCAACATTATTCTTTACGACGGAAACACTTGTGCTTAGTTTGCAGCCTTTATGGCCTTATTAACACATGACTGTAATTTAGTGATTAGTGTATTTGTATTTAGATTCTTATTTTCTAAATAATATGAAAACTCCTTATTTTCCTATCACCTGCCAATTTTGAAATTCATTTGCCAATTATATGTCCTTTTTTGCAAATGTCCTCATGCCATTTTAAATGTGATGCTCCTCAGTATTGAATCTCATATTGAACATCATACCCACTGCTCGCACGTGCGCACACAAATCATATCTAATTCTCAGCCTAAATGTTTGGGTGCCTGTGTGCAGTCTACAGTAAGTGTGTAGTCCTTTCTGTTTCCATTTACAGATTTTGAAGGGAACTTCTAATGTGGCTGAGATAGACCCGTACTTATTATCTGAAAATAGTCGTCAACACTGCAACAAAGTTTTAACGTCAGTCTCTTGATGCAATATGGGTTTATTTGCATGGCTGGCACCTGAATTGGGACACACCCAAAAATGTACAGAGACAAGCAAAGAGTACTCTGTTAGGCATACAGGAAAATGCTACAAATATTCAACAGCATTGACAGCAATTGTGAAGAGAGAAACAGAGTTAAAGTTTCAGATGTGACCTTTTATCATTGTTAGAATTTCACCAAACATCTTTCATATGTGAATGAATGCAGTTAAGGCCGCAATTAATACCCAATGCCTGAATACAATTAAAATCCAATTTATATAGAATTAATGATGTGTACTTGGAAACAATGGTAGTTCTGAGACAGACAGAATTGCAAATTCAGCCTGGTATGTGTTAGATTATGGTAGCCATAATGATGTCGAGATGCTGGCATTAGACTTGGGTAAGCACAGTAAGAAGTCTCACAACATCAGGTTAAAGTCCAACAGGTTAAAAAAAAAGCCTGAAGAAGGAGTGATACTCTAAAAGCTTGTGCTGCCAAATAAACCAGTTGAACTTTAATCTGGTGTTGTGAGACTTCTTATATTATGGTGGTAGAGAGTTTAACATTCAATGTCAAGAGAGGTTCTTTTAAAAATATCAAGACTTTACTGCTGTAATTATTCATAACCATGTGGTGTTCTGCAAATTTACTTCATGTTTATTTATGTTGAGAATGCCATTCATCTAGAGCGAACTAAAGTTAGTGCTGTAGGATTGTATGAATTTGTGGTGATTGCCTCTTTAACCTTTAACCTGTGTAACCAATTGGGATTCAAAGTGTGGAATCACCCAATGGTGAAAAAGGCTCCTAGACAGAGACATTTTGGGAGTCAACTACAACCATGCAGATTTCTTATTAGTAATTGCCCTTTTGGTGTTCACTAATAATATCTGTGAAAGTACATATTTATACAGTTCTAAAGGATATAAGGAACTAAAAATCACATCTGCAGCTTCTAGGTTCTAGAAGTCTTGCAGCAAGGCTGCGGCAAAGAGAAAAAAGAAAAACTAAAATAACATAAAGCCGCATCACACAGGTGGGAGTGATTTATGATGGATATTTCCCCATACCAATTTGTGACAGTAATTGGATGTTGTCAAAAATTGCCTTAGACAGACTGTTTAAAACTAATTTGGATTATTTTATGACCACGAGATAATGTGAGCTGCACAAAAAGTAAATAAGATACTCTAAAATAGTCTTAAATTAGAGGGAGAAATCTATGAAAGTTGCTTATTTTATATAGCTACCTTATTTAGTTAAGTACCTGTTATGGGAAATGAATAAAACAAGTAACTGGACAGATTTTTGAAAATCGTTCAGTAACACTGCTAATTTTTGTCATGATATAAAAATAACAAGTTGCAAACCTTTAATAAACCAGGAATAGTTAATTCCTGAGCTAATGATTCCAAAAGACAGATGTCATTCATATCATAACACATCTGCAACATAAAACATTCCATATTAATGCTATAAAGGTTGCAGTTCTTTAAAAGGTGCATGTATGTGAATAACTTGATTTACTTCAGTCACAATCACTAATTAGACTCTTCTCTGAAGAATGCCTAGCGGTGCACTCCAAAGGTGTGCAGGCTAGATGGATTGGCCATGGGAAATAGTGCTGGGGAGAAGGCCTGGATAAGCTACTGTGTTAGAGAGCTAGTGCAGACTTGATAAGCTGAATGGCATCTTCTTCACTGTAGAGATTCTATAGTTCTGTGTGAGGTGTTGGCAAGCTGCTTGTCCTATTGAATAATGTTAAACGTGGAGCCAATTCCTTCAGGAAAGAACAGTGGGCTAAATTAATTTATCTGGGTTTGGTGAAGACTTTTGTCTTCATCCCAGGTCAAAAAGGAAAGGCGAAAGAGTTTGCCAATGAATTGCTTTTTGAATTGTGGGCATTTTTGTTTTGGCAACCAATGTGACAGCCAGTTTGTGAAAAGAAAGATTCTACAATCATCAAATTAGATAATTGATCAGATAACATTCCCTCTTTGATCTTATGATGAATGGAAGGTCATTAATGAAGCAAAAACAGAAAATGCTGTAAAATCTCAGCAGGTCTGTCAGTATCTGTGGGGAGAAAATAGAGCCAATGTGGAGTCTGGATGACGAAGTGTCGTCCAGACTTCACATTAGCTCTAGTCTCTCCCATAGATGCTGTCAGACCTGCTGAGGTTTTACAGCTTTCTCTGTTTTTGTTTCAGATTCTATCATCTACAGTATTTTACTTCCGTCAATAATGCAGAAACAGCTTAAAACATTCTTAAGGAATTCCTGCAGTGACGTATTGGGGCTGAGATGATTGATATTCAATAACCATCTTCTTTGTGTTCAATATGACTGATCATCAGACACAGTATTGATGTAAAATTAGGAAAAGCATCCTTAATCTTGCTGGCACCACGTTAAGTTAGGTAGGAAATAAAATCTTGTCTATTCTTTGGTGGCCTCCAGCAATCTCTGCAAAGATCAATTGATAGACCACGGAGAACCCAGAAACTTGAGATAATCCAGTCTGTTTTTGCTGAATTGGGCACTGAAGTTTTCAAACTGGCTGTTGTCCCTCAATAGCATATTCAAAATGAATAATTTCCTGTTTTAGACAACGAATCATAAAATCCCTACGGTGCAGAAGAAGGCCATTTGTCCCATTGAGACTGCATTGAGTGCAATCCCACCTAGGCCCTATTGCTATAATCCCACATATTTACCCTGCTAATTCCCCTGACACTACGGTCAATTTAGCATGGCTGATGCCAGACATGAAAAATTTCTGGTTCCAATTATACAGCTGCCACACTTCTAGGGCAAGTGTGATTGGGCGACATGAGAATATGTTCAGAAATTGGTTTGCCCAACATAAATATTTTGTTCATAGGATGTGGGCATCATGGACTGGGCCAATATTTATTGCACATCCCTAATTACCCTTAAATTGACTGGCTTGTTAGACCATTTCAAAGAGCATTTAAGAGTCAACCACATTGCTGTGGGACTGGAATCACATGTAGGACAGACCAAGTAAGGACGGCAGATTTCCTTCCCTAAAGGACATTAGTGAACCAGATGACATCATAGTGCCCTAGTGTGATTCCCTATGAAAATCAAAGGGTAGGAACTTTTCCTGATGGAGAGGTCAGCAGCATTGTGCACAGCAGGCCACTGTGCATGCACTGACCTCTCAGCATAGAGATTGGCGCAGTGATACTGCATTGCTGGCCCCCCATTGCTGGTCATCTCTGCAACTTCCCTTCGCTGCCCCTCCGAAACCCCCCTCTTCTCAAATTCCCCAGTTGCTGGCCTCCTGGACCCCTGGAGGCAATCCCCGCTATCCTGCCCATCCCGATCTCCCCAGTCCTCCACCTGGATGGCCAGCTGTCACCATGATCCCCACCATGCTGTCCTCTCTTCCTCTGCCACTGATCCTAATCCGGAGTGGTAGTGGGACTCCTGTACCCCTACCAATCACCTTCCAGTAGGCTCACTCCCTTGGCACTGTCCTACCCCCAACATCCTGGGGTTGCCTTTATGGTCTCTCTTCACTCCAGTAGGGTCGGGCCGCCTGTTCCCTGTGAATGGGGAGCAGTTGTAAACCCTGCTGGAATGAATCACTCCCAGCTAGGGGAGACGCTAGAGTTTACCTGATGAATGTTCATGATTCCAAATAAATCTGTTGGACTTTAATGTGATGTTGTGAGACTTCTTACTGTGCCCATCCCAGTTTAATCCGGCATCTCCACATCATGGCTACCATCGACACTGCAAACTGCTCCAAATGGAGAGGATCTCCAAGAAGATTGTGCATATTGACACACTTCACTTGATGAAGGCTCCAAAAGCTCGTGATTCCAAATAAATCTGTTGGACTTTAATCTGGTGTTTTGAGACTTGGGTGGACAGAAAGATCAACTTAACAAGAGTAGGTCCATTCAAAATTCTGCTGGCAGCAGGGACGAAGAGTCATTTCGTAGGTGATCTTAGACTTCTGTACTCTTTTTCTGACAGAAGAAGGTAGAAAAGAGTATGTCCAGGGTACGTGGGGTTCTCGATTATGCTGGCTGCTTTTCTGAGGCAGCGGGAAATATAGACAGTGTCAGTGGATGGGAGGGTGAATTGGGCTTTGTTCATGACCCTTTGTAGTTTTTTGCGGTCTTGGATGGAGCAAGAGCCCTACCAACCTGTGTTATAACCAGAAAGAATGCTTTCTATGGGGCATTCTGTAAAAGGTGGTGAGATTGTTGTAGTGGGGCATGCCAAATTTCCTTGACCCCCTGAGAAAGATGCATTGATGGGCTTTCTTAATTATAGATTGACATAGAGGACATGATGATCTGGATATGTAGAAACTTGAAGCTCTTGACAATTTCCACTTCGTCCCCATTGATGTATGCAGGGGCATGTCCTCCAGTACACTTCCTGAATTCAGTGACTATCTTCTTCGTTTTGTTGACATGGAGGGAGTGATTATTGCTGCCGCACCAGTTCACCAGACTCTCTTTCTCATTCCTGTTCACTGTCTCATCATTGTTTGAGACCTGACCCACTACGGTGGTGTTGTCAGCAAACTTGAAAATCGAGTCGAAAGGAAACTTGGTCTCACAGTCATAATGCCAGATCCTCTTGCAGAATTCTGATTCTGATGTAAGATGCAGACATGAAAGGTTAACTTGTTGTTTCTCTTTTTTCACTGAGAGCCCTGTTGTTATTTTCATAATTTTCTATTTTTATTTCAGATAATCAGGGTTTTTAAAAATATTTCTTTATCTTAGCTCAAATATGAAATTAAAAACATATTGAGATTGTAGTTTATTTGAATGTTATTCTCTTTTTATTAGGCTTTACAACACTAGGAGGATGCCGGTTTCAACGAGTGCTTTGCAACAGATGGCTATATACTTGGGAATAGTATCTGGAGGAGGATGTGCAGTTATGTATTATCTTATGCAGCGTGAGTACACACAACATAACCTATTTTTGCTTCCAAGACCATTTTTTCCCTGCTGATAAGTAGATACCCAGAAGACAAACATCACATGGTTCATATACACTAAGTTACTTGAAGTCAATTTCAAAAATTGTAATTCTTAAACTGGTTAGAAAGCAAATTTTTTTTTTACTGTGTTGTGATGCTATGCTTGAGGCAATGTCCTCCTTGTTAAAATTTGCATATGTTGTGTCACTGAGAATAGCTATCTCTTGGTTAAAGCCAAGAATCTTCGCTGTTGGACCAATTTTTAAAAGTTGATATTACACCAAGTGCAGATGGTTTACTACAGAGTGATAGAATGCAGGTTCAGAGTCACAATTTACCCAAATTATCAATTACTGACCTCCGTTGTATTGCCATGTTGAAGTTAGATGGCTTCCTAACAGAGCTGATTAGTTGGAAAATTAATGCTCTTGTACTGTCCCTTAGAATCAGAGTGTATAAAGACTGAGACACACACATATATATATATATATATATATCTGAAACATCCTCTGCCACTTTTTGTCACTATCCAATACAATATCATATTGGATTGTGGATAGTGGATGGATTGTGGTGGTGCTCACTGGGAACTAGCCTCAAATTTTCTTTCCTTGCTGCTCACTCTCGCTTTATGCCAACAAATCAAAGCTGATCCGCTGATCTGCATTCTTCTCCAAAATATCTGTTCACTTACAAACTGGTGGCAATCCAGAACAATATTAAAATTAGAGCGAGACTATTCAGGTGTGAAATCAGGAAGTGCTGCTTCACACAAAGCGTGTTGGAAATCTAACACGCCAACAAATGGATGCTGTGTCAATAGGAATTTTCAAGATTAAAATTAGTAACTGTTTGTCAGGAAATAATGGGGACGTGGAATAACGGTGGGTATTTGTAATTAAGGTAAAGATCAACAATGATTTAATTCAATTGTGGACCATACACAAGGTTTTGAAAGGTCTACTTCTGTTCAGATAGCACTTCTTGTGAATGATTATATTGGCATTTTGGCCTTGTCTCAAAAATAGCTGTACTTTTCTTTTTATTGAATGACTATTTAAATCATGATGCGTTGTTCCTTATCAGCAACTCTTCCATTTATCTTTCTCGCTATTCCACCAACACCTCTTTTGAATGCTGTGCTTCATTTTTTCTTTCTTAGTTTTCCTTGTTGTCCACTTCATCCTAGTCACATTCTGGGCAAGATCTCACCTGCCATTCATGCCACACACTCGCTGCAACAAAGTCAAAGAATTTGGCAGCTAGCCAAATCTGCATTCACTACAGCGGGATAGGAAAATCCCACCAGCGCAAATGGTGGTAAGATTCTGGCCTCTGAGTTCTTCTCCAAGAAATTCTTCTTTCATTTCGCGGACTGAATCATATTCTTAGCAATTTCAGCTTTATCTCAGTCCAATTCCTTACATTCATCATTATTCATATAGATAGTTACATTTGATTTCTAGAAAGGTCCAGCTCAGCAAGAAAATCTATACAAGTCTAATGCTAAAATAGACTATGGATTTGGTACAATTCTCTTGTGAATAATTGTTTTATAGAAAATTTTGCCAAGTCAGAATATTACAAGTTGGCAATTGAAGAACTGAACAAAAATGAGACAGCTTTGGAAGCCCTGGGAGCTCCACCACTGCAAGTCAGAAATATCAAACTCACTGACAGAAACAATCGAGTGGATGGAATTAGTGCAAAGGTATAGCATTCAGTTATTGCTTATGACCTAATCTGATTTATAGGTTCTTTGTGTGTCAAGCAGAAACTCTATGAAGCAATTTTTTTCTTCCATGCGTATATTGCAGTTTTCAAATATACTGATTTAAGCTCTCACTTTATTCAAAGTTCCTCTGTGATCATAGAATCCAAAGTGCAGAAGCAGGCCATTTGGCTTGTCGAGCCTGCACCGACAACCGCCCCACCTAGGTTCTATCCCTGTAACTCCATGTATTTACCCTCCTAATTCCTCTGACATTAAAGAGCAATTTAGGACAGCCAATCAACCTAACCTGCATGTCTTTGGAGTGTGGGAGGAAATTGGAGTACCCTGCAGGAAACCCACACAGACACGGAGAGAATGTGAAAACTGCACACAGTCACTCAAGGCTAAAATTGAACCTGGGTCCCTGACATTGTGAAGGAGCAGTGCTAACCACTGTGCCGTCATGCCACTCATGGTAATGATACTATCTGAAGGAATGCACAAATTCTCTTTAAATCATGAGTGGGAGTGTGAGTGGATGTAAAATTGGACGTGCATAATTACAATAAATGCATGGCAATCTCTTGAATCCTTAATCTGCTAAGTGATTGTGTACCATTGGTTTGCAGATCAAAATCCCAGTATGTGGAACAAAATCAGCTGGATATCTCCATACCTATTCTGTTAGAGACAGTGTACAGAAGAGGTAACCTTTCTGCTTGTAACCAACTAATTGAATGCTGAATGTCTTTTGCAAATCACTGATGTTACAAATATGCATTCGATTTGTTCTATTTGTAAGAGTTATATTGTATGAAAGGACTTGGGGATGAGCATTTTAGACCTCACCTTTTGAACCCTGTGTATATATTGAGTTATCTAGGCTATCTCAGCTTGCTGTAGAAGACACAAGTGCTTGATTTCAGGGAACAAAGATACTGACTGTAGCCGAGAAGTGTAAGTGTATTGGTTAACAGAATTATTTAATTTTAACGAGAGAATTAAAGACGTTTGTTCTTCTTTGCTTGGCACAGCGTGAGTGGGGGACCACTTTGTTCTTTATGCAGCTGGGGTGAGGGAGTGCTGTAGAAGGATATTTGTGTGTAACTGTGAATTGTGACTATTGCTGTTTCCTGTACAATTTTGTTTCCTTCTGCATGGACATTTTCAGATGTAGAGAAACAACTCGAAAGGGATCAGAAAAAAAGCAATGTAGTTTTGTTTTATAATATGTTGGTTTTAGAATAGAACTAATTTTTTAAAATTTCATTTCTGTATCAAAAACAATCACAACAGGGCATCAGCCTAATTCAAAGGTGCGATATAAGAGGCATGGATAGTTGTGGAATCCTGTGATATGATATATTGGGAAAAATAAAACATGTTGCTTATAGTAATGACCAATCATTAGAAGTATTCAGTATAAATGTGTCTTTTTCCAGTTGGCAGGGTGTGGTGAGTGGTGTGTCACAGGAATCAGCGCTGGGACCTCAACTTTTATAATTTATTTAAGTGACATTGATGAAGGGACAGAAGGTGCAGTTGCTAAAATGGCAAATGACACATAGGAAGGAAAATAAGTTGTACAGAGGACATAAGAAGGCTACAAAAGGATATAGAGTTGAGGGTTAAGTGAATGGGCAAAGATCTGCCGAATGGAGCATAATGTGGGAAAGTGTGAAATTGTCCATTTTGGCAACAAGAATAATAAAGAAGCTCTTTCTCTAAAAGGTGAGAGATTGCAGAGCTCTGAGATTGAGAAGGATCTGGATGTCCTCATGCATGAATCATGAAAGGCTAGTATGCAGATACAGCAAATAATTAGGAAAGCTAATACAATGTTATCATCTATGGTGAGGGGAATTGAATACAAAAGTAGGGAGGTTATACTTCAGTTGTGTAGGACACTGGTGAGATCATGTCGGGAGTATTGTGTACTTTATTTGTCTCATTATTTAAGGAGGGATATCAGCGAAGGTTTAGTAGACTAATAGCAGGAATGGACGCGTAGCCTTATGAGGAAAGGTTGGACAGGCTACATAGAAACATAGAAGATAGGAGCAGAAGGAGACCATTTGGCCCCTTGAATCTGCTCCACCATTGATTCAGATCATGGCTGATCATCCAACTCAATAGCCTAATTCTGCTTTTTTCCCTATAACCTTTTATTCCGTTTGTCCCAAGTGCTACATCCAGCCATCTCTTGAATGCATTCAATGTTTTGCCATCAACTACTTCCTGTGGTAATGAATTCCACAGGCTTACCATTCTTTGGATGAGGAAAAGTTTCCTCACCTCCGTCTTAAATGGTCTACCCTGAATCCTCAGACTTTGACTTCTGGTTCTGGACTCCCCCGTCAGGCGAATGAGGTGTTCTGGTCTCCAATAGCACACATATCAGCATATACAGTTTACAGATTACTGATTAGAATGCAAATTTTTACACACCTAACCTGCTATTCAAGTCTTCAAGTGGCTAACAATATGAGTGGAAGGAGCACTGAGCACAGGTTAGAGAGATGTATATTGTCTCCAGACAGCACAGTAAGTGAGGTTTTTTGCTAACCCAGGCAAGTCATGGGGGTTACAGATAGTGTGACATGAAGCCAAGATCCATCACACTATCTGTAACCCCCATGACTTGCCTGGGTTAGCAAAAAACCTCACTTACTGTGCTGTCTGGAGACAATACACATCCCTCTAACCTGTGCTCAGTGCTCCTTCCACTCACATTGTTAGCCACTTTAAGACTTGAATAGCAGGTTAGGTGTAAAGATTTGCATTCTAATCAGTAATCTGTAAACTGTCTGTGCTGATATGTGTGCTATTGGAGACCAGAACACCTCATTCGCCTGACGAATGCCATAGAGCCAAAAGCTTACAAATTTACTACCAAATAAATCAGTTGGATTTAAAACTGATGTTGTCAGACTTCTTACTGTGTTTACCCCAGTCCAATGCCGGCATCTCTACATCTGGACTCCCCCACTATCATGAACGTCCTCACTGCATCTATCAGAACATCCTCCCTGCTAGGCTAGGCTTGTATGTGCTGGAGTTTAGAAAAGTAAGAAGTGACTTGACTGAAACTTTTAAGATGCTGAGGGATCTTGATAGGATGAATGTGGAGAGGTTCTCCTCTTGTGGGAAAATCTAGAACAAGGATTCTCTGTTTAACAATAAGGCTTCGCCCAAGGCAAAGATGAAAAGAATTTTTTTCTGTGAGGATTGGGAATCTTTGGAACTCTCTTTCTCAAAAGATGATGTTTTAAGGCAGAGGTAGATAGATTCTTGGTAAACAAGGGGGTGAAAGGGGGTGATAGGAGGTTACAATCAGATCAGCTACAATCTTACTGAATGATGAAGCAGGCTTGATGGGTTGAATTTTTGCTTCTATTTCATATGTATGTTGTAGAAATTAACTTAGATGCAGTAGAGATTTGGTTTAATGAGATTTGACTGAGATTTTAAAGCATCTGGGAAAATGAAATGCTCATGGGAAGAATAAAACACAGCAGTAAGAACCAAAATATGCTTTATGTCTAAAATATTTTTGGTCCAATGTTTATATTTGTTATATATGTAGATGTTTTAATTAAACTAAATGTACAAACTCTCAGTTTTTTAATTTATTGGCTTAAAAGCTTAAATGAATATTTGACTAGAAAAAAGCTTGCTCTTTGATTATTCTTTAAAATCCTCTGAGTGCAAAGCAAATTACTTTGAACCAAACATTTCTTATATGTGAAAGGTTTTAAGGATGGTGTTGCTGGCTTGTCAGATAGTATCTGCACCTTGATCTACTTGGGGGAAAAAAAGTATGTGAAATTTTTGTTTTGTTTTTCTTGACCATATTGTTTAGTTCGAGCCTTGTCAAGATATTTTTTCAAAGTGTTATTTTAAAATAGTTTTTAATTTCAGTCAGCAGAAATTTTTCTCAACACTGCAATGTGCGAAATCAAGTTAGAAGTCCCAGATTTAGTCCCTTGTCTACTGCTTTAGCTGATTTCAGTCATGCAGTTTGAAATTCAGACCTCAGTGCTCCTAGATGGGAAAAAGAAAACTCCTTGTTCCAATTCAGTGAATCTCACTGGAAAATATGCATGTGTGATGTCAGCTGAGGACAAGTTTAGAGCTTGGCTGTGGCAAACCTCCTTGGATTAGTGACCTGTTGATGCACATTCACTTTTTGTATTCATTCATAGTGCATGGATGTCGCTGGCTGACCAGCATTTATTGCCCATCCCTAGTTACCCACAGTTGAGAGTCAACTATATTGCCATGGCTCTGGTGTCACATGTAGGTCAGACCAGGTAAAGATAATGGATTTCCTTCCCTAAAGGACATTTAGTGAACCAGATGTTTTTTCCTACAGTCGACAATGATTTCATGGCCATCAGTAGATTCTTAATTCCAGATTTTTTTTTATTGGATTCAAATTTAACTATATGCCATGGCGGAATTTGAACCTGGGTCCCCAGAACATTAGGTAAGTTTCTGGATTAATAGTCTAGCAATTGTATCACCAAGGCCATCACCTCTCACTACTCATGAATACTTACTTATTCATAAAGAATAGCCACTTGGATGAGGTACCTGAGGATGGCAGCACCGTAGGTTCTGTGGCCGAACAAAAATCGTGCTTAAGAGAAGCAATTCTTCAGCAAATTTCCTAAAATTTTCATTGTCAGTTAATGACTTTATCCATATTGTTCTTGATTTTTGTTAGATGGTTCCTACGAGAAGCTGTGTTGCAATTGAAGGATGGTCATCAAGTTTCAGTTTACCCCTCGACCAAGGATGAAGACCACAACTATTAATGTATGCGCAAAACTACAGTCTTCAAGATGCAATTCAATTTCTGATGCCGTTTAAAAAAAATAACCAATTAAAAAGTGAATGAAAAACAGAATGGATGATGAAAATCTGAAATAAAAACAGAAAATTCTGGAAAAAAACAGTTCAGCAGGTTAGGCACAATGTATGTAGAGAGGGAAACAGTTAATGGGGGGAATTTACCATCTCACCCATGGGAATCATAGCGGGTGGGGACCGGGCATGCAAACTTCCGTTGACCTGGGGCAGGATACTCTGGTTTTTGGGGTGAACAAGCTGGAAAATCTTGCCCAATATTTCAGTTCTGTGATCTCTCATCAGAACTGGGAAAAGTTAGAAATGTGATAGGTTTTGAACAAGAGATGGATGCAACAAGAACGTAAAGGCCTGTTATATGGTGGAAGACAAAGAACAAAGAACAAAACAGCATGGGAAACAGGCCCTTCGGCCCAACGAGCCTGCGCCGCCACCCCGATGTTCCCATCTCTACCCACGATCCCTGTCCATGTTAATAGATCTATGGATTAAAAACCAAATTTGAGACAATTTAGGGAGAATTTGTTTTGCCAATTAGCCTAAGAGCACATCTTTGGGATGTGGGAGGAAACCGGAGCACCCGGAGAAAACCCACGCAAGCACGGGGAGAATGCGCAAACTCCCACAGACACAGGCCCAAATCCATGTATCTGCACAGCACAGCGATAGTCACTGAGCTGTCGTGTTGCCCATCAAATGGTCCAGGTCAAGCGTACACGAACAACGTGAAGCACTAGGATACTCTCGAAAAAGATCCAAGAGCAGTCCTCTCACGACCCATCGCGTGTATGCCCCTCGTTAGACAACAAGGTGGACCAAAGCACCTGTAGGATAAAAACAAGTACATCAATATCATCATCTATTTACACACTTCCCAGGGACTCCCAAGGCTCATGATCCCTATTTTAAATCAGTTTTCTATACCCCTCCATTCCTATTCTGTTCATGTGCCCATCTAAGTATTTCTTAAATAACTCCAGAGTACCTGCCTCCACCACTTTACTTGGCAGCGCATTCCATACCCCCACCACCCTCTGTGTGAAAAAACTCCCTCTAGCATCCAAATTATACCTTACCCCCCTCACCCTAAGCCCGTGACCCCTCGTGCTATTTGAGTCCATCCTAGGAAAAAGCTTAAGCCGTTTACTCTATCAATCCCCTTCAAAATCTTGTACACCTCTATCAGATCTCCTCTAAGTCTACTTCTTTCTAAGGAAAACAGTCCCAATTTGCCTAATCTCTCCTCATAACTCAGACCTTCCATACCAGGCAGCATCCTGGTAAACCTCCTCTGAACTCTCTCCAGAGTCTCCATGTCTTTCCGGTAGTAAGGCGACCAGAACTGGACGCAGTATTCCAAATGAGGTCTAACCAACGTTGTAGCTGTCAACAAACCCCTCTCCTTCGTGAATACAGATGCAAAGTATTCATTCAGGATCTCTGCCATTCCCTCGGGCTCTAAGCACAGTTCCCCTCCTCTGTCCCTAAGAGGTCCGATTTTTCCTCTAACCACCCTTTTATTCCTAACATAGGAATAAAAAGCCTTTGGGTTTTCCTTAATCCTATCTGCCAAAATCATTTCATGCCCCCTTTTTGCCCTTCTAACTCCCTGTTTGAGCTCCCTCCTACTCTATATTCCTTCAATGCTGTCTCGGTTCCCAGCTGCTTCGACCTATCATACACTTCTCTTTTCTTCCTAACCAAGTCCTCTATATCCCTAGTAATCCACGGCTCTCTAATCCTACCTTTCCCATCTTTCCTCTTAGCCAGCACATACTTGCAACATTTTCAGTATTCCCTTGAAAGAGTCCCACATGCCTAGCGTGGACTTACCCTCAAACAACCGTTCCCAATCAGTATCCCTAAGTTCCTGCCTAATCCGACCATAGTTAGCCTTCCCCCAATTCAACACCCTGCCCTTAGGGCAACAAGCATCCTTTTCCATCTGAATCCTAAAGTAGACAGAATTGTGGTCACTGTTAGCCACATGTTCCCCTACTACAACATCAACCACCTGCCCTGGCTCATTACTCAGAACTAAATCCAATATAGCCCCTTCTGTAATCGGGCTAGCCACATACTGTTCCAACGATCCTTCCAGTACACATTTTACAAATTCCCGCCCATCCAAACCCCCAGCTCTAGGTACTTTCCAATCCACCCTCGGGAGATTAAAATCTCCCACTATAACGACTCTGTTCTTTCTGCACCTATCCAAAATGTCTTTACATATGCCTTCTTCAACTGCCCGTGGGCTGTTGGGTGGCCTTTAATACACCCCTAGCATAGTAATTACCCCCTTTCTATTCCTCAACTCCACCCAAAGCGACTCCACTCCTATCTCCTCTGTATTGTCCTCCCTCTGCACTGCTGTGATGCTCTCCTTAACTAACAAGGCCACTCCCCCACCTCTTCTGGACCCTCCTCTGTCACGCCTGAAACATTTATACCCAGGAATGTTCAGTTGCCACTGCTCCCCTTCCTTTAACCACGTCTCTGTCACTGCCACCACATCCAAGTTCCTCACAAACATTAAGGCCCTAAGTTCATCCGTTTTTCCCGTTACGCTCCTCGCATTGAAACAGACACACTCCAGACCTCCAAGACCACTCGGAACCTCCTTCTCCCTGGTGCATCTCTTCTCATTCAAGCTTAGTCTATATCCCATCTCGCTCTCTACCGAGCTATCGGTCTCAGCCCCTCCCCCCTCCATATTAGTTTAAATCCTGCCGAAACACTCCAGCTAACTTCCCAGCTAAGATATTCACACCCTTCCCATGCAAGTGTTCCCCATCCCTTCTATACAGGCGCCCTTCTTTCCCAAAGAATTCCCAGACGGGAGATTCTGGATGATGGAAAATGACAGAATGGGCAGAAGCATTGCTTTCAATTGCTTTGAATATAATTTGACCCCTTAAAACAGTTAAACTGCAGCCAGTATTTGACATTGTTTTGTCAAGGAAGTAGGATACTCCAATGCCTTTGTAATTAAGTTTTATCCAATTTCGCACCTCTAACCGGCACCAATTTAAAATTATCATTTTAAAAATTAAAACATTAAGACGTTAGGATGGCGGCGCGGGCTCATTGGGCCGAAGGGCCTGTTTCCAGTGCTGTGTTGTTCTTTGTTCTATCTATCCATGCACTTAATAAATCTTCCCATGCATTTCCAGTAGTCCTGATTCACGGATCAAATTTAGCGTCAAATTATTTTTCAATTTGTCTTGATTTTATGAAATTTACCAATTAATTTTTTAATTTCTAGGTTCAGCAGTGTTAAATAGGAAGGTTTTTAGATGTTAAATGAAAATCGGCTGTCTTTTTCACGTTAATATCAAGTCCAGTGGCTAAACAGAATTTCTCAATAAATGTTAAGATTTTTATGCATTCCTTTATATGTATCACTAATTATAACAATAACAATTGCAAAACAAGTTACTATAATTTTATCATTATTCATTTTTAATCGGACATCCTGCACCTTTCTCGTCCAGAGCACTGATAATATAGTATCCATAATTATTCTAAATAATAGAGGAGAAAGTGGATCTCCTATTATACCCCAGCCCTGCTTAATTGGTATAAATTTAATGTTGTTCTTCCCAATTTCAACATAAATATAATCTGTTTGGGGAGCCCTATTCTCTTAACATTTTAGAAGTTGTGTTCAACAAAATCGAAGGCCTTAGCAAGATCGATAAGATTTTATAGAACACTTCCAGTCAGTCTGCAATCATGAACCCAAACTTCTGGTGACCCGTCATTTTAATTCTCAACTTTGCTCTCACATTGAGATTGTTGACCTTAGCTTCCTATTTAGTTACCACCATAAGACCTTGGAGCAGAATTAGGTCATTCAGCCCATTGAATCTGCTCCATCATTCAATCATGGCTGATATTTTTCTCATTCCCATTCTTCTACCTTTTCCCCATATCCCCTGATCCCCTTATGAATCAAAAAACCCATCTATCTCTGTCTTAAATACACTCAATGACCTAAATTCCATTGCCTTGTGTGGCAAAGATAGACCACTTGCTGGCTGAAGAGATTCATCCTTATCTCTGTTTTAAAGGATTGTCCCTTTAGCCTGGTTGTGCCTCTGGTTCTAGTTTTTTCTACTAGTGGAAACATGCTCTCCATGTCTACTCTATCAGGTCTCACAACATTCTGTAAGTATCAATAAGATTCCCTCCTCATCCTTTTAAACTCCAACGAGTACAGACCCAGAGTCCTCAACTGTTCCTCATATGGTAAGCTCTTTATTCCAGGGATCATTCTTGTGAACCTCCTCTGGACTCTTTCCAAGGCCAGAACATCCTTCCTAAGATACAGGGCTCAAAACTGCTCACAGTATTCCAAATGGGGTCTGACCGGAGCTTTATTCAGCCTCAGAAGTACATCCCTGCACTTGTATTCTAGCTCTCTTAATATGAATGCTAACATTGCAATTGCCTTCCTTATTGCCGACTGAATCTGCACATTAACCTTAAGAGAATCTTGAACAAGGACTCCCAAGTCCCTTTGTGCTTCTGATTTCCTAAGCATTTCCCCATTTAGCAAATAGTCTATGTCTCCTTTCCTCCTTCCAAAGTGATTAACTTCACACTTTTCCACATTGTATTCCATCTGCCACTTCTTTTCCCACTCTCTTAACATGTCCAAGTCTTTCTGCAGCCCCTCTGCATCCTCAGTACTACCTGTTCCTCTACATAATCTTTGTATCATCTACAAACTTAGCAGCAGTGCCTTCAGTTCTTTTGAGGCTCAACATAAACTTGAGGAACAGCACCTGATCTTTTTCCACAAGGCACTTTACCTCCACAATGAGTTCAACAATTTTAGCCTGTAAACTCTGTCGCTATCTTGTTTCCGTTTCTTTGCTTGTTTCACTTTCTTTTCCTTTAAGCCAGCAGCACACCTGCTCTAGGCACGTTTTTTGTTTGTTTATTTATTTTCCCTGTTGCCATCCCCATTCCCTTTGGCCCTGAAAGGCTGTCATTCAATCTCTCCAGTCTATTACCCTATCACAGGCCTTCCTTTGTCCTTGCCTCACCCACCCTTTACTCAAAACCTGTTAGACCTCAAACTTCTCCCTGTGCTGTTTAAACAGCCACTTCATAAAATCATAGACTCTTTACTACAGATGTGAAGCATTAATACTGTTTCTCTTTCCACGTAAATGGCTTGCTGAGATTTCTGCATTGTTTCTGTTTTTATTTCAATTCTAGATGACTTTATCAAAACTTGGTTTGCCTTAGCCAAAAATCCACTGATTTTCACTATCTCCAGCAGGCAGGACCCACTGTAACAGGGCTGGAAAATCCCAGCGCATGTTATCTAGTCAGTTTCATGTAGGGATAGATCTTTTCATGTGCCCTCAAACCATGTACTGACATGTTTCTAGGAATAAATGATAATTCTTATGAACAGTTGATGTTAATCACTAATGCCAACAATAGGTTGAATTGAAAGACTCTTATTTTCACAGAATATGTATAATTAAGTCAATATTTCACAGTGTCTTCATATTAAGTGAATTCTTTGTTTAAAAATATGCATTTGCAGATTTGCCTGTAGAATTACAAGCAAAGGGAAACAGTTTCCTTCTTGCAGGTTGTAAATCCAGGAGCATGTATTTTTAAGATTGATGCTGTGGTTGCATTGAGTGCTATTTCTATCATCATATACACTAGATCATCAACTCCTAACTGGAAAGATGGCAAAAACATCTGAGTTTTAAATAATAAATTCAAATTGAATAGAATTTCAGGCAGCATCAGACTTGAATGGAGCTTGAAGTTTGGGAAGTGACTAAACTGTATAATAAAATCAACCTTGTCTACATAGATAATGTAATATTTATTCAATTCCAGATACAAATGCGCTGTAGGGTCTGGCAATAGAACTCTGAATACTCATTTGTGCAGATCAGCTCAAAGTACAGCTTGACCCAAAGCATGTCTGCACTGCCAAATTAAGACACTAATGCTTAGTGAAAGGTTATTAAGTTGCCCCATATAGCAACACAATGATTCTTCTTGTAGAAGAGATGTGTCAGTCTGTCAACTTGAGCAGCATTCAAGTAATAGCTGTTTCAACCAAAATTAGTTATACTCTGATAATGTTTGTTGGTGCACTTCAGCTGATTAACTAATCTCTCTTATTTGAAGAAAATAATTATCATGATGTCAGTAACATGTTTGTCCATCATCTCTAGTTGCTGGGAGACAGTAATGCTATTCTCCTAGAAATACTGTAACCTGGCTCATGCTCATTCTCCTATAATGGTATTGTAATAAAAAACTGATGAGCTGAATGTTTCCACAGCAGTCAATCCCATCACTGGGTCCCAAAGCAGGAGACTATCTTGCACTGGAAAGTGACAGGACCCTGTGGTGGCATTTTTCCAGCAGCAGTTGAAAAAAATGGGAAAATGATTTATTATTTGTATGGAGAGAGATTTCAGGGTGCTCCAGTGCAGAGGGACTTGGGTGTCCACATTCATAAGTCACAGAAAACTAGCATACAGATAATAAAGCAAGTGGAATGTTGGCATTGGAAGCAGTTCAAAGAAGGTTAACTATTAAGAATACAAGATGATTAAAAAGTAAGGATAAAATAGACACGGAGCGAATGCTTCCTCTTGCGGGGCTTTCTAGGATGAGAGGGCATAGTCTTATCATAAGGGGTAACAAATTTAAAAGAGAGTTGAGGAGAAACTTCTTCTCCCAAGGGGTTGTGACTCTGTGGAATTCACTACTCTATAGTGTGGTGACAGTGAGTAAAGTTAAGACATTAATTGGTAATGGGTTGAAAGGTTATGGGACGAAGGCAGAAAAATGTGGATGAGGATAACATCAGCCATGATTGAATGGTAGAGCTGATTCATGGGTCAAATGGCCTAATTCTACTCCTTGATGCACTGCTGATGCTTCCAGAGAAAGGAGAGTAATTTCATGGCGACGTGCCCTCAAATGAGGTAGATTTTGTTGAAGTGTCCAGCAAACATGCTCTGGCAATTCCAGTGGTAGTGCCTTATCACAGAGCATACAATTTCTGCTGAAGTGGGGAATCTCTCTATAGGATAGACTGTGGCCATTAAGGATCCCCCTCCCATCCCAGGTATTTGCTAACGCTTAAGGTAACTCACTCAATTGATTCAGCCACACCACTAAGGCTCTTTTCACTGGTAATATGCCACGATGGTAGGAAGATGCAGCTTGGCCTCAATATCTTCCCCGCCAAATAAAAGTCCTGCTGTTTCTCAGGCCGTCATTAAAGGACTGGGAAATTTAGCCTGGCATTTCACTGAGGTTCTAAGAGTACTGCTTTGTTGGAGATACCATCTTTTTGATGTGATGTTAAACCTTGTTGGCTCTGCCAGAACGTAAATGATTGCTATTTCATAGAGGAAGTTGGGGGGAAATGTTATTGCAATGTCCTGGATGTTTAATGATGTTGCTTGAGAAACATAATTATCTGCTCATTATCATATTGCCATTTGGGACAATATTGCAGTTGCTGTGTACAAACTGCCTGCCATATTTCTTATATTATAACAGTGACTATACAAAAGTACTTCAGGGGCTCAGGTGTTTTGGGACATCCTATGGTTGTAAAAGGCAATTTCTAAATGCAACTCTCTCTCCTTCCATTTGATCAGACATTGTTACAGAGTCAATATCATGCAATGAACATTTGTTAAATAGCCCAGTGACGTTGGTGTTGACAATGCCTTAGTTACAGGGTTAGAAGGTGTTGCTTGGTCAGTAAACCTTTATGCATATAGATGTTACAATTGGGCTGATTATTAGGGAAGCCCTGTCTTGAAAGATGAGACACAAGTTGATATGAAGTGCTAGAGATTGCCTGGCATATAGTAACACAGATACAGTTGTGAAGCAAGGGCCTGAATTTAATAACTACAGGAGTGCTCCTGGCTATTGTCCAAAAGGCTGATGTCAATCCTGCCTTGGCCATTTCCAAAGCTCCGTTGGAATTTGTCAAACAGGCAGCTGTTCAGTCCCAGTCGCACCACCAGCAGCAGTGGCCACAACAGGGACTCACAATGCTCTGGGCTAACAGTCTGAGATGGAGGCCTCACAGAGAGGTAATGGAGTGGGCTTAGTAGGGGTAGTCAGGCAATCACAGTGAGGGAGGTGACAGCATTTCAGCAGGGTTGGCCCTTGCTAGGTTGTACCTTCTACAGGGCACAGGTTGTCCACTGATGATAAACTCTAAGGAAGGCTGCTAGGGTATACCTGCCAGCCTTCAACACAGTGTGTGAAGCTAATCCTGCTGCTAATAGAAAAGCAGCAACAGCAGCCAGATGAGGTCCTCAGTTGTACGGCCCTGAATTGGCCTAGGAGCAGAAAGGTTGGTCTCAATTTTCCACTACCCCCGACTTATTCAGGCTTTCATCTATCTGATTATATGGGAATGCCATACCTCCAAACTCGCTTCTGGCTAGGAGGAGGGCGGGTGTGTGTTCCAGGAGGTAGTAAATTCTGCCAAAGTAATGCTGTTAAGCTAGCCCTTCAACTGAAGTCCCTGCTATAGTCAAGTGGGCAATCTGATCAGAATTTAAAAATGTTGAGTGCAGTAGTATTTGCAGCCACTTGTGGTGTTGGAAGTATATGTCCCAAGTATTGATATCTGGGAAGAATCTGAAGTTGCTTAGTTTCACAAAATCGCTGCTGGAACTGGAGGTTCTGTGAACCCTGATTGATGGTAATACATAGAAACATATATAGAAAACAAAAGCAGGAGTAGGCCATTCAGCCCTTCAAGCCTGTTCTGCTATTCATTATGACCATGACTGATAAATATCCTGATCCTGTCTCCTCTCCTACCATTTTCCTTGATCCCTTTAACCCTAAGAACTATATCTCATTCCTTTTGAAATCTCACAACATTTTGGCCTCAGGTATTTTCTGTGGTAGTGAATTCCACATATTCACCAAGGTGAAGAAATTCTCCTCACCTCAGTCCTAAATATTTTATCCCTTCTTCTCGAATTATGACCCCTAGTTCTGGACTCCCCACCATCAGGAACATTCTTTCTGAATCTACAGGTGAATCTTTGCATCACTTCTGAGAACAAGTATCAACCTGAAACTAATTAACTTTCTGAGCAGGAGTTAAAGCTTACAAGGCTAAAAATTGTAGATTGTGGTTGGCAGTGGAGACTGGTCACATTTGAAATGAATCTGGTGTCAATATGCCAGAGTCTAACAAGCTTAGTTAACATAGGATCCAGGGTAGAAGCCCTGGTTGGGAGGTCATGGTGAGCCAGGGAAAAAAAAAAAGGCTCATTTTGACTTGGGGCAAGTGTAAAATGGCCAAGATCAGTTTAGCCACCTGTTATAACCACACGTAATTTTCACTTCATTGACTTGAATTGGAGCAAAGCAAGTGGAATACAGGTTTCAACACAGCTTTTTGATGTCAAAATCAAGAAAAATCCTTAAGCAAGCATAGATGTTTGAGAACGATCAGTGCTCCAGTGTTTTCTCCATAGGATAATACTCACCTCTTTAGATGTTGGACAAAAGGAGGAAACATTAGTTGGACTTTATTAGGTGTAGACAAATTTTTTTTTTAAAACAACTTACATATCAACTCTAGTTATTAAACACCATTGATTATAACCTATAAAAGCATCAGCATCCAATATTTCGAGCCTAATTATCCACGGTACTAAGGTAAAAGTCATACATTTTGGTTTGTTGGAATATTCAATGCAATTTGTGTGATACTCCCAATTCTTCAAAGTTGAAGATTGATCCAATTAAGTACAAAATCAATAAGCAAGCAACCAGATATGTTTATTAAAGGAGTATGTACATCTTTACGATAAAGATACAAAAACTGCCTTCTCCCTCCCCTAGTGGAATAAGATATACACAGTATGCAGGTAAAAGCAGTGACTAGCAGTTGTTAACTTTACAGTATACTGAAGACAAAGGCAACACCATCAAAAGGTTCAGCTCAAGATCATTTAGAGAAAGGTCAATTTTACCAGATAATTATGAAAACATTACTATCTAAACTCACCAGAGGGAAATTTACATCAAGAACACTGGCTAACTTTTTAAATACAGAAACAAGAGAAATATTATCTCTATTAGTTATAGAACTGTTCTTTCAGTTGAGATTGTATTCCATTTAGCACCATTTTCAGGTGAATCCTGCATATTGGGTGAAGAAACAATGTACTCCGAACAATTGGCTTCGAAGTCTAGAAACAATATTAAACATTGTCTCTCTTTAGACCTCCCCCAACCCCCCAAAAAAATCTTAAAAGGCTAGTAATATTTGTGTTAATTGGATGGAGTGGTTTCCTTTCAAATGATTAACATTATGCAGTAACATATTGAGGAGGGGTTAAAAAAAAAATCAAAGAAAACTGTCCAGGGTAAATTGAAGAAACAAAACTAAGATTATTTAAAAAAAAAAACTTTACTTTGTAAAAACAACTATAATTAAAATATATATGGCAATATTCAGGGATCCCTGAGTTATTTTTAAAAAAATTGAGATTTTGTCTTGCAAAAAAAAAATTACACTTCTGTGCTGTAGAATTACAAATCGGCACAAATACTGAATGTAACAACCTGGTATGAACATAACTTGTCCAACTTGATTCTGTTCTTCAATTATAAAACTTTCATTCTAATCCCTTGAGAAAAGTGACTCTGCTGCATATTGCAACATACAGTGCTCTATTGTGCTAAGTGCATACTGCAATGTGTCCAGTTGCCCAGCATTCAATTAAAAAAAAAGTTTTATAAATGGATTTACAAAGATGTCATTTGATATTAATTTTATAACTAGTCAAAAAGCTAACAATTCGTTTACTGTTACAAAAAGTTAACCAGATTACCAATATTTAAAAAAAACTGTACATTTAACTAAATTAATTTTGCAGTCCTTTGCATAATGAATACTATATAAATTTCTAATCTGTAAGGCACCAATAGAGTAATATCTATTATTGTGCATTGTGCAGCAATTTTACTGAACAGGGTAACCTTATTCTGTGAATCTTAAGCAGTTGTTTCCAATCACAAAAATACTCACATGAACACAAAAGAAACATTTTCAAACACAATATAATTATTCAAAAAGTGAAATAAATCAAGTATAACAAGCGCTCAAGGAAACCAACTTTTGACTTGTATAATTCGTATATGCTTAAAAAGAAAAGGAGGAATGTTGCAAATAAATTCCAGATAACAATAGTAGACTTAAATGTGCACTATTTGTGAATGTAGCTTGCTGTAATTTAAGGGACAGCATTTTTTTCAGAATTTAAACTGAAATGTCAAAGTGCATTGTTCACAAATACTGCACATTTCAATTTTATTGCTGATAATACCATGGTTTACAGGATCAATCTAGAACTAAAGTGCTTCCCCCCCACCCATTGTGCAAGTAAAACTTATATTCCCCAGTAACACTCAGCCAGCTAGTCACCTTTTGTGAAGCAAAAATCAGCTCGGAACTGTGATACTGAAGGAAAGCACTTCAATTATTACCAACCCTAATGGCTCTCTGCTTGGTTTTACTCTTGAGCATTGTTCACACAATGAATCCAGAAGCACAACATTTCTTGGCATTTTGACAAACTGTTTCTATTTGAATATCTGTTGAAAAAATAGAGGCTCACAAAACAACAGTTTTGTCAGAGTTCATTACCTTTTTTAAAAGCCCCCAAAAATGTAGAGTGTTTCCATCCCACAATTCAATAGATAAACTCTCCTGAAATTTCCTGTAAGGTGTTAAAGGGCTCTTCAAATTTGAAACGTTTGGAAATGGCTTTTTGGTCAGTTTTTAGGTTTTCTTTCTCAGACTGTCTACATTGTCCCAATGTGTATGATGCCATGACAATGAGCTCCTCTGTTTCTTGGCTTTGCTTTTCCGATTCTTCTGAAACTGTTGTTTCGAGGATGTTGGCGGAAGTTTCAGTGACGAATTCAGTTTCGTCACACTCATGTGCCAACCATGGGTGCCTGAGACATTCCTCAGCTAAAGCTCGTTCTCTGTCAGAAAGAAAAGGCAGAAAACATGCTAAACAATGGTAGAAAAGTCAAACTTCATTTCGAATCGAACCATGCTGCAGGCACTGGGGTGGGTAAATCGAGGCTGGTGGTATGAGAAAATGTAACAGCACAATACAAGATCAACGGATGAACACAAAGTTGGGCTCATGTTGTGGTTGTTGCTTCAACTAGAAATGGGTGTTGTAAAAGTTGAGATTACTTGGATTTGAGTAAAGGGAACACAATCCTGAAATCTGCTAGATCACAAAAGGAGGCGGTTTGGCAAACAATGAGGAACACTTTAGAAAAAGCAAGGTTCGAGGATTGGGAAGACAGGCTCAAGTTAACAGATACACTTAAATATGGATATATGGAGTAATATATTTTGGGAGGATAAATATGGAATGAGAGAATGTACTCAGTAGAATAGTGTAGATGTATAGAGGGATGAAATCAGTTCAAATACGTAATATTCAAAGTGCGAGAGCAGCTAGATAGCATTTTATGTTTCACAAACAAGATTCTTTCAAACAATTACAAAATTAAAGTAATTATTTTGCAATAGAGATTAGTTCAATTGCAGGTAGACAAGTGTACAAATATAGGGCACTTTCTTTACAGAAGAAATATTGAAGCTTTTGCGATAATAAAGCATAAATTCAATCAGAATGAGGTTAAGCATGGGACATCAGTAACGAGGACAGGAGCAAGAGATTTGGATTATTTCCACTGGAGCAGATAAGGTCAAGCAAAGATTTAATCTGAAGATTTAACCAGGAATGCATGTTTAAAAATAATATTCAAGGCCAATATTTGTTGCCATTCCTTAGTTGCCTTTGAGAAGGTGAGTCATCTTCTTAAACTATTGTAATCCATGTGGTGTAGGAACATTTACACAGATATTAGAAAGGAAATTCCAGGCTTTTAACCCAGTGACACAGAGATAATTTGTCATTGTCCACGAGGGACCACAGGCATTTCTCTCTCCTAGGGAAACAGGACTGGTTTTAGATATAGCTTGAGCAGCATTGCTCAACGTCAAGAACGGAGCCTTGAAAGAAGACAGACTACCTACCACAGCTGTACAGAGATTGAACCCTAACGTCATTCTGCATCATACCCCAGGAGTGACAGCGAAGGAACAGAAATATAGTTCTGATCAGGATAGTGTTGACTTGGAGTGGAACATATAGACATGCCTTTTTAAAAAAAATATTCATTTGATGTGGCTGTTGCTAGCTGGACCAACATTTATTACCCATCTCTAAATGCTTTTGAACTGAGTGGCTTTGAACAGAGGGCATTTAAGAGTCAACCACATTGCTGTCACATGATCATTTGGAAATCAGGTAAGGAGAGTAGATTTCCTTCTACTAAAGAAGAAGATTAGTTAACCAGACTGGTTTTTATGATAATCAATAACAATTTCATGGTGATCATTGGCCTTTTTTTTAAAAACAGAACATTCCAAGTTTTAGTTTTGTTTCCGAGTTGCTGCCAGAAGCTGGTGGAAGAAGGCAGTGTTTCTCTTGCTCTCTCCAAAGGTTTTTTGAAAATCCCAAGACTGGGAATCCTCAGAGAATTGATCCAACATTCAAAGGAGCAATTCACAGCAGGTATTAAAAAGCCACTTCCAGCATCACTTGAGCATACTTGCTCCTGTCTAAAGAAGAATGTTTGCCTGGGGGATGGCATATGATTTGGAACAGAAGAGATAGCTAGCTATAAGGAGTTATACTATGTCATATTTAATTCTTATAATTGGTAAAAGTTTACGCTAATTCTTTTGTTACATTTTAACAATGTTTTTAAATAAACTTTGTTTGATAAAAGCTTTCTAATGGGTCACTGGAATCATAGTTGGAATGAAACACCTTATACTCACCCATGTTAAAATCAAATGTAAAACTTAGGGTCCAGGCTGACTTTATAAAACACCTTCCTGGCCTAGGTCTTAACAATTGTTGTTATTTAGTAATAATGAAGGTAACAAACTAGTCATCCACTCCATTGTAGAGGCACAATAAGATTGGAAAATAACTGTGGCACTCAGAATGACTGAAACCACTATAATGCCTAAGTCTCAAATGATAAAAAGCAAAAACTGACAGAAAACATGGCAAAGGAAAAAGTACTGATATGAGATGTTTGCAGCAGAGAATATCCTCCAATTTGTTAAAATATACACCCCGAGCAAAACAACGATTTAGTCAGTGTTACTTTATCTATCCATGTCCAAAATCAAGATGTTTGAAACTTTCTTAACTTGCTGACTCAGTTTTTCAATCAACACTGTTTCACCAGGTAACAACGATATCAATTCTCATTATTACTTGAAGATATAAAATAAGCATCAAAATTTGCCAAGGATAAGAATAGCCTCAATCTTTTTCAATGAGGTAAACGAGATGAAATCTGAAACTTACTCAGGCTCCTTAACAAGAAGTGACTTAATGAAGTCTATGGCCTCTTTGGAGATGTTGTCAAAATCTTCTTCTGTGAAGCTGAGATTTATCTGAGAAATGTTGAGGAAAGTTTCTTGCTTGTCATCTCCCAGGAAAGGAGATACGCCTGTCAACATGACATAGGCCAGAACACCTATACTCCTAAACAGAAGAAAGTCCAATCTTAGAAGCAGTTCCAGCCAATTCAATTGCCACACTAATTTCAAAAAGTTCACACCAAGATTAACTTACCACATATCTGTTGCTGTGCTGATTGGCTCATAATTTAAAATTTCAGGAGCTGAAAAAAAGTACAAATAAGTACATGTTTAGAGGCAAATTTATTGAACTTTATAAATAACCAGGGTACACTGCATGCACTGATGAACATCTTTCAATATTCGTGAGAAACCTACAACAACGGTAGAGAAGCATTAGGAAGAATTTTTACTGCTCTGGCCGGCGAGAAGCAGGTTGATCGCAAAGGAGGAGCATCCTATAGTTGGTACGTCCCTACACGTTATGATGCTTTAAGTAGATACAGTCTGAATGACAGCTGGACATTCAGTCGGGTAGGTAGCTTACTGGCACCCACGGCAGCATACATGTGTCTCGGTAATGCAGGTTGATTGGAGGAATGGTGGACAAACAAAAAGATGACAGAGGGTACCAATGATCCCTGATCATCTCCTGAGAAAATATTGATTCCTGGTGGTGGGTATGGCATGGGTAGGATTGGCAACTGTGATGAAATGTATTCATATAGATTTCATCACATGACTTGTCTATACGCTTCAGCTATTCTTTGTGATACATTGCCTTCCTACATCAATTAAAAAGGCAGCATCATAGCGTATGGTTAGCACTGCTGCCTCAAAGCACCAGAGACCCAGGCTCAATTTCAGCTATGGGCCACTGTCTGTGTGGAGTCTGCACATTCTCCTTTGTGTCTGCATGGGTCTCCTCCACGTACTCTGGTTTCCCCTCTCAGTCCAAAAATGTGCAGCTTAGATGAATTGGCCGTGCAAAATTGTTTCTTAGTGTCCCAAGAAGTGGATTAGCTATGCACAATGTGTAGCATTATGGAGATAGGGCTGGGTGTTGGACTCAGGTTTGGATTTGTTGCCTTCCCCTGAAGAGGATTGGTTACCTGCCTAACATCCAGCCTCAGCTAACGCTGGAAATGGAAAGTTTGCAGGTGGGTTTAGGTTGGGAAACAGATTCCTGGGACAAGTTTGAATTACATTGACAAAATTTCCTCAAAATGAAACCAGATTATGTATACCCCATATATGGAAGATGTGTCTCAGGGCATCAATGTTGAGAATAGACCAGCTGGTGGTGTGGTTGCAGCAATTACTGGAATGAAGAAAAATTTAGGAGTAGCAAGAAACACAGAAATCATCAATTAGTGCCAGTTAGGAAACCCCAACATTATAATTCTGGTATATTAAAAGTAGAATCGATTCAGTTTAACTATATTGGTCCTTTATTCCAGTAACAATTAAGTATATAAATAATGAGTTAAACATATGGAAGATTACTCAAAGTAGTACTGCTAACTCAAAAGCAAACAATATTTGTGTTAATAATGGGTTTCTTAAATTTCAATTACATTGCTAACTGTGGAAGACTAAGTCAACTTCAATGTGCAGGCAATTTGGTAGTTGTCATTAAATGTAAACAGGATGATTTTGAGGATTTGAATCTTGGCTTTGACTAACATTCAAACTTTTTACTCGCTGAGAGCCAAACTGCAAATCAGATTTACTTATGGCCTGGAAAGCATAGTTTTGATACTGGTCATCCAGCAGCACTGACAGACTTCAGAAGGACATAGATGGGGGAAATGGGCAGACAAGTGGCTGCAGAAATTTAATGCAGAGAAGTGTGAAATGATTCATTTTTAGAAGCAGAAAAAGGAGAGGCAATGCAAAGTCAATGGTACAATTATGAGGGAATGCAGAAACAATATGATATGCACACAAATCATCTGTATGTACAAATCTTTTAAGGTTTAAAAAATACATGGGAACCTTGGTTTTATTAACAAAAGAGAAGCATACAATATTGAAGAAGTTGTGTTGAACTATTTTGAAAAGCACTGCTGAGATCTCCACTGGAAGATTATAGCTAATTGCAGGCCCCAGACTTTTTTAGGAAGGATGCCAAGTCTTGAGCGGATGCAGTTGAGAATTACAAGAATGGTTCCAAAGATGAGTGATGCGGATTATCTGGAGAGATAAGAAGAAGCTGGGGATGTTTCTCTTCAAGCAGAGAAAATTAATAGGAGATTTGACAGAGTTGCTCAATATTGTGATAAGAGTAAAAGAAAATGAGAAACTGTTTTTCCAGTAACTCAGTGGACAGTGACTGGAGAACACAGATATAAGATGAATGGTTAAAGAATCAGAGGATTTATTTATTTACTTTTTGCACACAATAACTTGCTGTGATGTAGAATGTGCTACCTGAAAATGTAATGGAAGCAGATTTAATAGTAACTTGCATTTACTATTGATGTGAAAATTTATAGGGCTATAGAGCAAAAGCAGGCAGTGGGATTAATTGAATAGTCCTACCAAAGAACTAGCACAGGCACAATAGGCTGAGAGGCCTTCTTCTGTGTTGTACCATCTTCTATCATAGAAACACATAAAAGAACCATTGAATAATCCTACAATGAACTATACAGTGAACAAAAATTAGCTATTCAGATCTTGTGAACTGCAGCTCCTTAAAGTCATAGAACGTTTCAAAAAAACATCAACATTGACATGGAAAGAGATATCCTAACATAAAAGCAAAATACTGCGGATGTTGGAGATGCAAAATAAAAAAAAACAAAAAATGCTGGCAAACTCAGCGGGTCTGACTGCATTTGCAGAGAGAGAGATAGCGTTGATCTTTCAATCTTTATATGACTTATTTGGACAGGCCATCTTTTTGGATTTTGTAAAACAAAACATGCTATATTGTGAATTCACCCATTTAAAAAGAACACTGTAGGAAGTGGAAATGGCACCCAGTGGTGCCACTGTGAGATTTCACAAGTCCCTCTCCAAATTTCACTTTGGTTCCGAGTGATATTTAAGATTACTCACCTACGTATTCGGGTGTCCCCATAATTTCTCTTAGCTCTTCATTATTATTGACTCTTCTTGAAAGACCAAAGTCAACTATCTTAATATCCCCCAGCGGCGATTCACTTGTCAGAAGAATATTTTGTGGCTGGGGTGGAAACAAAATACTGAACCATTAGGCAGTGGTCATGAGACTTACCTGAATTAGCAAACACAATAATAAATGGTAACTGCAACATTTAAAGTTCATTTAGAATAATTTTCTATAGCACAAGCTGTTGTGTGTTACGTCAAGTAAAACTAACAGATGCTCAACTGCATGCAGCTATTATTGAATAACTTTTAATTTTACATCCACAACAGAGAAGACAGTGTAACAAAATGCTCAGCTATTATATTGTACACAACCTCCCCACTTAAAAGGGCAATCTGCACATTAAAATGTAAAATGCATAGAATTTCCCAGAAACAATATGACCAAACCAACATCAACAATACTTGAAAATTTAACAGGCTGGGTTGCAAATTGGTCATTGTAATCACAAGTATATATGACCAGTATTTCCTGCTGAGTTTATATTTATATAGAACAGTATAGTACAGTAATGTCCCTTCGGCCCTTGATGTTGTGCCAAGCTATGTCTGAACCCAAGATCAAGCTATCCCACTCCCTAAAAAAGGTTTTTCCTTAATAAATATAATTTAAGAAAAGAACCATCTCCTTTTTTTTCCTTCCTACATTACTTTCTCTGAACCTGTTTGTTTTCTCTCTCAATTTGGCTCTCTCCTTCCATTTCTATGAGCTTGACTCTGACTCTCAACATCACTGACAAAATTAAATCTGAACTTTGACTACCAATTCCACTTAATGATTGGGACTATGGCACTGATTGATTTCGTGTAATCAAAGTTTCCGGCTCATGTTGCTCCACTGGTGGATTTTGTGATGTAGAGATGCTGACGTTGGACTGGGGTAAACTCAGTAAAGTTTTACAACACCAATTTTAAATCCAACCAATTTATTTGATAATAAATCTGCGAGCTTTCGACTTTACAGCCTTCGTCAGGCAAATGCAGTGGCCTGACGAAGCCTGTAAAGTCGAAAGCTCGCGGATTTACTATCAAATAAATTGGTTGGATTTAAAATTGGTGTTGTAAAACTTTACTGGATTTTGTGATGCCAGAAAACTCTTTTTTTTTGTGACTTTGACTTGGGACTGCAGGAGGAATTTGGACTTTAGAAAGTTTATCAGATTTCCTTCAAGCCAATGACCTACACAAAATTGACAAGAGAATGTCTCCAATCTTCATTCGATATGTGAATGCACTCAGCCTCTTTACAACAACTCCAAATACATACTTTTCTTTATTACCTCAGTGGTCTTTCACCATGACCTACTGGGCAGCACTGAACTGCCAAAGTTTCATGCGTCATGACTCATTTTCACTTGCATTGCTATTGATGTCAGGCTTAAACAAATTAAATATGGACAGAAAGCTTTTTTTAGTTAGAACTAGTTAGCATCCAAATTATACCTTACCCCCTTCACCCTAAGCCCGTGACCTCTTGTGCTATTTGAGTCCATCCTAGGAAAAAGCTTAATCCTGTTTACTCTATCTATACCCCTCAATCTTGTACACCTCTATTAGATCTCTAAGTCTACGTCTTTCTGACGAAAACAGCCCCAATTTGCCTAACCTCTCCTCGTAACTCAGATCTTCCATACCAGGCAGCATCCTGGTAAACCTCCTCTGCACTCTCTCCAGAGTCTCCACATCCTTCCAGTAGTAAGGCGACCAGAACTGGACGCAGTATTCCAAATGAGGTCTAACCAACGTTTTATACAACTGCAACATTAAAGGCCAGCTCTTGTACTCTATACCCCTTCCTATAAAGGCTAGCATACCATATGCTTTCTTCACAACCTTCTCCACCTGCTCTGCCACCTTCAGCGACTTGTGCACCTGCACCCCCAGGTCCCTCTGCGTTTCTATACTCTTAATAGGTCTACCCTTTATCACATATCTCCCCCCTACATTCTTTCACCCAAAATGCATCACCTTGCATTTATCAGGATTGAATTCCATCTGCCATTTAGTCCTTTGAGTCTGCTCCACCATTCACCACGATCATGGCTGATCATCCAACTCAATAACCTAATCCAGCTTTCTCCCCATAACCTTTGATCCCATTTGCTCCAAGTCCTTTAGCCAGTCACCTCTTGAATATATTCAATGTTTTGGTATCAACTACTTCCTGTGTAATGAATTGCACAGCCTCACCACTCTTTGGTGAAGAGATGTCTCCTCATCTCCATCCTAAATGATCTATCCTGAATCCTCAGACTGTGACCTCTGGTTTTGGACTTCCCTACTATCGAGAACATCCTCCCTGTCCAGTCCTGTTAGAGTTTTATAAGTCTCTATGAGATTCTCCTCATTTATTTGAACTCCAGCGAGAACAATCCTAACCTCGTCAATCTCTCCTCAGACATCAGTCCCAGAATCAGCTTGGTAAACCTTCACTGCAAGAGCAAAAACATTGTTCCTCAGAAAAGGAGATCAAAGCTGCACACAATACTCTAGGATAATGATCAGCATGGGCTTGAAGGGCCGCAGGGCCTGTTTCTGCGCTGTATTTTTCATTGTTCTTTGAGTATTATACTACCAGTGTGGTTAAACACCAACTCATAACTTGAGCAACCTGTTGTTGACTGTGGGATTTATTCTACAAGAGAACAGAAAACTGAAGTTACTGTGCAACTTGTTACCTAGCAATTATCTCTGCAAAATCCATTCCACGTTGTATATTTCCTTCTGCAACACCATTTAATGCTGGGTAATATGGTGGTATCAGTGTGTTTGTCTCCATTTTTGTGCAGAAATATTTCAAACTCTTTTGATATAAACTGTGAACTATTGTCTGACCTCAAACAACCCATAAATGCAAATCAACTCCTAACAACCTCAATAATTTTGGCACTCATGATACTGAGCACAGACTCAACATTTATTCATTTGCTATGGCTAGGGACCAAAACAAGGTACAGCACTTCAAAGACATTTCCAAAATTTACTGATATTTAGCCACACAATGAAATGAAACTTGTTTTTGAGGAACATTACATAACTTTTCATCAACTCTTTTCAATATCCAGTTCTGGACACCATACTTGAGAAAAGATGTAAAGGCATTGGCCAGAATACAGAGGAGATTCTCAAGAACGATTCTTGGGATAAACAACTTCAGCTGTGACGATAGATTGGAGAGATTGGAACTATACTCCTTCAGAAAAGGCAGCTGAGAGGAGACTTCCTAGTATTATTTAAGATCCTGAGAGATAAATATTGAGAAACTGTTTCCATTTAAAAGAGCATCAAGAACTAAAGCACATAGACTCAAGAGTAAAAATGACTTGAGGAAAGAATTTCACCCAGAGTGGTTGGAGTCTGGAACAATCTTCCATCCTTGGTTCGATTAAGGTAATCAAAAGGGAATTGGAATTTGAAAATAAAGAATGCACAAGGTTATGTGCAAATTACTTCAAAGAAGAAATGAAACCACAGACTGTCAACCAGGCTTAGATATTGTCAACATTGTGGTCAGGATCAACCATGAAGGGAAATAAAAATAAATAAATGTTGGAGGATGACAGAAATCCATTGAGCTGGGAGCTTAATCTTTTACAAGGCACTGTACATTGAATTTATTACAGATCATTTCCTTCCATAGTCTGAAAGACATGCTAGTTAGGTGCACTGACCCAAATAGGCGCCAGAGTGTGGCAACTAGGAGAATTTCACGTAACTTCATTGCAATGTTAACGTAAGCCTTACTTGTACAGTGAAACCCTGATATTACATGCCCCGATTTAGCGTGAATTCATATATAATCATTGGACCCGCACTTATCAAAAATGTTTGAGAATCTGAAGTGCTAAATTCTAAGGCAAAAAGCTTAAAGGTTGGCAGGTCAGGAAGTTCTTCAGCGGTATAAAAGACCTGATAAAATGAACAGCTACTTGGTGAAAAGTCAATAAGAACAGATGTAGATTATGTGCCTTTTTATATTGCAAATTTCTGTACAAAGAACAAAACAGCACAGGAAACAGGCCCTTCGGCCCAATGAGCCCACCCCGCCACCCCGATGTTCCTTCCTCTACCCATGATCCCTGTCAATGTTTATAGATCTATTGATTAAAAACCAAATTTGAGACAATTTAGGGAGAATTTGTTTTGCCAATTAGACTAAGAGCACATCTTTGGGATGTGGGAGGAAACCAGAGCACCCGGAGAAAACCCATGCAAACACAGGGAGAATGCGCAAACTCCCACAGACACAGGCCCAAATCCATGTATCTGCACAGCACAGCGATAGTCACTGAGCTGTCATGTTGCCCTCAGATGGTCCAGGTCAAGCGTACACTAATGACATGAAGCACCAGGATACTCTTGTATGGTTTGCCTTACATGTTCTTCCAGGTGCTGGTAACTCCTATAAGATGCTCCTACGTCTTGTGTTCAGAATTTTGTCCACACTGCCCAATATTTAGCTATTAGCAAGATCCTAATTAGTCTAACATAATGTAACATAATGTGTAACATAATCAGAACTGGATAGTGTCCGGTGCATGTCCATTGATGTGGATGTCTCTAAATTGTTTGTCAGGTGGACTCAGCATTAGTGACAGAATTTGAACAATGAAGCTGTTTTGCAATGACTGCATAGACTAACAACCACCAAATTTAACACCAATTTAATTCTAATCCTTTGAATACTGATTTTCTTGAACCCTTATTTAGCACACCCCCGTGAAAACATTTTATGGATACCAACCATCACGTTATATAATGGGGCTACTCTGTACTAATAACTAAACTTTACTTTAGATCGAAGGCTTCAAGTACAATAGAGAGCGTTTCAATGATTTCAGCTTGATGGGAAGCCTCAGAAACTTCAAATTACAGCTGTGTGCGTACATTGGAGCTCTGTGCCCAGCTGGGCAAACTGGAACCACCCTGCGTCCCCCCACTTGAGGGCTTCAAAAGGGGTTTGCTCACACCTGAGGCATCCGGCAGGGAAAAAAAGAACATCTCCGCTGCAGAATGAGTGCTGCAATGATTTAAAATCCTGCTGGGGGACATCGAAATTAAACCAACCACTTCAGAATTTTCACAGCTGAGCAGGAAAGCAGATACTGATCACAGGGCTATAGGGCTTCAGATCTGTCAAGGCCAGAATGCAGTTAGCTAAGACACCCTCATCCAGCAAAGGGCTAAGATCAACCCAAGCCTATCCATTGAGGGACCTGTCCTCTGCAGCCTGACAGAAGCCATAGGACAAATGGCTGCTTTATCTACCTCATGTCCCCTCAGCACCAAAGACCTGAAGAACATTTAAGAAGGGGCATCTGAAAGGAAGGGGAGGGGAGCCTGAGTGGGAGTCTGGAGGAGGGGTGTTGTGCTGACTGCCCCCCCACCTCCCAACCCACCATTTTTGGTGAGGAGTTGGTGGTGCTTTCCTGATCAGTGGGGTGGGAGGGGTCACCATTTCATTTTTTTGGGAGGGGGAGGGGGCACCAGTAAACGATCAAGGAGATCGGACACCATTTTAAAAATGGCGATCCAGTCTCTCAGCAGTGGGACTGGCTGGCGGTTTTCCATGATATATCATTTAACATCTAACAGGCAGGAGAATCCCATCTATCATCAGCAGGAAATCTTTCCCAGCGGCATTGGCACTTAGTCCCAATATGGAATAATCATGGTCTGAGACTGTAAACCTGGTTACTATGGCCTGCATCTCACTGAAGCAAAAGAACTTCCTTGCAATTTGTGACCATTTCTTTGTGCCATTCCCAAGGTTACAGCCTCATTGCAGACCTCCTTCCATGTCAGCTTATTGCTTCTGCTCAAAAGCTTGGCTTGGATTTTGTTGCTCTTTAGCCCTCCACATTTAGTCGTGCCACAGTTATGAGAGAATTTCTTTCATTCCAGAATGTAATTTTCACCAGCCTCATTTGGCAGCTGCTTCCATTCACAGAACACAACTCTCAGTAAAATCTCATTCCTGGTCGTGCAATAACTAGCTTTCATACAATTGTTGTTACCTTATTTATTGTGCATCTTGACAGGAGGATTTGGAAGCATTATTGTCCTTGCCAACAAAGCTGAATTAAAATATTCCCATCTTTATTTTTCCCTGAAATGTACTCTGCTCAGCCACTTTAAACTGTAAAGTTTTGGAAATTAGTAGGTGGAAACTAGTTACAGACTGGTTTGACTGACACCACCTGGACTGAAGGGAATGACTTCCTCTTAACTATACATGTTCATTGTGATTTAACAATGCACTCTAACTATGGCATCAACTTAAATTTTACCATGGCTTAGAAATCCTATCAGCACTGACACTAGATACTGGCAGATATTCTTTTGGAAAGACAAATGTTATAAATAGTTCCTTATGTCTAAAAACAAACTTTATTTGAGAACATGACAAAGAAAGTATGTACTAATTTCCAGTGTCATCTCAAATAAATTACATTGCGGACTCATTGTATCCATATAAAACATTATTTTTTCCATTTTTAAACTTAGCTTCAAGTAAAACAAAAAAACTCACAATGACTGACAACAAATGCCAATAACAGCCAAACAAGTTTCTCTCTGAACAGGATATTTACTTTATCCATGTATTTTAGTGGCACCGAAAGAGATAAGATTCTTATCAGAACGTAAATGTATTTTGGAAAGGCAGCTTAGAAATTTATTTTGTTGTATTCCACATGCTTAAAAGTATACAAAATCTCATATTTATATAGAAAAGATACAAATAATCAGAAATCCTGTTGTAAGGTTGAAGTTAAATTGATATTTAAGGGAACAAAGGTCTAATTTTCCGAATGTATGCGGGTGTGGATCGATGCTAATAGATATTCAGAAAATTATACTGAATCTCATCCAATCCTTAGTGTATCTTGGAGGTGAAGGGAAAGATTGAAAAGATGGCACAGCAACACACAACAACAATGACATCTACCAATAAGACAGAATCTAACAATCATCCTTTGACATGCAATGGCATTGCCATCACTGAATTCCTCACTATCAATATCCTGGAAGTTACCATTGACCAGAAACTGAACTGGACTAGCCATATAAACACTATGGCTAGATCAAAGGCTAGGAATCCTGCGGTAAGTAACTCATCTCCTGACTTCCCAAAGTCTGTCCATCATGTACAAGGCACGAATCAGGAGTGTAATGGAACACTCTCCAGTTGCAGAGCCTCAAGAAGCTCAACATCACCCAGTACAAAGCAGCCCACTTGACTGTATCCTTTCCACAAATATTTAATCTCTCCAATACCTGTGAACAATGGCAGTGCGTGCACCATCAAAGTTCCTTATGCAGCACATTCCAAATCCACGAACACTATTATCTGAAAGGACAAGTGCAGCAAATATCTGGGAACACCACCACCTGAAGGTTCCTCTCTAAGACACCACTATCCTGACTTAGAAGTTTATCACCATTTCTTCATGTTGTTGGGTCAAAATCCTGGAACTCCCTCCAGTAAAATACTGGGTGTACTTTCACCTCAGGGACAGCAGCAGTTCAAGAAAGCATCTCACCAGCATCTTCTGAAAGGCACTTAGGTATGAGCAATAAATACCAGTCTAAACAGTGATTGGATACCTCCCTTAAATGTTTTTTTTAGGATATTTAAGGACATTGGGGATATATTGACCCTGAAATTGGTAATATCTTCATCTTCCGCCTTATGTACCATGACAAAGTATTCCTTTAATAGCTGAACTTCGACAAGGCAAAGTTAGTTAATTTAAGTCAATAGGCAGAGTTTAATACCTGAATCACTGCTTGCAGCTTTTTATGGAATAGCTCAGAAATGTGCAGAAGTGGCCGAGAGCAAATCTCATTGAACAGGAAAAGATCATAGTAACTAGTAGCAGGAGTAGCCCATCTGGCCCCTTGAGCCTGCTCCGCCATTCAATAAGATCATGGCTGATCTTTTCGTAGACCCATCTCCACTTACCCGCTCATTCACCATAACCCTTAATTATCGTTCAAAAATTTATCTACCTTTGCCTTAAAAACATTCAATGAGATATCCTCAACTACTTCACTGGGCAGGGAATTTCACAAATTCATAACCCTTTCAGTGAAGAAGTTTCTCCTCAACTCAGTCCTAAACCTGCTCCCCCTTATTTTGAGGCCATGCCCCCTAGTTCTAGTTTCACCTGCAAGTAGAAACAACCTCCCTCCTATCTTATTTATTCCCTTCATAATCTTATACGTTTCTATAAGATCTCCCCTCATTCTTCTGAATTCCAACGAGTATAGCCCTAATCTACTTAGTCTCTTCTCACAAGCCAACCCTTTCAACTCTGGAATCAACTTTGTTGATCCCCTCTGCACCCCCTCCAGTGCCAGCATATCCTTTCTCAAGAAAGGAGACCAAAATTGTACACAGTATTCCAGGTGTGGCCTCACCAATACCTTACACAGCTGCAACATACCCTTGCTGTTTTTAAATTCCATCCTTCCAGCAATGAAGGACAAAATTCCATTTGCCTTCTTAATTACTTGCTGCACCTGCAAAACAACTTTTTGTAATTCATGCACAAGGATACCCAGGTCCCTTTGCATTTCGGCATGCTGAAATTTCTTACTATTTAAATAATAGTCTATTTTGCTATTCTTCCTCCAAAATGGATGATCTCACATTTACCAACATTGTATTCTAATGCCAGACCCTTGTCCATTCAGACTATCTATATCTGTTTGCAGCCTTTCAGCATTCTCTGCAATCTTTGCTCTGCCTCTCATCTTAGTGTCATCTGTGAATTTTGACATAATAATTTACCTTAGTGTCATCTGCAAATTTTGACATCCTCTACTCAATGTCCAATATGATAGTTTCTCCAAGATATATAACATTATTATAAAGAATGACACGATGGCACTGCTGCTCTCAATGCTAGGGACCCGGTTTTGATCCCTAGACAAGGGTCACTGCCTGTGTGGAGTTTGCATATTCTCCCCACGTCTGCATGGGTTTCCTCTAGGCACTCTGATTTCCTCCCACAGTCTGAAAGACATGCTGATTAGATGTACTGGCCACACTAAATTCTCCCTCAGTGTACCCAAACAGTCCAAAGATGTGCAGGTCAGGTGGACTGGCCATGCTAAATTGTCCGTTAGTGTCAGGAGGATTAGCAGGGCAAATATGTGGCGTTATGGGGATAGGGCCTGTGTGGAATTGTTGTCGTTGTGGGTTCAATGGGCCAAATGGCCTCCTTCTGCATAGTGAGGATTCTATGGTTATGGTAATATACAACGCACACTAGGCTCAACACACCAGATAGTCAATATTGTACTCAACCCAATACATACTTTATGGAAAGTGAAGCTAGTACTAACAGTTTTGTATGCACACATTATACAAGTTCTCAGCAAGGTTCATTCCAGGGAACAATTGCTACTCGGGTCTTACTTTGCCAATCTTTTCTCAGAATGGAGTTGCTAGATCAACAGTACAATTTACGATGTGGTTCAGTTGTGATGTGACATCACGTCTTGTTAAAGCAGTATAACAGACAGCGAAAGAATGAGGATAGGGTTTGTTATGGCTTGAACATGGAAACACCTCAAAATGACCTTGAACTTACTAACTGAAAAATCAAAACTAAGGCTTGAATCAGGCCCTTATTTATAGATGAAAGCTTGCTCTATCATTTCTCAGCAGCAGGTCAAACAAATCTGGATACTCTTGGCACAATGAGTCAATAACAAGGTACCAGTAGGGCTGAGGTCATTAGTTACAACTGCAGGGTAAACAACTGACTTTGTGATATAATACAAGGTCAGGTCATTTCAATAAATTCCACGTGCCTGCAGTGTTTAACTTTGGAATCACAGAGTACATCATTGTAGGTGCTCAGATAATGAAATACAACCCAGTAACCCTTAGGAACTATTAGGAAAACAATGAAGGGATGCAGAATTTTTTTGAAAAAAACGTTGCTTCACGTTCTCTTTTTCTTAACAGTAGTCTGCTTTTTCAAATCCTGCATCTGGGGAGACAAAACAGTATCACGGGAGAGAAAGGTGAACTAGTGTTGATCATCTAATGGCAAGAGGTGGAGCAGCACTAACTCTTAACTCCCAGTTGGACAGCAGGTAAAGTGGAGAATGCGAGAAAGTCATTTTAGGATATCATCCCGATAAGACAACAGGCCAGTATATCGGTAAGCGTACAATAGGCTGAACAAAGTGCACAATGGCTACAGGACCAGGGAGAAGCCAATATATTTAAAAAATAGAACCTGACATAGCGAGACATTAACATTACCATGTAGTGAGACTGGAGATGAATGATTAACTGCAACAAAACGTTATCTTTAACCCACAATATAATCTCGCTATAATTAAACAGTCCTTTTTTATTTCATGCACACCATTTTTCAGCAGTGGCATGCATTCCAGCTGCAACTTACAACTGCAAATCTTCCAAGGGCTTCACTATAACACATCCAAGATAGCTTTCAGATCATGTAGAATACAGCTGCCATGATTAACCTCTTTTCCCCCTAGGAAATGAAGTAGTTGTGGTGACATTTGACAGATGTGTCATTCCATGCTGTGGAAAAGGATGTGTAAGTGAAGGTCAGTGCAGACCAATGAATAAGGCACCTATTTGTTCTGTGAGCAGCATATTCACCAATATTGCAGTGCTAAGTGGATATGAGTCATAAGCATCACAACTGACCATGGAATCCTTACAGAGCAAAAGGAGTCATTCAGCCCCGTGAGTCTGTATATTGACTTTCTGACAGAACACCTAATCCAGGCCCTTTGCTCTACCCTATATCCACAACACTTTTCCAATGCTAATCCATCTAATCTACACATCTTGGGACACCAAGGGGCAATTTAGATGGCCAATCAACTTAACCCATACATCTTTTTAATGTGGGAAGAAACTGGAGCATCCAGAGAAAACCCACACAGAGACACTTCAAGAACATGCAAACTCCACATAGTCACTCAAGACCAGAATTAAACCTGGATCCCTGGAGCTGTTTACTGTGCCACCTGGTTGGAAGTACCAGCCGTGTTACAATTTGCTTGTAGGTCTGTTTAGTACAAAGTTCTGTAACTGACACCCTGCAGATCAACAGAATTTGAGATAGTTGTCCAAGTCCTTGGCAGTGTGTGTATTGAGATCTGGGATCTTCTGATGCTAGGCATGCTTCATTCATCTTGTACCATCTAAATCACTGAATGCTGGGACAGAATATCATTTTTGACTCTCTGGGCACAATTTATTTTTATTTGAAAACAGAAAATGCTGGGAAATCTCAGCAAGTCTGACAACATCTGTGGGGAGAGAATAAAGCCAACGTTTCAAGTCCAGATGACCCTTTGTTAGAGCAGAGATTCCAGCATTCACTGTTTGCTTATCATTTATTTTTATTCATCTCTGAGATAAGGCCAGCATAGATTGACCATCCCTAATTATCTTTGAGAAGGTGGTGGGGATCAACTTTCTTGAGCAGAATTGATGGCCTGCTAGGCCATTTCAAAGGGCAGGTAAGAGTCAACCACATTGCTATGGGTCAGAAATCACATAAAAATCAGACCAGTTAAGGATAGCAGACTTCGCCACTGAAGGATAGTCATGAATCTGATGCACTCCTGCAATAATCCAGCAGTTTCATGTTCACCATTACTGACAATGGATGTTTGAATTGAATTTAAATTCCTTTGGACCAATGGCGAAGTTTGAACTTGCCTCTCCAGATCACTAGTCTAGGCCTCTGAAATACTATATGGGTGGCACAGTAGTGCAGTGGTTAGCATTGCTGCTTCACAGCTCCAGGAACCTGGGTTCAATTCTCAGCTTGGGTCACTGTCTGTGTGGAGTTTGCACATTCTGTGTCATTCCAAATGCTATTTCCCCGGGCTGAACACAGAGGACACAGATTTAAGGTGCAGGGAAGCAAGTACAGAAGAGATGTTAGGGGTAAGTTTTTCACTCAGAGGGTGGTGAGTGAATGGAATCGGCTGCCGTCGGTGGTGGTAGAGGCGAACTCGCTGGAGTCTTTTAAAAGACTTCTGGATGAGTATACGGGATCTAATGGGATTGGGGGTTATAGATAGGTCTATGGCTTGGTAGATATAGATGCGATCGGCGCAACTTGTGGGCCGAAGGACCTGTTTGTGCTATAGTGTTCTATGTTTTATTCTCCTTGTGCCTGTGTGGGTTTCCTCCGGATGCTCTGGTTTCCTTCCACAGTCCAAAGATGTATGGGTTAGGTTGATTAGCCATGCTGAATTGCCCCTTAGTGTCCTGAGATGCTAGGTTAGAGGGATTAGTGGGTAAAATATGTAGGGATTTGGGAGTAGGACCTGGGTAGGATCGTGATTGGTGTGGACTCAATGGGCTGAATGGCCTCTTTCTGTATTGTAGGGTGTCTATGACTACAGCTGTACCAGCACCACTATACTACTCTACCCACAATCTGACCACATTAAAGAGCTGGCTGGTCAAAGAATATGCCTGAATTTTCATTCCATTGAAATAAATCAAACCAAAATCAGACCAACTATTCAGAGCCTGGGTAAAAGGTTACATAAAGAAGAGAAATAAAACAATAATGAATGAAACAGATGAAAGGAAAATTAATCACAGAAATTCTCATTTGAAAACTCTTTTTACTATAATTGTCCTGACCTCTGCATTCCAAACAGGTCCACAGCTCTGCATACTATGAACTTGCAAGCGTATATGCATTTGTCAGAGCACCTCTGCATGTTATTCAAATGGTAATCTGTGGATCTACCCTGATCATTGTATCAACCAAGGTCAAGTTGATTGATATCTCTATTAATTCCTTATGAACATTATCTATGTGCTACAAGATGATGTCTTCGATTTTGCAGTGATAATGACAGTGAAACCGTCAACATTATGCCACTGAAACTCGATACAACTTTGGAAGCTTGCAAACACGAGTAAATGCAGAAGTTGCTGTCAGCGATTCTATTTCTCCAGAGTGTGCACTGAAGATCTCCTCAGGTCGCAATCTGTCGAAAATCCATAATTGGCAAGAACTTCCTCTCTTTATGCTGTTAAGTCTTGCTGCAAAAACCTTTGAAAAATTGCACTTTGTTGAGAGAGGTGGGGATAATGAGCTTTTAAATGCAAGCAAACTAGTGCAAACCATCCTCGTTGCATTTGAGAAGCTTAATCTTATATTTGCAGAATTTTTCATTATAATAAAAATATCCCTACATTTCTTGTAAAAAGGTCTATTGTTGTTTTAGCGCTCTGTTAATTTAATTGTATGTCACTCCGCTAACCAAAATGTTAAACTAAGTAAAAGGATTCAGTACTTGTAACTTCCTGGTTGCTGCTTACTCTGTTTCCTGCTGCCACATGCCTGAAGATCCCCTTGATATGGTTTCAGATTTGAACTCTTCAGAAAAAAGAGAAAGTCTATACAGGAGAGATCACAAGGTCTTTGTCAGCTGCTTTCTTTGAGATCTGTGGGAAATGCTGTTGCTTTGCTGTTGACTGCTAAATCCAGCCAATCATGGATTGTGACATATCGGCCTTTCCATAGTTATGCAGAGATATCATAACTCCCAAGTCTGTGTGTTTTGTAGTGCTAATCTAGCAACAATATTGCAAGGACATCATCTTCGACTGAAGTGTCAACAAAAGGCTTGTAGAATTACTAATTTTAGGGCTAAAAGCTTGTTAATGACATTTCCTGACCAGATTTTTATGAATTTGGCAGAGGTTGCCCTCAGTGCACAGATATTTAAGCAGAATTCAAAAAAACTAATGGAATGTGAGAAGTGGCCAATTGCAAGATGGATTGGGGTAAGTGATACAAATCATTTAATAAATATAAAAGTAAAATACTTAAGGTGTTGGGAATCGGAGATAAAAAGTGCTGGATAAACTCAGCTGGTCTGGCAGCATCTGTGGGCAGAGAAACAGAGTTAAATTTTTGAGTCCACATGACTCTTCAGAGTGCATTAGGTTAGCTCTTATGGTCAGCACTAGGAATTCTAACATCAAGAATTACGGAATTGCAGATTATTATGGAATAGAAATATCCCAGTCAGTCTAACATGTCCACCAATGTAATTCTCTACATGAACCATCTCATTTACCTCCAGCTCGATGTCCAAACCCTATGATGTTCCTTTTAAAGCAAGCATCACATTCCATTTTCAAACCGGTTAGAGATGCTCTTTCTGTAACTGTCTATGGCAGAGAATTTCACATTCTGGCCACTTTGGGTAAAATGATTTCTCATTGTAAGGGCATGATCTCACCTGCCATTCATGCCACGCTCCCGCTGCAGCGGGATTGGAGAATTTGGCAGCCAGCCAAATCTCCGTTCACTGCAGTGGGATGGCGTGAATGGTGATGAGATTCAGTACTTTTGTGTTTGACCAGTGAAAACCATCTACCACTGCTTAATCATAACTCCCAGTAGTCCTGAAGATCTTTGGTTCCTTTTTATCTTCAGTTCGAGCAAACACGTAAACTTCAAATTGCTCTTTATAACTACAACCCCTCTTACTGAATCTATGCTGTATCTTTTCCATCATAATTCATTTCTATAATAGGATAGACACAGGGCAGGATCTTCCAGTCATGCTCGTCCCAAGACCAGAAATCTTGCCTGAGGTCAACGGAGCCCTGTCTCACTGCAATGATTCCCGTGGCGAGCAGAACAGGGAAATTCCACCAACGGTCTCTGAAAATACCTTAACTGTGGCCTAAGAAATGACTTGCATTTATTTTAGTGCCTTTCACAACCTCACCAACAGTCACTTTTTGACCCCATAGGAAATACAACAGCCAAATTGTGCACAGCATGCTCTCACAAACAACAAATGGGATTAATCACAGGACTATTTTGGTGATATGGGTTAAGGATAAACATTGGGTAGGACTCCAGCAGAAGTGGGGGAGGAACTCCTCTTCTTCAGACATTGCCACGGGATCTGTCAGGAAGGCAACTGAGAGCCACACGCAATCCTTGACTTAAAGTTGTAACTAAAAGCTGGTACATCTAACAATGCAGCATCCTCCCAGTACTTCACTGAAGTATCCACCTGGAATTTGTGCTCATGCCTCAGGAATGGCGCTTGAAGCCACAACCTTCTAACTCAGAGGCGAGAATGCTACCACTGAGCCATAACTTACATTGTTGGTCTTGCACAAGTTTAATCTTTCTTCCTTACAAAGAAAAGGCTCCGCAATAGATCTGGCACATTTTTGGCAGAAGTGCAGTGAATTAAGTTATTGCTTACGAACTGCCTTCTTGTTGCCTAAAAGGGCAGCTAAGACTTCATTCCTTTTGAGAACAGGAATATCTGTTTCTGTACAAATGTTTGGAAGTCTGAATTATCCAACATGGAGAAATTAGCGGATCAAAATCTGGGTGGTGTGGCAGATAGTTCTACAGAAAGCTGAAGGTTAAATGAGCATTTGAGATCTGTTTTTTGCAGTTCTCCAGTCACGTTAGTTGTGGTTGATTCAAGAGGCAATTACGTACTTTGGATTATGTGGCTTTGAGAAAAATGTGAAGGGCTCTTAGCTTTAATTAATGAAAAAGACTAGCCCATTGTTAATGAACTGTTTTTCCTGAATGTTTAGTTGTCTGCAGGCTCCTCCAAATTGTCATCTCGTGTAAATCCAACCAGACAAGCTTTTCTAAGCAGCATTTCCTCATCAGCTTGCCCACAAGGAAAACTGCATTGCATTCCAATGATGCGGCACTAGTTAGTGTTGGATTTCTCCTCAGATAGAAACCAGATAGTGCAAATGACTGATATTTAAATATTAAAAGTGCAATCAGATTTTAAAAAAAGGGTTGGCTTCTCACAACAAAGATCCAGCCTGTTCAGACTGAATACATACGGCACAGAACTGGTTAACCATCAGCCACCAGACATGGCTGGACCACAATGAATGGTTAATCTCCTTTGCTAACATTACTCACTTCTCCAGAATTAACTAAGAATTGCCTTAAAATTCTCTGTCTCCTTTATGAATTTGGTCCTGGTTTCTCTCCGCCTCATCCACATTTTCCCCTTGACAACATTATCCAAAAGCAATGATCCAAAGGTCAACCTCACAGAATTGCTACACCATAGAAGGAAGCCATTCAGCCTATCATGTCTGCAACCCATCCCTGCAGGAGCAATTTATCTAGTGCCACTACATTTCCTTCTCTCCATAACCAAACCCACTCTCCTCTTCAGATAATAATCCAACTTCTTTTTGAATCTCTCAATTGGATCTGCCTCCACCACACACACTGGCAATATATTTCATGACTTATCCACTTGCTGCATGAAAAGGTCTCCATTGCTTCTTTTGTTACATTAGTTCTGTGCCCTCTTGCTCTCAATGTTCCCACTAGTAAGAACAATTTCTCCCCATCTATTCTGTCCAGACCCCTCATGAATTTGAATAGCTCTACCAAATCACTTCTCAACTTCCTCTTCTCCAAGGGAAACAGCGCTACTTTCTCCAGTTTATCTATGTAACTAAAGTTCCTCATCCCTGGGACTATTCTCCTATACATGTACACTAACTACATTCAGCTCAGCCTCCCCTCTCTTTGTGTTGCCAGACTGTTTGTTTGTTATCCAATCATGGATCATCCGCTAAGACCTCCAGCTAAACATTGGGAAGATCATAATCATTGTTTTCATCCTCTGCAAAAAAGCTCCATATCCTTAACAATGATTCCATTCCCATGTGCTATCTGCAACCTCAGCATTCTATGAGACCCCAAGCTGATCATCCAACACTAGATCATATCCAGTGCCAAGACTGCTTTCATCCATCTCTGTAAACATGCCTGCTTCCCTCTGTCAAAACCAATACATAGTTTTCCAAAATTAAATCTTTTGTGAGGATAAACAATCAGCATCCCCTTAATCTTTTGCATTCCACCAACGAAAATCCTAATTTTGTGAGGCTATCAATCCCAGAATAATGCAACTGAATCTTTGTTTTACCTCTGTTGTGAGTCCAGTAATCCCGAGTTCACAGTAGAGGAGATTTTGTTTTTATTGATTGGATGTGGGCATCACTGGCTGGTCAATATTTATTGCCCATCCTAATTACATTTGGGGGGCATTTAAGGATCAATCCCATTGCTGTGGGTCTGGAGTCACGTGCAGATCAGATCAGATAAGAGATGGTGGATCTCCTTCCCTAAAGGCCATTTAGTGAACCAGATGGGTTTTTATGATAATCAACAATGGCTTTATGGTCATTTCGATTTTTAATTCTGGGTTTTTAATGAATTCACATTTCACTATCTGCAGTGAGCATTACCTGGGTCTCTGTATTCCTAGTCCAGTGACAATATCACTATGCCACTGCCTCCCCTAGAATTCACCTACATTTGCCATTGATTCAACATCACTTGGTTGCAGTTTAAATATATAATACATGGAATGCCCAGTGTCTTTTTATAGTTGTTTCTACCGCATGCCGCTTAAAGGTATTGTTCCTCCACCCATCCGAAATGGATATTTACAGTATATTTTTTTGCACCGTTCTTTACCCCAAAATTTACTGCTTTGCAGTTTTGATATTTGTCACCATCTACCTAATCTATTAATGTGTGTTCATCTGCTATCTTTCCCTATTTGCTATGCTCAATGTTTGGTATCACTAAATTTCAAAATGATTGCTCTTATAATGTCCAAAACATTTATAAACTGAAAACAAAAAAAGCCTAATACAAATCGTTGGGGCAAACAATGCTCACACTTTTCCAACCTGAATTATTTACCTGCTCCTCCCAGTTTTCTGCCATTCCCCTAATTACCCAGATTCCCTTAACACTTTATGCTTCAATTTTCCTAACAAGCTTCTTAGATAGCAAGTTATCTAATGTCTCTGGAAGATTCATGTCAACAACATGACATTCCATTTAGCTACACAATTTTCTCAACAATTCTCCCTCTCCATGTTCTATTCATGCCAACTGATGCAAGGTGCACCTCTCCAAACAGTCTCCATGGCTCTCATGCTCCCCCATATCAACTTTTATCCCCATGGCCTTCAACATCTTCCATGCCAACCTTTGCCCCTCTGACCAGTTCCAATGGCCCTTTACCTTTCCTGTCAACTTGATGCTAACGCGTGCCAATCCATGCCCTTTTACACCTACCATGACAATTCACCTAGTACTCACTTCATGCAGACCTTGAGACCCATGCAGAGATGGGATGAAATAAAATTTTGTAAAATAAAGCATCTATTGCAAATATACTCTCATTCATAAAAACCCATTTACCACATTTACATCCCATTAACTAAATAACATTATATAACAAACATTTAATGTAAGTCGCAACAGATGCTTAACAGCAAGGATTGCAATTCATGATCCCACAAAAAAGTCAATAATCATTCGTTGATGTCAGTCATATGGTAGGCACCCCACTGCGATAATGGATGGTTATGAAAACAATCATGTGGCATTAATGAAAGCGCTCAAGCTTATGTCAACAGATAGAGTGAAATAGCAAACCATGAATTTTTTTTAAAAACTTCAGAATTGCTACCAAAATCTCACAAAAGGAGAAAAAGTGCTCATTCAAAAAACTGATCATTGACTTTTAATATGAATATATAGCATCATGTTCAGCTGCCAGGTAATATCTCTCCATAAGAAGTGTTAAAATTGAAGGAGTTTTATTCAATTTTAACACAAGAACAAGTGGCACTTACTTTTAAATCAAGGTGGACAATGTTGTTTCTGTGCAAGAAAGCCACACCCTCTAATATCTGCCTCATGAGCCGTTTAACATCTTTTTCTTTGAAGGCTTCTTCCCGCTCTGCTACACATTGGTTGAAAATCTCACCACCAGCAGCACTGTGAAAGAGAATGTGAAAATTAAATGTTACACACTTCAGATATGTTAGTAATGAGCAGCTGTAATAAATCTCAAACTCTAAATGGGTCCAAAGGGTGCTCCTTTGCTAAACCTGAATGGTTTTACTCCAGGACAAAGCTTCACCACGATCTTAGAATATTTTGTGCACAAATCTACATTTTCTTTTACAATTAGAAAAATGATCATGTAATAATTCGGCACACCACGGACACAAACAGAATTCTTCTCCATTATCAGCTAAAAAGACAGTCAGATTTTCCATGGTGCACACAAATAATCTGCAGACACACAAGGATAGGACCATTGTGGAAACTTGTCACTCTTGTATTCCCTTAAAGGAATACTCAGCCAAGTTTAGAAACAAAATACAGTAATTTGTATTGTCTTTTGGAAAATGTTTCAAAAGAGTTGTGCTTTTATCATTTGAAAGCAACACACAATGTTATAAGTTGTACTGGAAATAGATAATTGCACCATTTGACTGGGATATCTTCACAAAATATTACACACTGATCTTCTTCCACAAAGCAGGAAGGTTTACAAATCTCTTTTACAGGATGACAATGCCCCTTTAAACAACATCATTGTATTATAGTCAGTGCAATGTAACGATAAGTTATGAAGGAGTTTCAGCAAATACTTGGCACCATCACAAAATGATATCTGCTTCCAATTACAGAAATATACAGAGAACTCAAAATACTTCAATTAAAAACAGAATCAATGAAGCTAACAAAACCTCTCCATTATGTACAATGAGGAAAAAATAAAGGTCGGTTTGTGGGATTCAACAGGAAATGAAAATTAATCGTACCTTCTGCACTTTGTCTATTGTGCTACATTAGCATTAATAAACAATGACACCCAAAAAAAGTTTAGATTACTGACTGCACCAGTGGTTCTGTCAGAGGCAGAGAGAAATGAGAGAAGGGAAAAAACTCTATAAATTTAAATGCACAAGGTAGATATTAAATGCAAATTGTGGTTTCAATTTTTTACAGCTTGTTGTGGCTGTCAGTAAGGTGCTCATTTACATTGCAAGTGACTGAAGCCACGATTTAAACAAAAAAAAAAAATGGACTAACATACTATTAACAGTTTTAAAATAGCTCCATAAAACAGCTTTATTTATGGATCTGCAATTAACTTTTCACAGGTCTAATCATATGCCTATTATCTCAAGGAAGGAAAATGCAAACTAAGCTATTCAGGAATTAAGTGTTGCTGGAAATATTGCCAGACATTAGGAGGAATGCAACTGTGTTATTTAAATTCAAAATTACATTCAAATACATATTCACATTTAAGATGCAAGCAAGAATTAATTTATTCCCAATGCTACTTGGAAATTACAATAGGAGAATGGAAAGCTGAGTCTCTGCTGATGTTTCCTTCCATTGGGACAACACTCAATCTCATGTTCCTGCTCTTTCATATGCTTTTCTATTCTTTCCTTCAATAACCTAACTTGTTATTAAATATGAAAATGCTTTCCACTTCAGTCTTTACTTCCACTGCTAGTTGAACAACCTGTCAGCATTCCAGATTAAAAAAGCACTCTCCCATTTTACATTCTAAATCTCTTACATTTAGTCTGATGTCGATGTTTCCTTGCACAAAATGCTTAATTAACTGGGAATGGTCTATTTTTCTCTCTCTCCTGTGCTGTCCCATTATAATTTTAAACACCTTTATCAAATCATCCCACAATTCCCTTTGTTCCAACAGAAGTGTCTCCAATCTTTCAAATTTTCCTTCATATTTGCATTTCCTCAGAGATGATATTCAACTGAATGTGGGCTGTGATCTCTATTGCCTAAACACGTTTACTATAATGCGAAACTTGAAACCTCACATAGGGCTCCCAACACACACCACGCGCGGATCTGCAAACAAGGTTCCCCCCCTTATTCTTTCCAATGCACATGATCTTGCATTTATTTTTATTGAGTTTCACCTATCATGGTTCTACTCACTTGTGACCCAAGTGCAAACTTCTTCTGCAACTTTTTTGCTCTTCATCAGACTTTACTGCTTCTATTCCCTGCTACTTTACTACAATGAGGCTTACAATAATGATATAGTGAAGAAATTTCTACCCTCACACAACTTCCACAACAGTTTCTAACTATCGCTTGGCAGGATATTGGTGACTAATGATAACAAATTCAGATGAATAGGGGAGAACTATATTGACAAGGTTCCATTGCTGGTTCTACTGGATGAAGTCCAGATTTCCTGAATCACTGGGCATATTAAAATCTTTGACAAAAAAAAATTAAGGCCCTTAGGTTAATAGAGAATGCTATGATGGAACAAAAATCGTATATCGTACATTTAACTGGGGTATCCCAGATTTAAATATACATGTGCCATAGAATAAGTGAAGGCTGGTTGAAAAAAAATGTAGTCTCTCTTTTATGGTAAAGCTCCCAAGATAGACCAAAGGTCATGACCCTGTCATCTCAATGGTTCAGACACACTTTACAGTAAATACAGTAGGCAGGATTTGTAATCATTGTGGAATCACGGCTTTTTGAAACTATGCTGCAGAACTGACAAGCCAATGCTGCAGAACATGTGGTAGCAATTTTGGGTCTTGCATTGTCATTCAGAAATGAATTTGAAAAATTGGAGAGGTATGTGATGACAATCTTTGTTCAGTCAGGATACTGAATAGTCCAAGATTAAGCACAGGGCGAAAGTGCCACTGTAATGTAAAACAATAACTGTACTTGCAATTTATAAAAATCCATTTCATTTAAAGCAGAAGGGACACAACTTGTATTTATATACGTTTTGATCCAGAGTCGTATTGAACTCAAAATGTTAATTCTGTTTCTCTCTCCAAAGATGCTGCCATGTATGTTGAGTTTTTCCAGTGTTTTGTTTTTAATCCAGATCTCCAGCATCCATAGATGATCTGCTTTTATTATATTTATAAAGCACCTTCTTGGAATGAAGTGGCCCGAAGTGTTCCACAGGAGCATTTTAAAACAAAATACAACAACGTCAGGAGACTGGTGATGTCGAATCTGAGTATTGCTGAAAGGGATATGCTGATGAAATGTCTTGCACTCATCGGGACAATTTGCAAGAATACTAATAACAAAAAGGAACAACAATTTATATGTTTTATTCATTCATGGCACGAGTGTGGCTGGATAGCCAGCATTTATTGCCCATCTCTAGTTGCTCTTGAAGGCTGTTGAGAAGCAACCACATTGCTGTGGCTCTGGAGTCACACATAGGCCAGATTACGTAAACACAGCAGATTTCCTTCCCTAAAAGAACTCTCATGAACCAGATGGATTTTTACAACAATCAACAATGGTTTCATGGTCATCAATGGATTCTTAATTCCAGATATTTTTTATTGAATTCAAATTCCACCATCTGCCATAGTGGGATTTAAGTCTGGATCCCCAGGACATTTGGGAGTTCCTGGATTAACAGTCTAGCGATAATACCACAAAGCTACCACTTCCCCCTATGCTGCAAGAGAGTGCTGATTAGTTGGCAAGTGGATTCTGATTGGTAAAGGCCATGGAGAATGCACCAGGAAACAGTCAACTTTCCCTGAAAGACCATAACCCTATAACCTTTCAAGTGTATTTCTACATCACCTCATATTTCCAGAATGTTCAAAAGTGCTTCACGGCCTGAGAGATATCTGGAATGTTCCCAGGTCTTGTGAAATGGAAATTAAATAATGTTAATCTTCCTTTGTGGTTTTTGTTGAGGAAAGACAACTTGACTCAGATGCAAGCATAATGTAAATGCACAAAGGCTAAAGAAACGTGCTTTCTATTCCACCAAAATCAAAGCTGTCTAAACACTCTAGGGAAAGCTTAACAGAAAAGGAACAAATGATGTATACTAAATTTTCACAGCCAATGCTCCAGATACTAGTTTTTCCCCACTCACTCTTTCCTTTTCCACGAGGTTTTTCAGACTCAGTCTGGCAAGGCGTCCAATTTTCCTTTTTTACTCTAGCCATAGAAACAGGAGGCAGCACGATGGCGCAGTGGTTAGCACTGCTGTCTTATAGCACCGGGGCCTGGGTTTGGTTCCCGACTTAGGTCATTGTCTGTGTGGAGTTTGCAGATTCTCCTCATGTCTGCGTGGGTTTCCTCTGGGCACTCCAGGTTCCTCCCACACCCCAAAGATGCGTGGGTTAGGTGAGTTGCCATGATAAATTGCCCCTTAGTGTCAGGAGGACTAGCTAGCGTAAACGCATGGGGTAATTGGGAAAAGGCCTGATGGGATTGTGGTTGGTGCAGACCCAGTGGACGAATGGCCTCCTTCTGCACTTTGGATTCTATGATCTAGCCACTACCTGATGTTTTAAGCTGTTCCATTCCTGGCCTTGTCCCCCACCACACTGTAATTCAAGCCATAGACTCTTTTTTAATGCTTTCTCTCCCATCTCAGGTATCTGGCTCCACCTCTCAGCTCGCCAAAGACACTGTTCGCTGCAGGGTGGGGTTGAACAGTTCTGCCATTCAATGCTCAACCCATCAGTTTTGCAATCTGCTGTAGGATCCTACACGCTTCCCTGTTTGAGAGTTACTTTTCCGGCACTAGATGCATCACACTTGAGCAATCACTTAGTTAATAGGTTTTATTGGGCTGTGATAGCTAGTATTTTTTATTCATTTGTTGTGGCTGCTGCTGGCTGTCCTGCATTTATTGCCCTGTCCACACTGATGGTGATGAAGTGGAAATGGTCAAAAGCTTCAAGTTTCTCTGTGTTTAGCTCATCAACAACCTATCCTGGTTCCTCTATGCTGACTCTGTAATTAAGAATGCCTACTAACTTTCTCAGGAGGCTAAGAAAATTCGGCATATCCATTCCAACTCTCACCAACTTTTGCAGATGCACCATAGAAAACATCCTTTCTGGATACATCACAGTTTGGTATGGCTCCTGCCTGCCCAAGACTGCAAGAACTACAAAAAGGGTTGTAAATGAAGCCCAAGCCATCCCGCAAACCAGCCTCCCATTCATTGACACTGTTTACATGTCCCACTGCATTGAAAAAGCACCCAGCATAATCAAGGATCCCAGGCACCAGACATTCTCACTTCCATCTTCTTCCACTGGAAAAAGATATAAAAGTCTGAGATCACGACCAACCAACTCAAGAACAACTTCTTCCCTGCTGCTTTCAGTCTTCTGAATGGACTTATCTTGTATTAAGCTCATCTTTCTCTACACTCTAGCTATGATCATAACATTATATTCCGCACCCTCTCCTTCCCTTCTCTCCTATGTATCTATGAATGGCAGGCCTTGTCTGTATAGTGCACAAAAAAAAAAGTACTTTTCACTGTACTTCAATGCATGATAATAGTAAATCAAATCAAATCCTGTGGATCTGAAAGATGCCATGTTATTGCAAGATGATACCTGTCCTTAACTTTAAATGACTTAAAACTAGAATTACTATAGGACAGTTGCGTGATAGAATTTCCAGAGTTTGGCCATATTGCTTTCTTGAGCATTGAAAGCAGAACAAGTCCAACCCTGCCAATCCCAACCGTTCAATGAATCATTGAACATCTCAATGCATTACTTAATATCACAGACCTTCCTGAATATCTTAATGTTATTTTATATCACAGACCTCATGGCTTAGCAACAGGCTTCCTGTTGAAATCTAAGCTTACACCTATTACACGTGTGTACATGCACATCTGATGTTATCTGCCTTTTAAATTTTTCTCCCTTACATGATCTTTTCAAGCCAATTACTTCTTGTAGCTTTAAAATAATCCTGCCTGCGTTTTCCATAATCCTATGGCTGTCTGTGGTAGGTATACAAATCAGCTCATGACAACGTTGGGCAAACTGTCAATCAACTGCCATCGCAACACATCAATTACAACAGAACATGCAATCATCTTCCACAAAAAATAATGGCACGTTAATTTTCATCTTTATTCTTTCAAGGCACGTGGTAGTTACCATCAAAGAACAAAGAACAAAACAGCACGGGAAACAGGCCCTTCGGCCCAACGAGCCCACGCCGCCACCCTGATGTTCCCACCACTACCCACGATCCCTGTCCATGTTTATAGATCTATGGATTAACAACCAAATTTGAAACAATTTAGGGAGAATTTGTTTTGCCAATTAGCCTAAGAGCACATCTTTAGGATGTGGGAGGAAACCGGAGCTCCCAGAGAAAACCCACGCAAGCACAGGGAGAATGCGCAAACTCCCACAGACACAGGCCCAAATCCATCTATCTGCATAGCACAGCGATAGTCACTGAGCTAGTCAAGGCTGGCATTTGTTGCCCATCCCTAATTGCACCAAAGGCAGGGGAGTCTAAAACTAGAGGGCACAAGTTTAAGGTGAGAGAGGAGAGATACAGAAGTATCCAGAGGGGTAATGTTTTCACTCAGAAAGTGGTATCTGGAACAAGTTGCCAGAGGTAGTGGTAGAGACGGAATACAATTCTGTCCTTTAAAAAGCATTTAGACAGTTACATGGATAAGATGGGTATTTGGGGGTGGGGGGAGGGGGGGCAATTTGGGCCAAATGTGAGTAATTGGAATTAGCTTATGGGTTTAAAAAAAATAGCATGGACAAGTGGGGCCAAAGGGCCTGTTTCTATGCTGTATGACTCACTTGAATCGAGTGACTTGCTAGGCCATTTCAAAGGACCATTAAGAGTCAACCACATTGCTGTGGGTCAAGAGTCATACATAGGCCAGGCAAGACTGGCAGTTTTTTCCTCCCTACCTAGAATCATAGAATCCCCACAGTGCAGAAGGCGGTGATTTGGCCCATTGAGCTGGCACTGACAACAATCTCACACAGGCCCTATCCCCGTAACCCCATGTATTTACCCAGCTAGCCCCCTGATACTAAGGTGTAATTTAGTACAGCCAATCCATCTAACCCACACATCTTTGGATATGGGCTGGTATTCAATTACAGATTTATTATTAATTAACTGAATTCAAGATCCACCATGTTGGTGTTTGAAACCATATCAGCAAAGCATCAGCCATGGATTTCGAGGTTACTGGCCCAAAGACATTACCAGTATGCCATGGTCTCCCTCTGATCTTGATGTGGAGATGCCAGCGTTGGACTGGAGTAAGCACAGGAAGAAGTCTCACAGCACCAGGTTAAAGTCCATCAGCTTTATTTGGTAGCACAAGCCACAAGCTTTTGGAGCGCTGTCCCTTCATCAGGTGAGTGGGAATTCTGTTCACAAACTAGGCATATAACTGGGAAAACTAAACTCTCTGCAGGAAAGATATGTGCCGGCAAGGAGGAAGGATGGGAAAGGTAGGATTAGAGAACCTTGGCTTACCAGGGAGATTGAGGACTTGATCAAGAAAAAGAGAGAGGCTTACATTAGATCTAGGCAACTAGGGACTGAGATAGCGCTGGAAGCTTATAGAGAGTGTAGACGGGATCTAAAAAGGGGTATTAGAAAGGCAAAAAGGGGCCATGAGGTGGCTCTGGCAGGTAGGATTAAAGAAAATCCAAAGGCATTTTACACCTATGTAAGGAGCAAAAGGATGGTTAGAGGCAAGATTGGACCTCTTAGGGACAGTGGAGGGGATCTATGCTTAGAGCCTGAGGGAATGGGGGAGATCCTGAATGAATACTTTGCGTCGGTATTCACGCAGGAGACTGGACAGATGTCTGTGCCTGATGTTGACAAAGTTGAAGATTGGTTGAGGGAAATAAGGATTACGAGGAAAGAGGTGTTGGGGCTGTTAGGCAGCTTAAAGACATATAAAGCTCCGGGGCCTGATGGCATTTACCCCAGGCTGCTAAGGGAGTTGAGGGAAGACTTGGCTGGGCCTCTGACGCAAATCTTTGTCTCTTCCTTGGACACAGGTGAGGTCCCAGAGGACTGGAGGATAGCAAACGTAGTACCGTTGTTTAAAAAAGGTCAGAGGGATCATCCAGGGAACTATAGGCCGGTGAGCTTGACTTCAGTTATAGGTAAGCTAATGGAGAGGATCCTTAGGGACAGGATGTATGAGCATCTGGAGCGCTGCGATCTGATCAGGGATACGCAGCATGGCTTCGTCAAGGGGAAGTCTTGTCTTACGAATCTGGTGGAATTTTTTGAAGAAGTGACAAAAACAGTTGATGAAGGACAGGCTGTTGATGTCGTCTACATGGATTTCAGTAAGGCGTTTGACAAGGTTCCTCATGGTAGACTGATAGAGAAGGTGAAGGCGCATGGGATACAGGGTCGGGTATGTAGATGGGTCGAAAACTGGCTCGGAAGGAGGAGACAGAGGGTAGTAGTGGAAGGCTCTTTTTCCAGCTGGAAGCCTGTCACTAGTGGAGTGCCACAAGGCTCAGTACTAGGTCCTCTTCTATTTGTGGTCTACATAAACGACTTGGAAGTAGGGGTAGGTGGTGAGATCAGCAAATTTGCTGATGACACCAAGATGCTTGGATTGGCGGGTACAGAAGAGCAGTGTCAGGCAATACAACAGGACATAGACAGGTTGGTAGATTGGGCAGATAGATGGCAAATGGAATTTAATCCGGAAAAATGCGAGGTGATGCATTTTGGCCGGAAAAATGTAGAAGAGAATTATAGGATAAAAGGTAAAACTATAAGGAGCATAGAGACGCAGAGAGACTTGGGGGTGCAGGTTCACAAGTCTCTGAAGGTGTCCTCACAGGTGGAGAAGGTGACAAAGAAGGCGTATAGTATGTTAGCTTTCATAGAAAAGGGTATAGAATATAAGAGTAGGAGTTTGATGTTGCAGTTGTATACAACTTTGGTTAGGCCTCACTTGGAATACTGCGCCCAGTTCTGGTCTCCGTACTATCGGAAGGATGTGGAGTCCTTGGAGAGAGTGCAGAGGAGGTTTACCAGGATGCTGCCTGGTATGGAAGGACTGTCTTATGAGGAACGATTAGATAGACTGGGGTTGTTTTCCCTTGAAAGACGTCGGCTTAGAGGGGATCTCATAGAGGTGTATAAGATTATAAGGGGTATAGATAGAGTAAATGGAGGTAAACTTTTTCCACCTTTAGAAATGGATAGGACGAGAGGTCATGGCCATAGGGTGAGGGGGGCTATGTATAGGACGAATATTAGAGGGCAGTTTTTCACACAAAGGGTAGTGGGGGTGTGGAATGCACTGCCGAGTAAGGTGGTGGGAGCAGGCACGCTGGGGCTGTTTAAGGGTCTCTTGGACAGCCACATGAGCGGTATGCAGATAGAGGGATATATTAGGACTGTTTAACTACGGCTTTTTTCCACAGGTAATTCGGTCCATAATTTGAGCACGCATTCGGCAGGTGGTGCGGGTACAGCTCTTGGATGTTGATTCATGGGTTGCCTGGTACCTCATGTCGTATATGAGTGCTTTATGTGGACCACCTGAAGGGCACCATGACAGCTCAGAGACTATCGATGTGGCTGTGCAGACACTTGGAATTGGGCCGGTGTCTGCGGGAGTTTGCGCGTTCTCCCCGTGGTTGCGTGGGTTTTCTCCGGGCACTCCGGTTTCCTCCCACAACCCAAAAATTCGCTCTTAGGCTGATTGGGTAACAAATTGTCCCTATGGTGAAAATTTTCCAAATTAGGATTAATATATATATTATTATATAGGACTATTAAAATAGGATAATGATTTGGTATTACGGTGGCGCGGGCTCGTTGGGCCGAAGGGCCTGTTTCCCGTGCTGTGTTGCTTAAAAAAAAATAAAGACAAAAATTCAATTTACAGAATAGAGTTTGTGTCTTTATGTGCCTTGTTTGTGAACAGAACTCCCACTCACCTGATGAAGGGGCAGCACTCCGAAAGCTTGTGGCTTGTGCTACCAAATAAACCTGTTGGACTTTAACCCTGGTGTTCTTACTGTCCCTCTAATCTCGCAATGTGGGGTACAAACAGGACACGATAGGATTTAAATAGCAATTACAAAGGCTTGCTTATATACACTCTTTCTTCTTATCAGTATCCTGCTCCCCCCATCCCTTACTATGTGCTCCAACCCCACAAACAACACAATGTATATTCAATATTTTCCACTCAGAGTAAATGACAATGAGATGCTAAAAATAAATTGCAATGAAAACTATTTCCTTCAGAATTTAAATTTTCAGTGTTTTTCCAAACCCTCAGTGAAATATAGCACAAATCCTACAATTGTTCATACTGGAAATACATCAGATATTTAACCACATGATAAACAAAACTACACACAATTTAGCACCGCTTCGATATATTCTCTGTAAAAGCTGTGTTTTTTTTTTAAATAAACTGTTGCTACTAACTCTTTAATCAGGCTATTCTTCTGCTTCCAAAAAGGCTGAGCTGTACGCAACACTGAGTTGCTGAGCCATACAGATCAGAAGGTTTCCGATACAATCTCTGGCCAGTGTTGAGTTCCATCTGTAGCTAAACAGGCCATCTAAAAATGGTGTTTTGTAAAGCATTCTGGGACAATTGGGCAAGAAACTAAACCAACAGTCTGCAGTTTAAAGACAGAGACAAACAGGCTGCAACTCTAATGAGTGAATAAACAGGGTCTCCAGGATGAAAGAGACTTTCTGGTCACACTGGGTTGTGTGCCAGACATAGGGGCACTGTGAATCCCTATTTAAGAGGGAGGCATATGATCTATGTACCTCCAACACCTACAGACATGGCTGCTGGGGACACAACCAGAGATTGTCGTGGTAGCACCTGATTGGACTCTTATCGATCAGGGTGATCAAGTCCTGATTGATTGATTGAAAATGGCCAAAGAGAGGCGTGAAACCAAACAGGGTATAAAGGGTGCTGCACAACCAGGACACTCACTCTCTCTCTCTGACCCCATGAACGAACTACAAGAATGGTGAACATTGCCAGCAAGAGGAGAGCCACCACACCTGAGAAAGAAGGAAGACAGACCACAGTCAGAATGCCAGACCAGATCAGAGGACCAAACTACGCAGACAACTACCAAGATCAGTGCAGAGATAAAGGCCAATCTCTGTTTGGGTACTTGTCAGTCACGCAAAGTTAAGTCAAGGTCTTGTACTTGAGTTCTAGTATTTTCTGTAAGATAACTTATTGTTGGTTGGGTGGGTGATTATTGATTGTGTGGGTTTAAATAAATATTGATTGTACTAACAAGATGTCTACTCAAGTTATTTGTCCACCGTATAAGGGTTAAAACAGACTGATTTTTACAACACATCTTAGATAAAATTAACAACTGAGATGCCACAAATGAATAGGGAAGGAAATAGAAAGGGGTTGGAAGGAAGAAAGGTCCATGGTTTCCAATCTTGAAACTACTATAAGTGTGTACCTCTGGATGTGGATTAGCATAGGCCTGCACATAGGATCCAGCTAATCGATAGTGAGAACATCACAATCAAGTGTATCAACATTCGCCATTGAGGCTCACACAAGAATAATGGTTATTTTGGCAGAGTTTTAAAGGGTGCCTGTAGCGCAGTATCCAGCAAAGAGTCAAAGATTCCAGCTGAGGAGCTTTGTTGCAGGATAAATTAATGGAGCGGAAGAAATGGGTTTCCTATAATTTAATTCTAACAGGAAAAATAACTGAAAAACTTCCCCAGACAACATAACAAATAAGAAATGAAAATAGTCCTTTCCATCTGTTGAGGTTCACCTGTTTATTACTATCATAGCTCTGATTTGCATTTTGAATAAGTCTAATGTTACCACCTCCAATACCATATCATGGTGTGGATCTTAGACATGCAGATAACGCAAGTTGCTCAAATTTTGTAGCATACTTTAACTGTTTCATTTAGGGAACTTATACCAAAGTATATGCTATGGTATTTTTCTATTAGATAAATTAGAAATTGTCTCCAATTTCTCTGCGTGTCTGCTCCTAGTATAGTTTGACTTGAGCTCATATCATCTGCACCATTTAAAATAGTTTGTACATCTCAAAGAACCTGTGAACTGTCTTCTTTGCAGACTTTAAGCCTTAAGCTCATCTAATCTTTCCTCTTACCTCATCACTCCTTCCGTTTGGGATCAGTATTACTGTCCTTTGCTAATTCAATCTGAGACAATAATTCTGATGCATCTCTAGGAATACCCTTTCCTGGATGCATCGGTCAAATGGAGATGAAATTACACCAAGCCTCTTTTTGGTTCTCCCCAGATTTCCACAACTTCTTTAAGATATTGGTGCAGCTGACCTTTCAACGACTTTGACACAAACTTCAGCACCTGAAGTTACTCTAGATTCCAAAGGAACACATATTAGACAGTGTTTAGTATACAGAGAATAGAACAAAGGCAAGACAATGGAATGAAAGAAAGAAACAAAGTCTCTGGTCCTGATATTTACTCTGAGCTGGGAAGAAAACGGAGGTGGGAGAAGATTTTCAGATAAGAAACTATGAAGGAAAGATTCCCCAGGCTATCTGAAGGGATTAACTGCAAGACCTCATTGAAAATTGTTCCAGAGAATTGATTTGATTTATTATTTTGGTTTGATTTATTGTCACATGTATTAACAAAGTGAAAAGTATTCTCTCTTGCGAGCTATACATCATAGAAAAGGAAAGGAAAGAGTGCAGAATGTTATGTTACAGTTATACTAGGGTGTAAAGAAAGATCAACTTAATATGAGGTACTTCTATTCAAAAATCTGACAGCAGTAGGGAAGAAGTGATCTTGAGTCAGTTGGAATGTGACCTCAGACTTTTATATCTCTTTCCCGACAGATGATGATGGAACACAGTATGTGCATGGGGTCCTTAATTTTATTGGCTGCTTTGTTGAGGCAGCAGGAAGCGTAGACACGATCAATGGATGGAAGGCTAGTTTGTGTGATGGACTGGGCTTCATTAAAGATCCTTTGTAATTTCTTGGAGTCTTGGACAGAGCAGGAGCCATACTAAACTGTGATACAACCAAAAAGAAATCTTTCTATGGGACAATAATATAAAGATAAATCTTTCTGTTAAGGTTGGTGAGAATCATAGTGGACATGCCAAATTTCCTTAGCCTCCTGAGAAGGTAGAGACATTGGTGGGCTTGCGTCATTATCGTATCATCACATAGGAGTGGGGTGGTGGGATGTTTCAGTTAATTGCAGGGGTATTATTGTTTAGCATTAAATTGGGGACTGTGGAAAATACTCCTACTCCTCCTGGTCTCAGCAGTATAAGAAAGGCACTTATACTTCAAGGATGCACCTACCTTTTCTCTTCAACTTGCCAACATTGCTGAGGGCTATGAATCCCACTCTCCATGTTAAGAAGTAAAAATGCAGTTAAAATGGAGATATAGGGTCTTCTGAAAAGATTTCAGAGATCAACCTACCTTGAGAGCAGAATGATTACCCAATCCATTTAAATCAGAAATGGGTGGGATGGAGATTGAGTTTGGAAAGTTGAAAATTCTTCCCTTTTCAGCAAGCTTTGTGGGTTAAAATCTGTCCACAGTGCAGCAATTTTAGTTCTAGTGCAACATTAGAAGAAAATTACAATACATTTCTTTTGTTACTAAATAATACTTTAACAATTTCAAGCATGCAGTTAATTTAGGGTTTAGTGGATCTTTTGCAGCAAATGGAAAAAAGTCTATGCAGGAACCACAAGCATATCTGCCATCAGAATAATAAATAACAAAGAACTGTGTAGCACTATTTATCATTATAGAATTGCAGTTATATAAAAATTCAGAATGTACTATATTCAAACACATTATCCACCATCCAAGATGTGCAAGTTAGGTGGATTGACCATGCTAAATTGCCCCTTAGTGTCCTAAAATGTGTAAGTTATGGGGATTAGAAGGATAAGTGTGTGCGTTTTGGGGATAGGGCCTGGATGAGATGCTCTGTCGGAGATTTGCTACATACCTGATGGGCCTCTTTCTGCACTGTAAGTATTCTGTGATTCTATGATCCATTTTCATACCTGTCTAACTATACACTTCATGGAAATCAAGGGCAGGTAAAACAGACATCCAATCTGGCAGGTTTGGTTACAATTGTCCCCATAGTTTCTGCACAATTAAAATGCTGAAGATGCCAGACACCAAAAAACAGAGCAAGTAGCATGCACGTGCCACATTACTAAGTGAACTAGGGAGGTTATGCTTCAGTTATATGAGGCATTGGTGAGAGCACTTCTGAAGTACTGTGTGCTATGATCTCCTTAAGACAGGAAATGCATTGGAAGTAGTTCAGAAAAACTTTACAGACTTAATACCTGGAATGGGCAGGTTCTTTTATGAGAAGAGGTTAGGCCAGCTAGACTTGTATCTGCTGGAGTCGAGAAGAATAAGAAGCGACTTGACTGAAACTTATCAGATCCTTAGCATGGATGAGGAATGGTTGTTAGGAGATGCTAGAACTAGGGAGTCACTGTTTAAAAATAAGGGGTCACCAGTTAAAATAGATTTTCTTTCTCTCAGAGGGTCAGGAATCTTTGGAATTCTTTCTCAAAAACTGGTGGAGCAGAGCCATTGAAGATTTTTAAGGCAAAGCTAGATAGATTCTTGATAAGCAAGGGATGGAAGGTCATCAGGGTTAGACGGGAATATGAATTTGAGGTTACAATGAGATCAGCCATTATTTTACTGAATAGCAATGCAGAGCTGAGTGGCCTACTCCTGTTCCTAATTCACAAGTTCCATATGCATGTTAACTAGGAATATCTAGGAAGTGGAGAGGGGCAGAGATTAGGGCTTGACAGAGAACAATGATGCTAATTTTGCTATGAGATTTTTAAACAGAAGCCAACAAGGCATGGAATTTTAATCTGTGCTGTTTCCTTTGTTGAGTCAATTTGCATATTGGAATTTGTATAGTTCCATGTGCTATAAGATTGACATTATCAGCAATCTTGTAAAAAGAGCCTTAACCATTTTCTCACTTTTCAAAAATAAAGTACACCGAAGTTATACTGTAGGATACTGGCTATCCTGATCCTATCATTGATCACTGTGCATCACGATCTGAAAAGTCCCTAGCCTACCTCAGATTACCCAGGAAAAGAATCTCAAAAATTTGAACAACAGATTAAGCAAGCCATTTCATGCTGCTACTAGGCAGTAGCTACTATGCAAGTGGTAATTTCACTACAGGATGTCCTCAATCCAAAAGGACTCTGCCTACCACACAATTTAGCAAAGTCATGTATGAATTTCAGTGTTGGTGTGACACCAGGAAGTATGCCCCAGCGATGGGCTGATCAAATCAAATAGTATGTTCCTTTGTTGTTCATAAGAAACAAACTGAACTCAACCAGCCTATGGCTACAAAACCCAAAACATCTACTGTTAGTTCTGATTCTGAACTTGGGCAGCAAATGCTGGACAATCCCGAGTGTGTCATAGCTACACTAACAACCAATTTAAGATACTCAGTCAGATTTGTAACATGGCTCAAGCCATAGAGGTGACATACATGTAAATACAAGGATTCAGTCTCTGCAAACAAAAGTAATACGTTCAAGCCTTGTATATTTTTTGCCTCCACCACACTTCCAGGCAGCGCATTCCAGACTCCAATCTCTCATTGTGTGAAAAAAACTCTCATGTAGCATTTGCTTCTTTTGCAAAATGCTTTAAATCTGTGCCCTTGTGTTTCTGATCCTTTACAAGGGAACAGTTTCTCCCTATGTCCCAGCCCCCTCATGATTTGGAATACCGCTATCAAATTTGCTTAGCCTTCTTCTGTCCAAGGAGAATAGTCCCAGCCTCTCCAATCTATTCCCATAGCTAAAGCTTCTCATCTATAGAATCCCTACAGTGTAGAAGGAGGCCAATCAGCCCTTTGAGTCTGCACCAACCACAATCCAACACAGGCTCTATCCCCATAACACCTTGCATTTACTCTAGCCAAAATCCCTGATACTAAGGGGCAATTTAGCATGGCCAATCTATCTAACTTGTCCATCTTTAGATTGTAGGAGGAAATTACGGCACCAGAAGAAACCCACACAGACACATGGAGAACATGCAAACTCCACACAGACAATGATTCAAGGCCAGAATTGAACCCAGGTCCCTGGCATTGAGAGGCAGCAGTGCTAACCACTGTGCCCCAGTGCTGGAAACATACTTGTAGAAAACATTTACATTCTCTCTCATCCTTTTTAAAGTGTGATATGTAGAACTAAACACAATACTCCAGTTGAGGTCTAACTAGTGTCACCTACAATTTCAGTAAAACCTGATGATGGCTTAGTGGTATTATCACTAGACTATTAACTCAGAAACTCAGCTGACCTGCCATGGCAGATGGTGGAATTTGAATTCAATAAAAAGATATCTGGAATTAAGAATCTACTGATGATTATGAAACCATTGTCGATTGTCGGGAAAACCCATCTGGTTCACTAACATCCTGTAGGGAAGGAAATCTGTTGGCTTTACCTGGTCTGGCTTAAATGTGACTTCAGAGCCACATCAACGTGACTGTCTCTCAACTGCCTTTAGATAACTTGAGATGGGCAATAAATGCAGGCCAGCCAGTGATGCCCGTGTCCCACAAACAAAAAAAAGGCCTCTCTGGCCCATTAATAAAGTGTTAACAAAAGTCATTGAAAAATCTCAAATCTGCAATAGGAATGACCAGAAAATTGCAAAGAGGGTAAAACATGATAACAGCATCTATTTAAAACTATTTGCAGCACAGGTTGAGGTCTCAACTCCCTCATTATCATTTCTTAATGATATCTAAGCAGAGGGGTTCAAGTCAGAGGGACGCAAGTGGATTCGAATTCTAAAATAAAAAGACAAAAGAAAACCTCAAATTGCACCATTCCCACACATTTGTTTCATCTGAGCATCTGCCATAATTGCTCTCAAACACACAAGGTCCTATCCTTTCTGATCACTGACGTTCAAGTTAACCACACAATTGAAGAAAATTGCGTGAATAGACTGTTGACGTCATGCATGATTGCTCTGTCAGTGATGAAGATTAGGATTGAATCTAGTGAAAGCAAGCTGTTTTAGACAGTGGTGGGTAACAACCTGCACTCAACCCAAAACGAAACTGCAAACACACTGGATCATAACATTAGAAGAGAAAGCAATCAGAGTGGCTTAAAGTCTATTACTGTGTGTCAGGCAAATTGAGGAAAACTCAATGCACACTAAACTAAGGAACAGTATCAAATGGTAATCCATTTTAGCTCTCCATAATGTTGTCACTAGAGCAAAAAAATAAATTTCACCCAAGAAACTCCAGAAAGGCCCTATTATTTATCTGCAGGCAGATTGGTACTTCCCTTTATCAAATTTACAAAAACATTCTTCAAGGGAAACATTTCAATACCAAAAGGGAACATACAAAACTATTGTGATTACTTCCAAGGGCTTTATTGTCTACACTTTAAAAAGTAGCCCTTCAATCTCAAATTGAGTAATCCAGAGTCATTGATCATGCATACAAAACAAAAAGGTTTGCTCATTTCAGCATGAATTAAGAACTGAATTTTAATTCTGTAAAAAGTAGCTCTCACAAACCCACTCTGGAAAAAATAAAGTCTAACTTCCCCTTAGGAAAACAATTTGCAACTGAAGTGAAAGTTTTGTCATGAATAGCATCTTGTCCCCACTAAACAGTGAACCCCTGGTAACTGAGGGCTCTCTTTAGTCAAAGCAGCTTTAGACCATGAACATGGACTGTCACGTGCAGTTGAAAGCACAGTGACATAAATGAATTCACAGCAGGAAACCAGCAAGCAATGAAGCCAAGTTTATGTGCCAGATGTAATGCTACTTTTGATCTCCAAAACAGCCATTAAAATACATGACTGCGCTGTCTAATTTCTCTATAAAATCCATTACTAGTCAAGTACACTCAATGGTTTAAATGGAAGGGAGATTTTCCATGCTTTCCTCTATAGTTCTGTGCAGAGTGCTGAGAACACAAAAGATGCCTTATTCATTGCAAAGGTCGAAAAAATATAAGATTATCTAAATTCTACCACTTTACATTTATTACATTCAAGTCTGGCTACAAAGTCTGTTAATGAAAAGAAATGATTTGTGCCTTTTGTTTCTCTGCCGGAAAAATTCTGACAGGGTTTCCTCAGTCGTAAAAGGATGTGAACAGAGGCTTATGCAAACAAACTGGTTAGCTGCGCCTCCATTTAAATGAAGAGTGGAAATTAACCCATTTCTTGCCCGCTGTCCTCTCCAAGAAAATCAGCTGTACAACTGCTGCTCCAACATATGTGGAGAAAGCAAAGGAATCAAGCTCTGTCCACAGTGCTCAAACAATGACTGCTTTGAGCATTGATCAATTTAATTTCCATGGAGATAGGGCAATAAACTGTGAAAGAAATTTTTCCAATACACATCAGTAAGCACAAACAACACAGCAAAAAATTTGTGCAACCACGCTACGATCACATAATTTTCAAATAAATGCCTCCCTGTTTATGTAGAAAACTCAACTTGCTTGTGCAGTTAAATGTTGTTCAGTACACCAGGAAGTGTTTGCATGAACGTTGTCGCAAATTCTCCTCATACTCTTGGGTTTCTTCAAAATGATATTATTTTTGTTAACAGAAGACCAAAGTGCTGCGTTCAAATAATCTCTACAATTCCCCTTTTATCTCCCTCAGTTCCCACTTTACCATTGCATATATTGCTGAGTTCAGTCAGATAATTTAACTTGTTCAGTTTAAAAAAACGACTTAAAACTGCGACTAGACTAGACCCATACATTTTGCCATACCAATGGAACAAGTATCGTATACACCAATACAAATGTCAAATTTCTGAGACTAATATTTTAGCAAGGTAATATGGGGTCGACATTTACACAGGTGATCTCAAAGGGACTACTTTCACCTGATACATAGTCTCCTGGCACACCTGACAACAAAAGAATCCAGAAGGTAAAGACCTCTTTTCCAGTACTAGCCCAACTGCCAGGAGGTCAGAGAGATCCGGCCGTGTCTGGGCCTAATCCCAGCCCATCAAACTTTTTGGGAGTGGGTAATATCTGTTTAGAGTGCCATATTGGAGTTGGGAGAACTTTCCAAGTCTATGTCACCTCCCCATCCTTCTACCCATATCCCGAGAGAGGAAACGTCAGTGTTAGCCAAGTATACGGTTTCACTACTGCTTAGGGGCTGAGGAAGGAAAGGTTACGCCATTAGAAATTGGCACGCTGATGGCCTTTTCATTCAAGTCTTGGTGCAGGGAGATTGTATTGAGTCAGCACTGGCAATGACCCAAGTGACAAGGCCAAAGCCTTCTCTCCTCTCTGCAGCATGGCTGAGGGAGAGGTTTCAGGCCACAAGGCTCAGGCATTTGTTTATTTAACGTTCACTCTGAAAGTTGGTCTATGCATCTTGTTTCCAAACATGCTGTTTGCTTCTATGCTCCGATCTACCAGTTTCTCCTCTGAAAAATCAGATTGATTTGCATTCTTCCTGTCTTCATTGACAAGTGAGAAATGAAGGAAATACGTAACGGCAACTTATTTTTTAAATGAATAACGAATTGAGATTTTTGATGTTATTATAGAGGTTATCATCGGAAATTTCTGACCTTGCCCACACTGGGATTTTCCAGTACTGCTGCAATGAATGGATTTTTGGCTGCGTTCCAATTTCTCCATTCTGGTGGCAGTGTGAGAATGAATGTGATGTGATTGGAGAATCCCACACCATACTTTGGTTCTGAAATTTTGGGATTTTGAGTTTTGAAAAATGAAGATTGGCTTTTAATGAAGTGTATAAAAAATTCTTTTTGAAGCCAAATATTAATTTGTGAGATTAACACTTACACAGGTACATAAGGTGTTTCCCAGTTACAGCCAAGCTCCCTACACATGTAGAACAACCGATTAATGTGTTTGGATTTTTCTTTCATGTCGACAATAAAATCAAATAAAAAGACTTAAAATTCTGACTAAACACTACCCACTAGATATGAAAGAGTATAACACACTATCACTCAATTATTCTTACTTAGACAAACTGTAGACTTGCTCTCATCAAATGCCTACAGTGCAGAACGAGGCCATTCAGCCCTTTGAATCTGCACCAACAACAATTCCACCCAGGTCCTTTCCCTGTAATGCCATGTGTTTACCCAGCTTGCTTCCCTGACACCAAGGGTCAATTTAGCATGGTCAATAACATAACACACATATCTTTGTTATGTGGAAGGAGACTCATGCATCTGGAGGAAGTCCACCTGGACACAGGGGAAATGTGCAAACTAAAACAGTCTCAAAGTTTTATCTTGCGATAATGTTATCTGGAGGTAATCAGTTGTCAGAATGTCAAAAAGATTATGTCAGTGTAATAAAGGTCTACTCAAAGGGAATTTTAACCCTAATCCACCCAGATGAGGAAAATAACATTAATTTTGCACCTTGCTCGGTTTAATTTCCATTGAATCCACTACCATTTTTACATCACATCAGTCACAATCTCTCATGAGGTAGCTTTGGTTAAATTCATTCGGAATGATGACAAAGCTTTAGGGAAATAGCATCAAAACAGTAAAAGTCATGAGAAATTTATCTCCAACGGATCATAAGAAAGAGGAAAGTGAGTGGACCATATGGTACATCGAGTTTGTTCCATCTTTCAATATAATCTTCTGCCTCCCAACTCCACTTACTTGCTGCTCCTCTCTCCATATCCTTTGATACATTTAAATTCAAAGATGGAGCTTCCACAATCCTCATGGATAAAGAATTGCAAACATTCATAATTTTTTGGACATAAAAATCTCTCCTCATCTCAGTCCTAATCAAGCAATTCATTATTTTGAAGCAGTGTTTTAGATTCCCCACCCAGGTAGACAACCTCAGTGTCTCCTCCCTTCCAATCCCCTACGGAATCTTGTAGGTTACAAGTTCACCTTTCATTCTACTGGACTCTGGAGAATATAGGCCCAATTTATTCAGCCTCTTACCACAGGACAATCGTCCTGGGATTTTGGCTATACAGCCTGCAAGGCGAGTGTATCCTTCTTTGAAATGTTGAGACCAAAACGGCACACAGTATTCCAGATATATTCTCACCAAAGCCCTATGCAACCATAGCAAAACTTCCTTATTCCTGTACTCAATGCCCTTGCAATCAAGGCCAATATGTCATTTCCTTTCCAATTTACTTATTGTATCAAAGGATTGATGATAAGATATACCCACTAGTGCCTGGATTCAGCTATGACTCTATTGTGCTGGAAGACTTTATGCTGGGATTATAGAATACCATAGCACAAAAAAAAGTCCATTCAGACCATTAGTCTGTATTTCTCCACAGGTTTTCCCACTTACTCCCACATTTCTAATAGCTTCTTCTCCAAGTTTAAAATACAGTATTTATGAATATTGCTCCAACAATAGTTTGTGGCAAAAATTCCACATTTTATCCATTTTTACCCATCTCTAACTTCCCTATTATTCTTTGTGATGCTCTTAAACATATTCCCTCACAGTACTATGTCACCAGCCTGTAAAAATAAATCATTTGCTGTTATTCATAAACTTTCAATCTTGTAGGCTTCCATTAAGTTTCCATAAGACACAGGAGCAGAGTTTTCCATTCAAATCTGTTCCGCCATTCAGTCATGCCTGATATTTTTTTCATCCCCATAACTCCTAATCCACTTAATCAAGAGCCTATCTATCTCTGTCTTAAAAACACTTAATGATCTGGCCTCCACAGTCTTCTGTAGCAAAGAGTTCCATAGATTCACCATTCTCTGGCTGAAAAGATTCTTTTTCATCTTTGTAGTCTAAGGTTGTGCCTCTGGTTCTAGTTTTTCCTATTTGTGGGAACATCCTCTCCAAGACCAGTCTATCCAGGCCTCAAAGTATCCTTTTAATAAGATCCCCCTTCATCCTTCTAAACTCTTACGATTACAAACCCAGAGTCCTCAACTGTTCCTCATACGACAAACTCTTCATTCCAGGAATCATTCTTGTAAACCTCCCCTGAATCCTTTCCAAGGCCAGTACATTCTTCCTTAGATATGGGACCCACAATATGGAGAGAGGATTGACTGACTGGCAGAAGGCAGGGAGTGGGAATAAAGAGGTCTTTTTCAGGACGTGTGCCTCAGGGGTCGATGCTGGACCACAAATTTTCACAATATACAATATTTACTCACAATAGTCCAGAATCTTATACAGCCTCAGAAATACATCCCTGCTCTTGTATTCTACCCGTCTCAACATGAATGCTAACATTGTATTTGCCTTCCTAACTGCCGAATGCCCCCATGTCTTATGGAAACCTAATGAAAACAGTATGCTAACATGAAGAGAATCTTGAACAAGGACTCCCAAGTTTCTTTCTGCTTCTGACTTGCTAAGCATTTTCTCATTTAGGAAATAGTCCATGTCTTCATTCCTTCTTCCAAAGTGCATAATCTCACACTTTTCCACATTGTATTCCATCTGCCACTTCTTTGCCAACTCTCCTAATCTGTCCAAGTCCTTCTTCAGCCCCTCTGCTTCCTCAATGCTACGTGCCTCTTGACATATCTTTGTATCATCTGCAAATTTAGCAACAGTGCCTTCAGTTGTAGTCCCAGCACTGAAACCCTGAGATACACCACACTAATCAGCGGCATCTATTCTGAAGAAGACCTCTATCTGCCTTCTGCCAGTCGGTCAATCCTCTATCCATGCCAGGATCTTACTCTTAACACTATGGGCTCTTAACTTATTTAACAGTCTCCTATGTGATACCTTATCAAAGACCTTCTGGCAATCTGAATAAATACGTCCACTGATTCTCTTTTATCTAATTTCCTCGTTACCTCCTTAAAGAACTCTAACAGATTTTTCAGACACGACCTCCTCTTAATAAAGCCGTGCTGACTCAGTCCTGTTTTATCATATACTTCCAAGTACTCTGCGACTTTAATAAACTTAAATACTTTACGTACTCGTAAAGTATTTACTCGTAAATACTTTAAATACTCGTAATAAAGACCTCTCGTCTTTAATAATGGACTTTAAAATCTCACCAAAGTCAGGCTAACCGGCCTATAATTTCCTGTCCGCTGCCTTTCCCTCCCTTCTTAAAACAACAGTGTTACATTAGTTACTTTCCAGCCCTCTGGGGCCCTCCCTGCCTCCAACGATTCCTGAAAGATCACCATCAATGCCTCCATAATTTTGTCAGCTCTCTCTTTTAGAGCCCTGAGTGCAGTCCATCCGGTGCAGGTGATTTATTCATCTTCAGGCCTTTCCGTTTCCCCAGATCCTTCTCCTTCGTGATGGCTACTGCACTCACCTGTGCCCCCTGATTATCCTGGAGTTCTCGCATCCCACTAGTGTCTTCTACCATCAAGACTGATGCAAAGTAACTATTCAGTTCCTCTGCTATTTCTTTGTTTCCTATTATTACTTCTCCAGCCTTATTTTCCAACGATCCGACATCTATTTTTACTTATCTCTTACTCCTTATATATTGAAAAAGAACTCTTCCTCTCTTCTTTTATATTACTAGCTGGCTTACACACATTTCATCTTCTCCCACCTTATTGTTTTTTTTGGTTGTCCTCTGTTCACTTTTAAAGGCTTTCCACTAATCCTCGCCATTTTGTAAGCTTTTTCTTTCATGCTGTCCTGGACTTCCCTTGTCAACCATGGATGCTTCATCCTCCCCTTAGCATGTTTCCCCCTCCTCGGGATAAATTTCTGTTGCATTTCCCGAATAACCTCCAAAAACTCCTGCCATTGCTGTTCCACTGTCTTCCCTGCTGGACTCCCTTAACTCTGGCCAGCTCCTCCCTCATGTCTTTATAGTTACCTTTATTTAATTGTAATACCGTTACACCTGATTCCAGCTTCTCTCTCAAACTGCAGAGTAAATTCTACAATATTGTGGTCACTGCTCCCTAAGGGTTCCTTCATCTTAAGTTCTCGGATCAAGTCTGCCTCATTACACATTACCAAATCCAGAATTGCCAGCTCCCTAGTAGGCTCTGTCACAAGCTGCTCTAAAAAAAAAAACCATCTCTTAGACATTCCATAACTTCCTTTTCTTGGGATCCGCTCCCTACCTGATTTTCCTAGTCCACCTACACATTGAGGTCCCCCATGATTACTGTAATACTGCCTTTTTTATTTGACTTATGTTCTGCCCCACATCCTGACTATACTTGGGCGCCTGTACATAATTCCCATCAGGGTCTTTTTACCTTTGCAATTCCTCAACTCAGAGATTCTATGCCTTCTGATCCTATATCACTTCCTGCTATCATTTAACTTCATTCCTTACTAACAATGCAACTCCGCTCCCTTTGCCCACCTGTCTAACTTTCCAGTTAGCCTTCTCAGTTCCAGTTGTGAAAAAAAACTCAATATTCCGCAAGGCTTTCTACTTGTGGCAATACCTTAAGTGAGTACAATTTCCATTGCTTTTCTATCATTCCTCTGATGTGTGGCTATTATTGATCATACTCCCTGTACAAAGTGCCTTGTAAACTTTATAGTTTTCACAGCATTTAAAAGGCAAATAGGCAGCGCTCAACATTCAAGTGGCAGGGCAACATGATGATAGAGTGGTTCACACTGCTGCCTCACAGTGCCACAGATCTGGGTTGATTCCTGGCTTGGTTCACTGTTTGTGTGGAGTCTGCATGTTCTCTCCGTGTCTGCGTGGGTTTCCTCCGGTTTCCTTTCAGTTGGAAAGGCATACTGGTTAGATGCATCGGCAGTGCTAAATTCTCCTCAGTGCACCCAAATAGGTGCCGAGTGCGGCGACAAAGGGATTTTCACAGTAACTTCATTGCGATGATAATGTAAGCCTATTTGTGACACTAATAATAAACAATAAAGAAATCTACAACTCTGTTAAATATGCATAATACTGTGTATCCAAAACGTTTTATTTCATTAGTGAAGTATCAGAAACAACTTTACATGTAAAGTAACTACTTCGGTAAAGTTTTCTCGGAAACTACTCAGCTTTTTGCAACTGTTTTATCTAACCAAATTGGCAGACCAGAGAATAGTTCACTCTTTCTGACATTCTAGAATCCTCTATCCAAGATGTACGACCTGCCCTATACAACTGGCTTTGTGAGAAAATGCATTTGTTGCTGGACAAATGTTGGCTCAGTTGAGTGCCTCATTATTTGTGACTTAGTCCTACTTGACATTCAAGAAAGATTGTAGATACCTTGAAGGAAATGCACCAGCATTTGTTTTCCATAATCTGACCCATTCAAGAAGGTGCTGAAGACAATGACTCCACATGCTTGGGTTTTGGAGATGCACAAAGAATAGTTTCACCAGATCCTTGAAAGGTGGCCAAAGGAGTTTGGCTTTGGCCTGTCAATAGTCC